>OX336892.1:20185891-20670891 GCA_946959425.1 Argyrosomus regius | reverse complement strand
CTGTGTCATTTAGTATTGTATTCAAGTTTGTTGGTTTTTAGACGCGGGCCGTGGCTGCAGATATATTGTGAAAATTGTCTGTATTGTACTGAATCGCTGCATAAGTTTCAGAAATATCTCCAAAACATTGTTAAATAAAATCAAAACTATTTGCATGGCTATAAAAACACTTGTTCTTTAGGTGAACTAACCCTTTAATTGATTTATTCCACTCCTCATCAACATCACTGTTCGTACAGTTTGATTTAAATCCTGCAACACATCCTGTTACATTCAGATCTAAACCCGTTCAGACACACTGGAAACATTAAGGGTTTGAGACCCTCTTTTCTTTCTTTCTTTTTTTTCTCCATTTTTCTGAAGAGAAAAAAAAACGCCCACTCCGATCTGCATTTGTGGGTTGCTGGTTCACATTGAGGCAGCCATCTAATGAGAAGCATTCCTGCCTGAGAGAGGAAAAGATGGCCGGTCTGTAAGTCCTTTAATTTTCAAGATTTGCTCCTTTGATTTTGGCCTCCCCCCTAATCACCCCACTCCAACGACAGCAGGTTGCCTGTGTGTGTGTGTGTGTGTGTGTGTGTGTGTGTGTGTGTGTGTGTGTGTGTGTGTGTGTGTGTGTGTGTGTGTGTGTGTGTGTGAGGGGGGATTCACACATGTGGTTTTGAGTAGTCTTCAAGGGCAGGCCACATGTTACTGGAGTTGCTATCTGCTTGGCAAAGGTGGTGCTGAGGATGAAATGTGATAGGCGGTGTTTTTTTTTTTCTCTCTGCCTCTGTCCCACAGCGAGGAATGCAGACAGTTTGGTTGGGGGTCTGTCATTACTCCCAAACAGAGAGAAATCTAATGTTGTCATGACTGACGTCGGTGACGTCTGGCTCCTGTGCGGATGATCACACACAGGTCAGTCCAGTGCAGAGCTGGGAAACATCTGGCGACATTAAAAAACACCTTTTTTTAAGACTTTAAACTTCAAAAGGCAACCAGACACAGAACAAGATCCAAAGGTACCAAAGGTAAAATAAATATTTTCTAATTTGTCCTGGTGGTGTTGAGACATGTGACTATAGGATGTTTCCATATTTTTAATGACATACAAGGCAAAGGATCCTGCAGTCCCCAAGTAAAGTCAAAAATCCACACTATAATGTCAGCTTGTTCCAACACTTAATCAAAGTGTTTTTATGGCTGCACCAGATGTCTCGTGCATCATTTTATTCTCATATCCTATAATTTACTCTGACATATTTGGTATCTTTGGAAACTCTGAGATCCCCACAAGAATATAAGCTTCATATCTGGGGTTTTGAATAATGTTTGGCCACACAACATGAGTTTGCAGCAGTTCAAGAGTTCAAGAGGTTAAACTAATTGTTAGGGTTAGGGATACATTAGAGTGAGTGCATAATTATTACTGCATCACTGTATATTTGTGATATTGCATGTAATTTGTAAAAACCAAAAAGCTAAAAAGAGCTCATACAATAAAAACACACTTACATGGTATATATTTTATACGACAAAAACACATTTTTATTACATTTAAAGTAGTGCAGCCATGGTGGATCCACCCTCATATCTTCTTAATGTTGATAGATGTCAAGCTGTGATCTATGTCTACTGAGAGATGAGATTAACTTTCTGTTGGACACACTTTCCCTAAATCTGCTGTGTTTCTTTCTATTTCCCAGAAGGCATAGAGCCAACTTTGCTCCATTCAGCTGTGGTCTACAGGTGTTTTGAGGTTTTCCAATCAAGTCATGCCAGAGGAACTCCAAACACAACCTGTCTTGTGGCTGCATTGTGTTAAGGAGGAAATTTTGTCTTCTACAGGTGTTCACTGCAAAATGTTGAGTCTTTAAGGATGGTTATGTTTGCTGTGTACTTTTCAGAAACACTTGATTGAAAGCTCCAGAACAGCTGCTAAATGGACCTTTATGAGACTGTTTTTTCCACTCACTGTTTTCAAGTTAAATAATACACTTTGAACTCCAGAGTGCATAATGGGATTTACCCATAGTTTTTAAATACATATTATACATTGCCTGCTTTCAACTCTCTCACGTGGTCTTCTTCATCTGTAGATAAAGTTGCTCAATCCGATATCAATTCATTGACATGCAAGTTCAGTAACATTGCACCTTCAGCACTTCTTGTATATGTAAGAATTCCACTCAAGTCCACTTACTAGTTTTTTCTTTTCAGGAGCTTTCATCCATGTGATGCAGTCTTCATCAGCAAATGGGGGAAAAAAGTAAAGTTAAAGAGCTCAACAACTGACAAAGATTCATCGCCATGTCAACTGAGTAAACTTCACCTGCTGAAAAACAGCTGAAAGCTCCAGAAAAAGCTAGTAAGTGAACTTAAACTGGATTTTTTTGTGTCATACTATTATTATTTGAAGACTACACTTTCATTTTTAATTGCCTGGGTGTCTGAAGAAGGTTCAAAGCCATGATCACAAACGGACGTTGTTTAGTTAGTTAGCTCTGAGTGTGTTTTGTCATGGATGGCACCATATTGTAAAAGCAGTCTGTGTATGAAGAAACATCTGAACTCACTTGTTTAGCATCTGCCTGGAGATAAAGCAATATCAGGACAGATCTAAAAATATGACAGCCAAAAACATTGTTTGGATTTATGCAATCTTTTGACTGTGTCTCTTTTGTTTGCTAAGATTAAAGTATTGGCTATTGAAGCATTTCAGGTCTGAACTTGTTTTCAAAGTTAGTGTGTTTAAATGAACGCACTGAACATTGTCACGTGCAGTCGTGACTTTGTAGAATGAATTCTGTAGAACTGAAAACAGGGAGTCATTGTGAGGCACTGGACCAAGCTGTAAACACAACACTGCAATATCACCTTGGAACGCTGATAAGCTGAATAACAGTTGTCTGTTTACACATTCGACAGACATGGAGCAACATAAGCATTTATTTGGGGTGTTTCTAACCACTATAATCTCCTTTAAGCTTAGTTTAGGTGGAGAAGTCTCCACCTTTTCCTGAGGGAAATATTTGGCTCTTTAGCTGCTAAATGCTCCACTATGTTCACACTCGCTAACTTTATCTGGCATTCTGTGCTGGGCGGGTAAAATACAGAGGGTTTATAGTTTAGATAATGAACTGTGGGTTCAATATGGGAAAAATATGGAGCACAACTGACACAGTTTGCAGTTTTCAAGCCACACTTGAGGACCAAAACTGCACCATGTCGAGCTCTCGTTTCAACAATCAATCAAGTATTTTGATTTATGACAAAAGACAGAAAGTTAGGAAAGAAACGTATTAAAAATTAGCTAAACAAAACCCGGAATATATAAAATCTATGACTTGGGACAGCAATCTTCCTTATGTTTACTGCTTTTTCAATTAAAACAACTGCTTGCTGCATCTGGAAACGGTGTGAACCAAAACACTAAAGTTGTGACCAGTAAAGCCAAAACAATAAGCTGAAAGGTGCTAAGAGAGCTGAGAGGAATTAGGTTCATCAGTATGCTCCTTTCACGGTAGCATTTTATTTCATATATTGTAAAAACTATTAACGAGTGCAGCTTTAAGTTGGAACTAGAACATAATTTATATTTGTGTCCAACAGATAAAAATGAAACAGAAAACAATATTAATGTTAGTGAACATCACAGGTTTGATTTTCCTCCTTGATGTCTGACTTTTTGTAAAATGCATCATTCGTCTCGGTTAAAATAAAATACCCCAGCGAAGTCATGACTTCAGCTTCGACAGACTCATAAAATTAGACTTTTTGGAAGGAACATCAGCCTCCACAACCTCCAAATGACAGTCTATCTCAACATGTGGCTTTGTCAACAACATTTACCAGAGAGGTTCTTCATCCAAACACTGAGTAGTGATAATTTTACCAGTCTTTGGGTTGGTGTGTTTGGTGCTTACTGCATGGTGAAGCAGCCGGCAGAGCGAGACTCCTGCGGGTCAGAAGCCTCAGAGCTGTGGAACAGATGCACACGATTAACTCGGGCTACTTCAGATTAGTCGCCTTTTGAAGTTCAAGTTCCTTTTTTGTGACATTTTCTTTTGGAGACCAGCGATGCCTTGTAACTCGAGACGGGGGGGAGGGTTGGGTGAGCTGGGAGCGAGCTGGGGGAGGAGGTGGCGTTGGGGTCTTTTTGGGTGGTCTGCTTCAGAATGAGGAATGCTGAAAGTTTGCCTTTGAGCTCATACAGATTGCTCTGTCGCTCAGTATCTGATTTGGCCACCAAAACCCAAAACCTCACCTCCAAACGTTGAGCCTTCAAGCTACTGAAATGCATCTGTGCATTATACAATGAATACTATAATTTAATATCGAGAATAGACACCAGAACCAGTATTGTTTGCAAAAACAAGGTCATGTGGAAGTTTCTTGGCAGCCATGGGAAGAATTACTTATTTAAAAAGTTTCAAACAGATAAAGATTTAATTTTACTTATTCCTTTTATTTAAAAAACTAATTGTGATGGACAGTCAGCCAAACAAACACAAAATTATTTTATGACTTTATTAAATTATCATAATTTGAAAAATCAGTTTCCTGCAACAGTAAATGAATAAAAACATTCGGCCTTGGCCACAATATTGCTCATATTTTCTGTTTTATTTAAGTCTAATCATTGTTTTGAATCTCCTGCAAAGCCTCCACATCTACCGTCTGTATGAACTGCTCATATGATATCAACACCAGTGTAGGAATAAAAAAATCTTATGGGATTAATAAGCAGAAATCAGTTTTGTATTTTTAAATATAAACCTTTTAAGTGTACTTTGGCCTCAGTGGATTCAGACCTTTACATGCCATTTGCCCTCGATTTATCATTCCACTCATCTCTTCTTTTATGGAAGAGCACCACATATGTTGAAGTCAAACGCCCCTGAAATACAGCATGATGACAGGTTGAATGCTGGTCTGACTTTTGGTCAGCATGTGAACCCGTGCAGTAGTCAGGGTGTGTTTCCACAGGCCTAAGTGGCTGCAGGCTGCAGAGAGAGTTTTTAGAGGACGGTGATTAGGATGTCTTCTCTCTCTGGATAATATTCGTTGGATAAAATGGAGCTTAGCTGATGGGACGCTGATGAGTTTCTTATTGATCACACAAACAGGCCTCTAAATATTCGCCTCTCTGAGCTCTAATAACTTCTTAATGGAAAATAATGGAGGCTAGATGTGAACATACGTCAGTTCAGTTTTTGTGATTCATTCATTTCAAATACTGCCAAATGACAACACTGTATGATACTATATGATACAGCAGGACATACAGTATCGAGCTGCGCTGCAAATGAAGGGATCTTTCGCATCCGTGACGTCACCCACAGGTTTCTGAAGAGCTCAGATTTATCTTGAACAAGGACACTTATTAGACATGAAACTATGGACTTCATATAACACTACAGGTACAATTTTTCCCAAATCAAAGGGCAAAGTCATGACGTGTTTCTTTCACTGGAATCACTGACAATATAAAGAATTGACGGGGTTTCCATGATGTCACTTGGAGGTTTCTGAAGAGCCGTTTTGAAGCTCCATCTTGGCAGTCCTGCCCCTGCTGGAGCTCCCAGCTCATCCACAAATGGGCAAAGATGTGGATTGTCGGTGGAGCTGAGGATGAAGCATGGGTGCTCAAATAAGTCATCTGTAACAGCACCCACCTGTCAGTCAAAGCAGCCACGCTGTTAACCCTGCATAACTTTAAGCCTTAATATAATTTGAACAGGTGAGTTCTATAAAAATTCACCCTCAGTACAGTTGTCATGAACGGGGAAATTAGCTATAGAGACCAAAACAGTTTTTTGTACCAGGCTGTAAACATGTTTATTTCTGCTGTGAGGTTTGACATTTTAACATGGGGACTTATGGAAACTTGTTCTGTAGGCAGGCTCAAGTGGATGTTTAAGGGACTGCAGTTTTTTTTACACTTCTTCGTTGGCTTCACTTCACAGCCACGAAGGTTGCCGCCAAACATTTAGATAAATGCCACAAAAAGCTGTAGGTATGTAAGCAAACTTGTTACAGACTCAAGACATGAAACATTCTAGGCTGTCACCTCCTTCCAGTGTCTACTTAATCAACCACAAAAAATATGTTTTTATTTTTAACCCATGTCTGCACAGAAGATGAGGAGTGACACCCACAGAGCAGGTGGTTCGGGTGACACTGGAGCAGCACATGGAGGACACTTGAGTGGAAACAGGCAGAAGTTAGAGGATTAGTGTCTGATAACCAGGTGTAGAGCCCAACAAGTTTCTATTCCCATAATTTTTTAAACAGATTGTTCTCAAACTTTAATAAAACTTTAATCATTTCTCGAATTTACGCTATCATCAAATAATCCTGTTGTAGTGGAGGAGCATCACTTTCACTTAATTCATATCCACAAAATTGCAGACATACAGTGTATTCTTTGTTCAGAGTTTGCGCTCATTTGAATAAAGGTTTTGATGAACTTTTGACTCTCACCGATGTCACGTGTCCTGGTGAATAATGTGAGCACAGGACAGTATATGGAGCCAATATTGCATTGTGTTCTTAATTCATAAAGCGTGTATGCAAAAAGGAATGAGCTTGGCTCGAAGAAACAGTCACAATGTTGGGGACTCATTCATATTCTTTATATGAATCTGATCTGGATTTATTAAATGGAAACCAAATGTTTCCAAATAATGGATTACTTGGCTCAAGCATATGTGTGACAGAATATTTTTATCTGCGCTGTGCAACACATTAAAAAAAGAAACAATACAGAGCATAAGCAGTCTGTATGTATTTATCTGCACAGGACTTGATAGGCCTCATAAATTAAACAATGATGGAACGCCACGTGAAAATAATAACACCAGTTCTCTATAAAAACCTGATGGAGACATGACTGCATCCACCTAAAGCAGCCAAAAAGAGTCCTCCATTAATAAAATGATTGTGATGATTGTTTTTGTTTTACGGTACATTATCTGTATAAGAAATCTGAATGAGATTTAAGTAATGCATAATTATTTTAAACCAGTTTCCCTCCAAAAAAATGAGTCTATAGGCGTATAAGTGTTTACTCAAATCTGCAGCTGCTCTGTTGGTTCCTTTACAAAAACTCATGATCACAGGCACTCTGACAGATTATGAGGCAAGTGTTCGAGATAGTTCGGTACTATCCAACATTTTCCTCGGTCACTCCTCCCATCTGTTTCCAACCTGCTGAGGTACCAGACAAAAACGACCCTGCCAAGAGATCGAGTCAGTGAAATGTTTGAAAATCCATTGCCTCGCAACTCATCAGTAATGAAGTGTTTGAAAAAGTGTGAGCTGGAGAGGGAGGAGGGGAGGAATGAGATGGTTTAAGGCCCTGTGACAAATCCTCTGCAGGTTTCTAATGGCTGAAAGAGTCATACAACACTTTGGCCTGACCATTAATAAACTCAAGTTCGAGGCTCCGAGACACTTTTCTTAATCAGCATCTTCTAATGTGACGTTCAGACTTTACTCAATATTTCACTTTGGATGGTGACGGTGAGGGAATCACATCTGGACTCTTCGATGGGCGGACAGTGTTAGGTTGCTAAAGTAAACATAGAGATGTTTTCCAGTAGAAATTAAATCATTCCCACCAGGATTAAAACACTGTTGTCACAGATAGGGCTGTAACAGTACATACAGTCGTGCCGAACCATCATGGTATGGCGGTCACAGTTTGGTGCACGCAGCTGCACACAAACTACATGGTAAGTAGACTGTTGCACGTAATGTAGAAAGTTCACAAGTGAAACTTTTAGCCACACATCATTAATAACAAGTGCTGAGGTTAGCACCACAAGCTGATCCTTCAAATCAGATGTTTGGGAACAATTCGGGTTCACGGTCAGCAACAACAGCAATGAAGAGAGAGAGCTACGGGTTAGACAAGAACAGCGTGTACACATTGCTTCACCGTTGTACGGTACGTGAATGGAAACACCTTGAACATATAACGCTCATTTGACAGCAGATAAAAAGAAACCTCATGTATTTGTTTTTTTTCCTGCTGTACCGAACACGCAACAAACTCTGTGTACCGTTACACCCCTAGTTACAGATATGTTTTCCACTAAACCACCAAAACCACAAAATAGCTTACATAAGGAAAATAGTCTGAGATCAAAGGTCCACTAACTAACTGTCAGAGATTTCAGCTTGTGCAGAACTTAAGTGCTGAAAGCTGAACTTTAGACACTCAATAAAAATATAAACACTTTTGTTTTTTGCTCCCATTAAAGAGAGTTGAAGTAAAAGCTCAAAGATTTCTTCAGTGCACACAAAAGTTTCTTTCAAATTTTGTTCACAAATGTCCATTTTGGGCAGATGTCCTACGCCAAGATCAAATCCTGATACGCCACACCTGACAGGTGAGGGATTAAAAAGCATGACTATGACACAGGTGTGCCTTGGACTGGTCCCAATAAAAGGTCACTCTAAAATGTGCAAATTTCTCTTTAAAGAAGACATTTATTAGACACTAAACTGTGACTATTTCATGTAGATCTACAGATACAATTCTTTTTTCCCAAAGTCAAAGGCAAAGTCAGGACCCTCTCTACTCTGAACAGCTACTCGTGTCTTTCGTTGACAGTATAAAGAATGGATGGGGTTTCCGTGATGTTACCCACAAGTTTCTGAAGAGCTGTTTTGAAGCTGGAATATCAGGCCAGAGGAAGATTAGGGCGGGCGAATAGTTCAATGCATAATGAATGTCTTTATGAAGTGTAATGTGCCAGTTTTATGCTAAAGGGGGATATCGGCTTTCCAGCCAAAGGGATTTTATTACAACCTGGCAACCCAAATGTTGTTTTTATTAATGACTTTCGTGATCTGTAAAGCATAAGTAGCCATTTTTAAAGCCCTCACTACCAACTTATAAACCTTTTATAAAGGATGACTTAAAGTGGTACCGCTAAATGTTTATGCACTTACCGGCAAATCAGAACAACCTTGAACTTTAAAAAAAAAAAAAAACTTGAACAACAAGCTGTAAAAACTATTTGTGAATCCAGCTCACAAATGGGGCTCAAGTTTTATGTCCTTCACACTCGCCCATTCACATTCAGCATTTCGGTGCACAAAGCACCACATACCCGCACAGCAACGCATAAAAGAATGGGGATTACCCAGCCCTTGATGTTATGCAAACAAGATGGAGTGGAGAGGAAAAAAATCCGGTTAGTTGGACACCATGGAATCTATTTCTTGAACCCAGAATAGCAAGATCTGTCAGGCTTTAAGTCCTAATGTACTGCAGCTGATCCCCCCAGCTTTCACAGCCTCATCCCATCTTTCAATCATAAGATTATAACAATTTCTTAATAGGATGCAGACTCCCTGAGTCTGTTAAGGCCTCCAGGCGTCCAAATCATATTGTTCACATTTAGCTTGAAACAATCTGAAGATGACAAAAAGTCTGTGACACACACACACACTGTTCCCATCAGGCAATGGCCAGGTTGACAGTGAGGTAATGATCTGCACATCGTGCTCACAGTTCAACCCTAAAGAGCAGATAAGAGTTGAGGAAGGACATTTGGACGTTTGTGATCTTTGGTTGGATATAAGGAAAATAAGGTTAGATCTTCGGAAACTTTTGGGCAGATAACTGCGGAAGCTTTCCATCCACCGTTTAATTTTAAATCTGTTCAACGACCAGACGACTCTAGTTCCAGAAACAGAGATTGCGTTAGCCAAACTGAGTATGGTCCAAAAGTTAAAGTCTTCAGTACGAAATTCGGTATTTGTGTTTTCCCCAGACAGTGTTTCCTTGCCGACTGATGGCAAAGTCCTAATAGTTGCATTGCTGAGACAAAACACCTACCAGGACAAAGATACCCACTTGGTTTGACTTAGTCAGACTGCTGAAGTTTCATATTGCGGTTGGCTAAACTCAAGTTCGCCTATGGCACAAGAACTGCAAATTTGTCCCCAATTTTTTACAGTGTAGTGTCAGCACACGGGCCTCACTTCACCACCAGTATTAAGAAGAAGATGAATGATTGCAGTAACTCTCTATTTTAAGGTAGTATTTAGGTAGCTAAACAGATAATCTCCTTTAAAGGACGGCTGTGTTATCTTAATCTAGCAGTGTAGTTCAGTTTGCAACCCCCTCCACTCACCCTCCCCATTTATAGCATGAGGGAGAAACTACGGTGGCTGTGTTGGGTGAGCAAAACGGAATATGCCTTATCTAGAGCCAGTTTGTCCCTTCTGGGCTACTGTTCCACAATCTTCTGTACCTCAAAGCAATCTCTCATTTCATTCATCAAAGAAACATGTTCCTCAGGTTGACCATCCATACTCAAGACAAACTGACGTGTTGGGCAAACACAGGGGGCTCCATTGTGACCTAAGAACACATATTTAAAGATGTTTTCTGGGTCACTGAAGCAGAACTCAACACTCTCTCAGTCCCACACACACACCTGAGAATAAGAAGAGATTGTGTATCTAAAAGATTTCTCTAAACATGACCTTCATGCCCAAACACACACAGAAGGAAAAATGAGAAAGCTTTTCGTGCTTTGTGGAGTTGTATTACACACACATGCACCCAAAAATGCAAACAGGCATGCGTGCACATACACAGTGACTTCTGGGAGAGTCAGACACCGCTGAGTGGTTGCATTGTTGATGACAAGCGCCCGTGAAGGAAGGACGGGCTTCCTGTCTGTGATCTTGTTGTCGTGGAGACAGCAGGGCCCAGTCAAATAGATTAGCCCAGATCCTTTTGATCTTTAAGTGGGAAACCAAAGAGGATCCTTAAATTGGCACCGCTTTTCCACATAAAACAAACCACTGGCATAGTTTAGGAGTTTTCCTGTCAACGACTTTAGTCTGACTCGATGCTCACTGGAAAAATCTGCATAAAACTCTTAAACTGGCATCTTGTAGGTTTGGTAGCACAACAATTTGTCTGCGTGGAGCCAAAGAAACTGTCTTTATGGGGACGTGTGTTACCTGGAAAGGCTGTAGAGGAAACAGGAACTGGGGTCAAAGTCTAAATAATCATTTATTTTTCATGAGCATGGCAGAAACAGAATTATTATGTCAATGAAGCTCTTCAATTTTGTTGTCTGACACAAATCTCTCTTGAGCACTTGATAGTTTGAATGTAAAAGGGCAGCTAGGCTAACTTGTCAACATACTATAGGTGAGTTAAAGAGACATTGTGTAACTTTTCTACCATAAAAAAACAGATCTTAAGTCATTTTCATGCTACACTGACTTGAAATCAGGTAAATTGTCTCTCATTCCCACTCGTCTGTTTCTGAACTATGTAACTTTGTGCTCCGCTAACTTTGTGACTACGATCACCCGGTAGAAGTACACGCTTTACCGCGCTAGGTCACACACCACCAACTATTTCACTGATTTTGGCCAGCTAAGATTACTTACTAGTCCAACAGCAAGAAGCCCAGCTCTGTATTTATTTCACAAAAGTCTTGCCAACAATGAAAAGTCTCTTGTTCATCGGCTTCTTGCTCAGTTACTCCCTCATCTTCTCTCTTAGCTTCCTCTGTCAATGATGCCTTGTTTTCACCGTGGTCATTATGTCCATTGAACCTGCTGAGCCCGGTTACATTGCTCTGGTTCTGGCACGACACCAGCTCCGCTCCTTGTCAGCATTCCCCCACGCTCTGGGCCTGAAAACCTCCTTTTCCTGGTGGTCCTAAACACCTGTTTTACAAACAGTAACACTCCCCCCGGTGCTCTGAGCTCACTGACCGTAGCAGCTCGGCTAACAAACTGAGCTAACATTAGCTAGCAGCAGCTATAGTTTGCAGCAGTTTACTGTCCATCAGATGATCCAGTTTCACCAAAATCAGTGAAATAGTTGGTGGTGGGTGATCGTACCTGGAGCACAAAGTTACATAGTGCTGAAACAGACGTACAGGGCATGTGGGAATGACACCATTCACCTGATTACAGGTCAGCGTAGCATCAATCTGTGATTTTAATGGTAGAAAAGTTGCACAACGTTGCTTTAATAGAGCTCTTACTGTAGAGGAAATGGGGTTCTTGGTAGCCTTGTGGTTAAGACAAATATCCCAGTCTGTCCAGAGACATTTTTTGCATGTCCTCCCCTCTCCCCTCTCCCGTTGGTCTCCACGTGATGTCATGCGGTCTTTGTACCAGTAAGCCAGGTCGTAGTATTTCAAAGTTGTCAATACGTCTCTGCACCAATGTCAACAACACAGACTCAGATTAAAAGTGATTCATGTCCTGCAGCTCATTTAAAATCTCTTGAAATTCCCCGGCAGCAGCCTCACACACTTGTCACTCAACAAACTGCTCTCTGTATTTGTCCTCATCTTTAATAAACAAAATCAACTCCCAGTCGTGAGTGTTTATCCTCCGCTGGGTTCGATTGCCCTCCAATCAAAACATTTGGATCATTCCATTGTATTTAGCATCTAGCATCCGTTACCCAGCCATTGTAACGCCCTGCTTTTGTTTTACTGCATAAACAGTTATTTGACATATAAGATAAACATGTCATGTCATGGCTGCCTCACAGAGAGTCAGAGAAAGATGGTGGAAAGACTGACTTTATTTCTGCCATAATCCTTCATTTCCCTCCAAGCAGAAAGAAACGGGAAAACATCATTTTTAAAAAGTCAGATTAATCTCACCGTCTGTGGCTTTCTTTGCTTTCCATGTCTTCTCAGCTACATTAACGTCCGAGGGAAATTCTCAATGTACGCCTTTATGTTTTTTGTGGTGTAAGACCGAAGACGGAGCCGCGTAGGCCTGCTGCCAAACTCTACAGTGTCACACGAGGGTCATAAATCAAAACTATTATGAGGTTTGTGTAATGGTACAGTACGAGCGGTTACGGAGAGTCGTGGGGGAGACGGATTTGATTCAGCTTGTGTTCTGTCATCCTGCTGATGCTGGTGTGGTTGTTGGTGGCCTGGTGGTCAGACAGACTGTCCTTCAAACACAGGACTCGGGGTACAAAGCTGCTGTGTCAGCAAATATTCAGCCTGCTGAAGTGTCCTTAAAGGAAAAGTCAACCTGGAAAATACATTTTTAAGAACCTTTGGAGATGTACAGAAGATTTTAAGAGTCTGTTTTATTACTTTTCTGGGGCAACTGGTAACAATCAAGTTTGAAATTAGAAGAACTTTGGTATTAATCACAAACACATAAACTTCAGTGTTCATCTCCTTTCTAGGAATTCATTGCAAAAAAAAAAAAAAAAAGGCGCCGACTGTAGCCTCAATATGTTGTTTCAGTATAGCAACAACAGACAACAAAACATAAAGCATTTTGTGTGACAGCCGCAACACTTTTTCCCCCCATTTTCAGACCAGAATAACTCTTGCTGTCTTGCTTTTATGGCCATCATCACTCCCTCCACCTACACAAAAAAACCCACAGCTCAAAGGAGCGAGTTCAGGCATGTTCTTTGGGTGTTGTCACAAGTCATTCTGGGAAATGTAGGAAACTGTTAAGTGAAGTTAAGTGAGGAACACGACGCAGGTCAATAGTCAGATAATCACAACATTTAATGACTTGAGGGACTATGAGTGTGAACGTCACAGTCTTGTGATTCGGAGCTTTTCGTTCGGGGTCTGGATTTTTCCCTCGTCGTTAAATCACAATCCAGGATATTAAATGGGAGTTTTCCTAAATAAAAATTCCTCTACGAGTCTGTCAGAGTCTGACTCATGTTTTTGTGGCGAGAGATACTATCTGCATTTTATTGTCATATCCTGCTTTAATATCCAGCCACTTCTTTAAAAAAATATATAACATCAGTTGACCGCTGTTGACATAAGATACATAAAACAGATAGTAAATAACAGAAGTGTAAGCCCCCACCGGGCACGTCTCCGTCACGTCGCAGCTGTAACGCTGTTTTGGTCCGTTCTCCTCGTGACTTGAGACCCCACCCGCGCACCAGACTATGCGCTCCTACAGTGAGCGAATGTGCTACGTGGTTAGTTTGTTTACCTTTTGGCTGTTTCAGTCAAGTTTAGATTCTTTTATCAGTTAACAGCAGTGACACCTGACTCAAGCATGCTGTTACATTGTGGTGTGATGTTCAAAATGTTTTAGAGGCTTTTTTCTCTGTTTTGGAGATGAAGATGGTGTGTTGAGTTTCATAAAAGTAAGAATGAGTAGCAAAGTTGTGCAAATAAACCTTGTTATAAGACCCTTGCATGGATACAACAAGTGGTTCCATCAGGTTTCTGTGTGTTTTGGTTGATTTTGAGCGTTTTAATTTTTGGGAGCTCAGTAGCTTTCTCTACGGAGACGATTACATTTTTATCTTCTTTTTTCAAATTAGTCTTTTCTTTTTATGATGGCTCAGTATGTGGAAAAGTCTATCTTAGTCTAAGTGCAAGAGCAATTTCATCTCTGGTTCCTATCCTCTCAGCTTGGTGCTGTTTTGGGGGGCTCAGACCCAAATATAACACTCATATATGCTGACGACTTGATGTTTTCCTGCTATGAAACCCTTAAATGATAGTTGCAGTTTTGTTTGTCTACACAAGCCGTAATTGAAAGAACATTGCGTTCATGTTCATCTCCTGTTTTCAGTGTACCGTTACCCCTCAAAGACACCCTCCTCTGCCTGCTTTGATGCAGGAAACTTTACAGTAAACTCGCCTGGCATGAAGGCAAGCCCCCCTGTAGCCGTGCACCCATCTTCTTTCTCTCTCTTTTTTATTTATATATATGCCTCTGCACCACAAGCCGGTCCAAAGAGCATCTGGTTCCTCTTGGGCCTGCGGTCACAACACTGAGAGAGTGCCACATCAAAGCTCCCTCCATCCAGCCCGCAGAGAAGAGAGGAGCAAAGAGGGAGGAAGAAGAAGAGAGAAAATCTGGGACAAATTCTGTTTCACACACACACCGCAAATCTGTCTTTGCTCATGGAAAAATTGCAGCGCACATCTGTGGTGTTGCGTTGAGAATCCATCAATCTCCGTGCCCTGACCGCTTCACTCGCATAGATAGTCTGACTTTGGCTCCCACGCTCATCTTTTTACTGCTTTAGAGGTTTTGGCAAGACGCTTTTAAGCTCTAAAGTTTGTTGTCAGTCGCTATTGTATTAACGTTACATCATTTTTATATAATTATGTCAATGAAAGAAACTGTGAAGGCATGACTTAACCTCAACCTTCTGTGTGTGCTGCCTGAACAAACAAATCAGCGCTGTGAAAAAGATCACTGGGATCAAAAATCCTCTTAATGCCTTTCCTGTCTTCAGGCTAGGGCAAGTACACACACAGAAAGAAGATCAAATGTTCAAGGGTGTGATGGTACGTTTTGAAATGTGACCCTCCAGCAATTTCCCCGTCACTCAAAGGCACCAAAAACACAAACATGAGTATACCTGCTTGCTCTTTGTGTTCGACAGCTGAAAACCCAAAGAACAATTTTCTCTCTGCACCGACACGTTTTGAGAATTGATGCGAACGGTAATGAATTACCAGTAAATTACATTTTGTCTCTGCTCTAAAGCCTCTAAATTAGTAGCAGATGAAAGTATTGTGGGCTCGGAGGGTGGAGCGTTGGTTAGTAAAGCTGTCTGGTGGTGTAAAGGTTATCGGTTTAAACCAACCAGTGCTGAAGTGCTGCCAACACCTACACATTTTCCACTTACCAACATAGATGTTTACCAACATTTAACCCTTGAACAAGCAAGTTCAAGTACCTGTACTTTATTTGAGTTTCATGTTTTAATGCCACTTTATACTCCAGGCAATTATTGTATTGTTTACTCCACTACAATTGTTTAACAGTTTTACTTAGAGTTATTTTACACATTTTTGCACCAAAACATATACAAAAATATACAAATACATCTTCGATGATTAGTCTTAATCTGCAAATGTGTTGATGTTGAATCATTTTTATTACAGTGATGATCCTGGTCTCCTCTGACAAATCAGTCCTGCCTCCTCCCGCCTCCCGGCTAATCTAAAAATGGGCAAAGACATGGATCAATGTTGGACGTGAGGCGGGCCAAATGATGCCTGGGTGTTCAAACAAGCCACCTGAAATGGCGCCTACCTGTCAATCAAAGTGACCACTCTGTTAATTCTGCATAACTTTAAGACTTAATATAATTTGAACAGGTGAATTCTGTAAAAAATCACCCTCAGTACAGTTGTCATGAACGGGGAAATTAGCTATAGAGACCAAAACTGTTTTTTGTACCAGGCTGTAAACATGTTTATTTCTGCTGTGAAGTTGGACATTTTAACATGGGGACTTATGGAGACTGACTCGTTCTGTAGCCAGCCTCAAGTGGACGTTTGAGGAACTGCAGTTTTTGGCACTTCCCCAATGGCTTCACTTCACACTTGCCACTTGGTTTTAACTACCTCCCTGAGCTGCTGTAGAAACATGGCCATTAATGGCAGACTCAATGGAAGACATGTAGATATAAAAGACTCATTCTGACGCGACAAAAACATGGTCTTATTTTCAGGTGATTATACATTAGTAAAAACAAAGTATATCATATACCATTTCTGCAATATTCTCTAAATATACCTCTAAATCTGACACACTGGACCTTTAACTCACTGGGTCTATTTTTTATTAAGCGATTTCCTCCCAGAATGACTTTTGACGACCTCCAGAGAGAAGATCTGAACTTGAAGGATAAGAGCTTACTAACCAAAGCCTGTCCTGGAGCTGCAGTGCTGTGGTGTGAAATAAACATGCCAGCCACACAACATCAGCGCACAGCTAACACTGTTGACCTCATCACTCTGAAAATCCAATGAAGGGTCACAGTCTCTCCTGCTCCGGGCTATCAGGAGAAAATGTGTGAGTGCAGAGGTCAGATCCACCTGTCAGTCCACAGAGGGAGTGACAAACCGGATAAATCCCATAAATAACAAAGACGGAGCTAACACTCCTTCAGAAACTCAAATGTAGAAAGAAACAGCTGTAGGTTTATTTTAACAAGGCCAGTGCATTACCTGCCCAAATTTATAGTGCTAAAAAGTTTAATTGTGCTGAACAATTAGACATTTTTTTGTAAAATCATTGAGAAAATGAGAGCACTTTAAAATCACAGCAACTTTTTACGATGGTAGACAACATGGTGGTCACCTTGGTTACCTCCAGTAAATGCTGGGGCATCAACAACTACAATACAAATAATCAGCTTATATTGTCAGTGAAGCACAAATAACGTTGATGATTTATTTGTTTCCCCAAAGGGCCAGATTCATAATTTAATCACTTTAATTGTATAATGTCAAACAACCTCAGTGTCTGATGATTTCAAAGCAACATTGTGCAACTTTTCTACCATAAAATAACAGAATTTAAATCGTTTTGAAGCTACACTGACTTATCATAATATAGTAATCAGGTGAATGGTGTCTCTGTCATTCTTACGCCTGTTTCTGTACTATGTAACTTTGTGCGATCACCATCACGAGAAGTACGTAACACTTAACGGCACTAGCTAAGAGCACCTGGGGGAGTGTTAGTGTTTGTAGAGTTTGGACCACCGGGAAGAAGAGGTTTTCAGGGCATCGGGGAGCAGAGGCAGTGTTGTGCCAGAACCGGAGCTGGGCAAGCAGGCAGTGTAACTGGGCTTAGCAGCCTCTATGACAGAGGCGAATAGACCAAAGAGGATGTTGACCGAGCAAGCTAAATGAAGAAGAAGCCGCTAGACGAGAGTAAATCTGGGACTGACTTTTAGTCGTTGATGAGAGCTTGGTGAAATAAAAGTCTGAAAGACAGACGCCGAGCTGGGCTGACTGCTGTTGGACTAGTAAGTAATATTAGCTGGCTGCTATGTCTTGTGTTGTTGCACTTGCTTGATGTTTGGCTGTTAGTAACAAATACACGTGTACAGTTGTCCGTATTTACCACAGTGTTATCGCACAGTGCAGTAAATCACAAAAACACCTATTTGTATGTAATGTTGCTTTAAGAGGTAATTAACTCTCATTTTTGGTGAGTTTAACTACTGGTGGTGAGATTTCAAGTTGCTTATTTGAACATCTTCAATTGAGTGATTTGAAACAGAACACTCTCTAAACTTTTATATTTTTGCTTTAGAGACACAACATATGCTGTGGCCTTTTGTATATGTGTGACAAACAACTTCCACAATCATAAAGTGAATCATTTTATGTGCAGCGTAAGATGTTCCCCAGAACTAGCTGTCAAAACAAAGTTTAAAACATTTATTTATAAGAAAAAGTTCTTCCTATTACTTTAAACTTCCATCCCTCTAAAGCCCCACCATAAATAAGAATGTCATCAACTTGTCTGGTTAAAAACAAGGTCTAAAAAAGTTCTAGCATATTCAAATAGTGATGGCATGACTTTAAATGGCGATGATAAATGTGTTTTTGGCTCTCTCTTGAGCACTTCATCCCCTAAGCGCCATCGCAATCCTCAGTGAGACGTCTGATTTGCGAGGCTGCTCTCCAGTCATCTTCTTGCCACCTGTGAGCAGCTGGATGGTCAGGAAGCGTTTCACAGCTTTCTGTTCCTCCTCCTCAGATTCATGCCAGAGTCTTTGATGCGTGCAGCTGCCTGTCACACCCAGGGGAAAACCGCTTGGACAGAAATAAAAATGAAATCTCTATATACATGTATGCCTCCGTGGCAACCCTTCAACAGGACTTATTTATTGTTATTCCTTTTTCATGTTTTGTTTATAAGTTGCCAACTGGTACAACGCTGCCTGCAAACATTATTATGTTGAACAAATGCTATTAACACGTGTTGTTATATGGAACCGAAATGAAAGCTTGGACAACATCTGCTGGCCGCATCTCGAGAAGTTCAGACTTGTTGGACGGAAACTGGTTTAACAGCGTGAACGTCTCGAGCAATGCATCAAATCCTTGAACACAAAACTTAGATTAAATCAGTGTCCCCCTCATCCTCCCATTGGGATCAGCTTGTTACAACTTTTAGTAACAATCCATCATACAGTCATCACGCAAATCACAAAAGGCTGTCGCTTTGTTTCTGTAGGAATCAATAGAAAATGTGGAAGAACTTTCAGACCTCAAAAACTTTGGAGATTTGGTGCACAGGTTCATCATCATCATTTTTATCCTTCATATTTCCTCCAGTCTTTAATAAACTTGATTCACTTGATGCTTATTGATGTAAACTGCCATATAGCGGTGCCACCACAGACAGTATAACGTAATGGATCTTGTATCCGTGATGTCACCCACAGGTTTCCAAAGAGCTGTTGTGAAGCTCAGAGTGTGATGGCTCTGGCTGCCGCCATCTTGGCATCTCTGCCACCTCCAAGCTAATCTAAAAACTACCAAAGACGTGGAGCATGGATGGAGCTGATGAAGCCTGATTGCACAAACAAGCCATCTGTAACAGCACCTACCTGTAAATCAAAGTTGGCATGCATAACTTTAAGTCTAAGTCTAATTAACTCTAAGTCTAATTTGCCTGAGTGACGTCACTCGTAGGTTTCCGAAGTGCTAATCTAAATATCAGCAAAGACGTGGATCATCAGTGGATCTGAAGCAGGCCGAATGATGCCTGGGTGCTTGAATAAGCCATCTGTAATGGCATTTACCTGTCAATCAAGCAGTCACACTGTTAATTATGCATAACTGTAAGCCTTAATATAATTTGAACAGGTGAGTTCTATAAAAAATTCAGACTCAGCACAGTTGTCGTGAACGGGGAAATTAGCTATAGAGACCAAAACTGTTTTTTGTACCAGGCTGTAAACATGTTTATTTCTGCTGTGAAGTTGGACATTTTAACATGGGGACTTATGGAGACTGACTCGTTTTGTAACCAGCCTCAAGTGGACATTTGAGAAACTGCAGTTTTTGGCTCCACTTCAGAAACTTGGCTCATAACTCATGAATCTGAAAAGGAAACCAAAGAGGAAAGGTTAAAAACAAGTTACCAGCAGCGCCACCATGTGGTCAGCTACACAGCACAGTAGCACAGTATGCTAAAGTTCGTACAACACGTTCAACCACATGGGAAGATCAGAACAGTTCAGTCAAAAGCAGGATGAAAAAGCTAATCAACGAATGACGGACTATCAGTTTCAGAAAGTCACAGAAGCTGTCCGGCAGACTTCTTCCACTTCCGACGTTGTAAAGACGTGAAGGGGAGTTTCCAAAGTTATTCAACCATTCGACATGCACTTCTGAAGAAGCATACTGTCAGCTTTACTGCTTTTTTTTAATATTTATGGTCATGGTCATGGTTGTGCTTTTAGCATAAATCACTACTGCCTCAGTCGGCTGAAGACCTCTGCTTCCTCTGCCTGCTTCATAGAGAGCAGGACGGTGTCGAGTCAGCCTGTGAGTTCACCGAGCAGCTGGCACCACGGAGGACAAACAGGGGCCTGTCAGAGGAGGCCAAAGGCCGCTGGATGGGCCAGAGGCCACAAAAACCACAAGAATCCTGACTCTGGAACGGTAGAGCTACAGCTCAGGCCTCTTTTAGGTTGGTTTAGAGGGAGAAAGGGTCGTGCTGCATCATGGATTTCTGAGAATTTTAATTTTGTGCCAGTAACTAACCTTTTCCATTTTTATCATTCTGTTGTTTTCCTTCCTTCAGACGGAGCTATTTGCTGCCGCTCATTCTCGTCCACTATAATAAAAAAAAACTCCTCAGCGATCCCGGAAATCGCCTCTGGTAAACAATCCATCACAGAAAACATGACAGCTTATGGGCTCTGTCAGTGTTTCAGTTTTATCATTATTCCTCTGTGCCGAGCGAGCGGCGTGTTTTCATATCAGCGCTGCATTACGTTACGCTCTGCTTACTGTCAATCATCTCACACCCGCAGAAAGACCTGGAGGTCTACTGGAGGAAGTAATCACTCAAAAGATTGTTGCCTTGCAGAAGTTACTGGAACATCTGGGTCTTCCTGTGGGACGATATTTTCTTTTTCAAGCTACTGTAACACGGACATGAAATCCTGGTTTGTGAGTGATATAAAAAACTTTATAAATGATCGAGGGAAAAGAAAAGACGATCTGTGTTTCTTCAGCTTCTGCATGTTCTCCCTTGAATTGTGTCCATCTTTTCTTTTTTTTTTTTCGGGGACAGTTTCTTCGTGACCCTGCAGGCTGTTTTATTTCAGAGAAGCTCTACACAATGGGATCTCTCATTGGAGTATTTACCAACTCAACACAGATGAAATAACCTCTCTCCCTCTGCTCTCTGCTTTTTTTTTTCCACTTCGCTCTCTCTCTCTCTCTCTCTGTGTCTCTGTGTCCCGCTCCTGGTCTGGATTGATTTAACTGTACTGTTTCAATTGTCTCTGCAGCAGCAGATGTCGGCCATATTGAAACTGAACTTGGAGCCAGGCCTTCTCGGCTGGGCTCAGGGCTACCTCACATGTTTGACTCATTGTTTGACTGCTGAGGGTTTTTTTTGAGGCATCGCAGTCCTTGCAGTTGGAGCAAACGTGGGTCAAGTACAGTAACATTTGCAGATACATTTTTATCTCATTTAAAGGGACAATTCACTGATTTTACACATGAAAATCAGTTTACTCCTCGTAAAAACATTTTATAACGTCTTCTGTGACTCTGGAGCAGCTTTATGAAGTCTAACAGAATAACTCCTTGTGTTGTCGTCAGGGTTATTTCACTGTGGATTATGTTGTTGCATTAGAGGAGTTGTAGGACGTAGTGTTTTTTTGACCCCATACAAAGAGACTAAAAGTTAATGTGTCATGCCTTCTGCTGCACAGATTTCCCCAACTCTATGGAAGTGGAATACTAAATCACTCCCTTAACTGCATGATAGATGGCAGATGGTTTAAAAGAAAGAAGCTAAGAGACGTCCAGAAAATCAAGTAAATGTATATTCTATATATTCTACAAAGTCCACGTTGATTTGTAGCCACATTATGTCTATCTTTGTTTTAATCATTTAGATTTACCTCTGCTGCCATCTTCTCTTTCTTTCCTTCACTGTCCTCCTTTTTCTCCCTTTTTCTGATGATGATGTATTGTGACAGGTAGATTTCATTTTTCTTTTATTACAATATTTTCAGGACATGTCATTTAATTTGTGATTGTATTAGTGCTGGTCAGTGTCAAGACATTGCAGCCAGTGATACAAAAAGAGCACTGCAGATAGGTGATGAAGCTCCTTGTCTGTTTGAGTTCATCAGTAATTGATCTGTTGGTACAGTAATGCCTCGGGGCTGCAGTGGACGAGTGAAGGCATTGGCGTCTTCTTCTGATACTATTCGCCTTGTTTTAGTGCGCAACAGTGTCACTTCCTTGTTTTTGACCAACTAGTCTTGCACATTGACCGTGAACCATCCTGCCACTCAGCTGATTAATGAAACACAATATAGGTGTCTGAGCTACTGCTGACAGTAGATTAATTTTTCTGTTTCGGTTCAATCGCACTGCTTTCATCAGGCCACGGCAGGCCTTTTTTCATTAAAAAATGTTTAAAAAACCCACTTTAGAGGACAAGTGTGTAACATTTAGTGGCGTCTAACAGGGTCGTTGCTGACTTTAGTCTCCTCTCTTCATGCTGTCCTTCCTAGCGTGAAGGAGAAAGTACTGTAGAGACCTGGCAATGCACTAAACCAACATTACACTAAATTTAACACACAGACCTGAGACTCCATGTTTAATACAGCTTCACGATTCCAGTAAGTGGAAATAATCCAGATGTCTTGTGTATCATTTTCTACACGTCTACCTCAAGTTCGGCCTGACACATTTGGTAAATTTAGAAACTTTGGGATCTCTACGAGCATTTAAAGACACCGTGAGGTCAAAATGTTTTTTATCACATAGGTCTATATACATATATCACCTATAGACCAGTATCCAACAACGTCATGAGGTATTTTTGTGAGTCATGTCCTGGTAAACAATAAAAAGTTGTTGATGACTCATCCTGCACTCAGGGGCTGAGTGCTTTCACTAGATATATGATATAGACTTTCCTGATGGAAAGAAGCTAAGTAGCCAACCCCTAACTGACGTTAGCTCAGTCATCCGTGCAGCTAACCAAACTGAATCAGTCCCGGGATGCCAGGAGCCAAACCCGACAAGTGAACCACCTCGGTAGGCTACTATATTCCATGCCAGACTGGCCAGTGGAGGTAGACGCTGACTCATAGTGAAGGAGAAGGCAAAACTTTTAAACGCCAACTTTTAAACTATTGTAAATGCCAATATCTGCAACAGATCCCTCCCTATCTGTCTGTTTTTATGAGATATATGTAAAAATGAGGAAGCAAATAGCACTCTGCTTTCAGTTTCATGGAGCAAAGTTTGGCTGCACAGTATGACTGACCCACGAGGAAATCAGCAGGGTGGCAGAGGTCAAACGTGTCACTGAGAATACATTGCTGTCAGTAATGTAAGACAGTAACTCTTCTGGCCTGATATTCAGTAACAAACAATAAACAGTTAAACAATTAACATCCCATAACTCAGTGTGAGTTTTATGTTCATTGTGCGCCACTCCCTTCTCATTCCTGCTTTTACAACACTCTCCAGAAATGACACAAACATCTACGGGGAGATATGAAAAAAGAGGCAAACAGAAAACAGCGCAGTCATCCAGTTCTTCTGAACACGACTTTAATCAGAAACAGAGAAGACAACAACTTTGAAATGTCCCCACTCACATTCATCTGCTCTGACATGTTTAGGGACACTGATGATAAAGGCTTAATGCAAAAAGCATGCTAGAAAAATCCAGAAAGAGAAAAACAAGTTTCAGCAGTCGCAGGCTGAATCATAATGCACCGAGTCTTTCACTGGTTTTACTGTCCCGTTGAGCCTTTTGGCAATCAAAGCAGTCTTATTTCCACCTTTCATAGATCACATTCCTGCAGAGACACAAAGAGGGTGCAGTGATGCTTTGATTAGCCACACAGGACAACGCAGGGGTCAACACACCAGAACAAGCCTCCTAGTTTCACCTCCCTGCCTCCAGCCTCCTCCTCTATACAGACTTCTTATTAATACCCCTTCCGGGCTTCTTGCAAATCCCATCAGTCTGTTTGTCCGGATCTCGCTCTTGCGGCTTTTTCCGGATCCAGAGAAAAGAAGGAATTGAGAGAGAGAGGAGGGCTGGAGTCACTCTCCCAGAGCGTGGATCCAGGATTAGAGGAAAAAGAGCAAATACCATGGAGTGTATAGAGGGAGGCAGCCGTGAGGGTTAAGACTGCAGACAATAGAAATTAATTACAAGTCCCTCAGCGGAGGATTGCACTACTGATTAAGGATTGGAGGATTATTGGATAAGCATGTGAAATACTGTTTTTGTGTGTGGGGGGCCTCCTTCACGATCTATTGAATGTAAACTTTACACTGCAAAAAAAAAATTTGAGAAACTCAGTACATACGTAAAAGTTTATTTACCCCATTTTACACAATATTACCTGTAAGTGACTTTAAAGTTGGAAGAATTATTATAAATAATCTGACCTGACAAAAACTCAGTTCAAGCTCAAAGTGTTGGTTGTGGCTGGAGATTAGAAAAATGTGAATAACTTGAGGGTGTGGTGCTTTACGAGACCTCTGTAGCCACATCGCCGCTCCTCATCTCTGCTTCGGCCTAGCGACTGAAAGCTATACTAGCGTGCCGAAAACTGCAGTTCCTCAAACGTCCACTTGAGGCTGGCTACAGAAGTGAGTCAGTCTCCATAAGTCCCCATGTTAAAATGTCCAACTTCACAGCAGAAATAAACATGTTTACAGCCTGGTACAAAAAACAGTTTTGGTCTCTATAGCTAATTTCCCCGTTCATGACAACTGTACTGAGGGTGAATTTTTATAGAACTCACCTGTTCATATTATATTAAGTCTTAAAGTTATGCATAATTAACAGTGTGGCTGCTTTGATTGACAGGTAGGTGTCGTTACAGGTGACTTGTTTGAGCTACCAGGCTTCATTCGGCCCGCCGACAAAAGTCTTGGAAAATCTGCAAAGAAAAGGTTTAAATTTTAATTTATCAAAACAAGAAAAATAATGAACTTACAATTTTACATTCAAATTTATGAACTATGATGATCAGTAATTAAGTACGTAGCGTTTGGGTGTTGTTGTGCAGATATGATCAGTGTTTAACGACAGATATAACACAGCTGGCTCAGTTTCAGAGTGGCTCAGTGGATGAATGAAGAGGAGCTGGAGACGCTCGCCTCAGGGTCAAAAGATCAGAGAGACGACAGCAAAGAACCACAAGTTGAAAAGAAACAGAGAGCTGGAAACTCAAGGCCAAGGTCTGTCTATGTCTGAACCACACACACACACACACACACACACACACACACTCAACAGGTGTTGGGGAGCTAAATGCTCTGTGAAGCTTTGTTCTTGTTCCTCCCTCCGGGCACGCGATGATGAGAAGGTGTATAATTTGAGAGCAACGGTCAAGAAAAATGTGCAGCATTCATCATGAGTGATAACAAGCCGGATGTCGGACACAAATGAATGAAGGAACTTGACAGTAAAGCTGCAGCATGGACAACATTACCCCTAATAAGAGATGTTTAAACTATTTTAACACCCCAAACATTGTGACAACAGATGTTTATTTTGCAACAAGAGTTTTTCTTCAGTATGCATAACTTTGAGTCTTAATACAATTTGAACAGGTGAGTTATAAAAATTCACCCTCAGTACAGTTGTCATGAACGGGGAAATTAGCTATAGAGACCAAAACTGTTTTTTGTACCAGGCTGTAAACATGTTTATTTCTGCTGTGAAGTTGGACATTTTAACATGGAGACTTACGGAGACTGACTCGTTTTGTAGCCAGCCTCAAGTGGACGTTTGAGGAACTGCAGTTTTTGGCACTTCTTTATAACAAACAACCCAAACAAACCTAAAATACGTCAGATATTCTGGTTATATTGGGATATAACTGAGTTGTTAAAGTGTGATAGTAAACTTGTTTAAACAACTTTGGAACATCCTGAAAATTCTTTTATCATTGAATTATAGTTTGCAAGTTATTTCTAATCATTTTAAATAATTAGGAGAATAAAATATTTTTATTAAAACATCTTTACTTTAAGTTTTCACTGCAAAAAATGTCACTCTACACTCTACAAAGTCACACATGAAGTTAAAATCTGCTTTTCTTCAAACTCTAAAAGTTTTCTAAAACTGGAAAAAGTTCATTTAAATTAAGTTATATCTCGTAAAGTCTCATTTTAATGCTGTTTTTTGAAAAAAAAATGTTAAATATATAAATATATATTTAGCACTTTGATGTTCTGATGATATAATTTTACAAGTTTGGATTAAAGGTGTTTTTAATTCAAGTTATTAGATATCATTTTTTTAAGACTGGTTGACTAACACACCTTGTGTATGATGTGTGTGATTTTTTTTTTTTTTTTTTTGCAGTGTGCACCTAACGGTAGAAAACTTCAACACACTCCACGCCCATAAAATCTGTACAGAGGCGGGATGAGGAGGATGAAGAGGATGAGGAGGTGGGGGGCGGTGGTTTGAGTCCAGTCTCTGATCAGACGTACAAACACTCCTCCAGGACGCAGGACGCACGGAGGACGCGCGTAAAAAGCGACCGAGCTGCTTCGTTTCCACAGCAAACGACAAAAGTTTAGACTCCTCCAGCGTGTCCTGAAGTTAATGTGGACTTTGTTTGGTTTTCTAGGTGCGACTCTTTGTTTTGAACCTCAGCTACACAGCAGCGGGTTTATTCTCGTCTTGCGACCCCGGAGGTGTGTTTCCTATGATGCTCGGATATCACAGGAGTGTTTCCTCCACGCTTTGGATGCATAATGTGAGGATTTGTGTCGGAATAAACAAGGACGCTGCGTAAAGGAAACCCTGATCCCCTCTCAGTGTGACCAGTGAAGCTCGTTTCTATCCCCTCTGAAGTGCGGAATGGGGCTGTTCACACTGCTTCTTGTTGCTTTTTTGGGTAAGAAACTTTGAGTTGACTTTGATCCGTGAAGTGCAGCAAGTGCGGATGTTTGAGAGACTTTCCAGAATTAGTGAAAAACATGTTTTGCTCCACGTGTGCATGGAAAACAAAAAGCCTGTAGAGCCCGTGAGAGAAGCTTTGCTCTGCAAACTGTAGCCCTCACATTAAAAAGGATGAGATCATCTAAAATATGTTTATATTTTAGGACATTTAAGTAGATTTCTAAAAGTTTTCACCATGCTTCACCTCAGCACACCTGCTTATCATCATGGATGTGTGTGTTTGTGTCTGTGTGTCCAACAGGAGAAGTAGTAATAACAATATTTTCTGGCTAAGTTATCCATTATGTCACAGTGATGAACATGTTTGAAGGCTAAAAGGCAATAAAAAGCTTCCCTGGGGCTGCTGGGTAGATGAAAGCACTGGGAGAGTTAAGAGCCACTTAAAACATCCATTCCTGATGAAAACCCTGTCTGAGCAGCAGAGGATTATGGGACTGCAGTTGACCCAATCCATCTGCTGCCAGTGACAGTGGAAGGCAACGTTTGGCTGCAACTTCAAATGACTGGGTTGAGATAAAACGAGTCCACTTATCCTTAAGTGTGTTTAGGTGAATCTAACGTTCAATTAAGTGGTGTGTTATTGCAGCCTTTCGTAGTGGCAATGAAAATGCACTGTCAGCCTAGATTAGTGTGTGCTGTAAATTTACTGAGGGGGGGTTAAAACCTTTAAAACCTCAGCGAGCTTTCGGAGAGTTGAACAGCAAAGTTTAAAAAAGACACACAAGCTGCTCAAACCTCACCTTTTATACTGAGATTGATGGATCTGCTCGGCCTCCGTCGGGTCTGTAAGTTTTATTACATTGTAAATATTCAGCAAGAGGATGACTGAACTGTTTGCTTAAATTATAGCTTCACCTACAACTTTTTATGTATGCCTTAAAGTTGGGTTGTTTTCTTTGTCCTTCAGTGGCAAAGTTGGTTTACGAAGACGCGTGAATCTCTCACATTTTGGCCAGTGATCATGCAGGAAGAAGACGAAATTGGCAAACTATAACACAAATGGAGAGCAAACACTTCTTCTATTTAAAATAACTGACAAAGTGCTGCAGCTTGAAGCTCAAATGAGCAACTCAAATGTTTTTATACAATTCACAATGTGTAAAATATTATATCTGTCTTTTTAGTTTCAAAAACTGAACGCCTGCAGGCCGGAAAAAGTGTCAAAATTTGTCACCATGTGTGCAGAAACTTCTCCATTGATCCATATGTGTTATATTTCAGACCACAACAGAGCTAAAACAGTATTTCTGCCCTGGTGTCACCTCCTCATTGCTCTAAAATTTTACAAACTTTTAAGCTTAATTTGAACCACATTTATAAACATTATCCCTGAGGCCGATACGATATTTGAGAGTTTAAAAAAAAAAGGAGAAAAATCTGAAAATTACAAATCAGTTTTTTACTCAAACACGTAAACAAACACATCTTTAAAAAGACTCCAACATGCTCCAATGCCAAAATAAGAAATGTGAAATCAGCCTGTTATGAGTTGCAAACATCAGTTATCAGCATGTTTTCTGGTGATTAACACTTTGATGTGTGACTTTTCAAAGCAACATGAGATGATCCACAGACGCCAAGTAATGAGTGCTGTAACTGCAGACGCATCAGTCAGAAAATTAGCGAAATAGTTTCAAGGGAAACATTCTTTAGAAATCATGTCAAACTGTAGCAATCGGAAGAAAGGGCGGTCACAAGTTTGAATAAACCAACAGGGGAAATATTTGAGGAAAGACAGATGTAGGAGATACAAATGATGCTAATTGCCATGCAGCCCAGTACGTCCGACCTCGGTGTCAGCAGTGGTGATTCGTTCAGTCGTGGAGGAAGAAGTCAAGTTCTTCAGTCCTGCAGGAAAAACACTGATAATGAAGAATAGATCTTTGACAATCAATCTCACCTCAGGGTCCATTTAGTAGTTCTTCTAGAGCTTTCAGTTCTATCACATGATGTTCAGATTTCAGAGCACTTTTTTTCGGTCCATGTTTGCTTAAAAGTTTCACTCTTGACTTTGGAAACAGAAATGCTTAGAAGAGCTCAACAGCTCCAGAAAATCGACTAAATGGAAACTTATTGTGTCGTACATGTTAGCGTACATGACGCACTTGATAATGGTTCAAATTAATCGTGTCTTGAAGCTCTTTACTCTTAAAAATTAACTGTATAAAGGTTTTTTTTTAGCCATGGTTGCGGTGTAGCTGTATCGATATTATGCCATACATTTTGTACAAACATTCCTGTTCCCCTGAGGATGAATCCGGGTGACTTTGATGACCTTTTTTGGTGAAATGTTTCAACTATTGGACGGATTTCATGAGATTTTGTACAGATATGCATGGTGCTCAGAGGATGAGCCCTAAAGATTACTTTTCCTTTCGCACGACCAGCGACCAGTCAACATTTTAATTGATCCCGTAAAACATCTCAACATCTACTGGATGGATTGGCACAGAGACATTCATGGTTCCCAGAGGATGAACCACGACAACTCATAACCTATTAGCTTTCGAGGTCTGGAAAACACCAAGATTTGCAGACTTTGCAGCCGAATTAGAACTTCATAAGTGAAAATGAGAATTTCAGCAAACCTATATAAACAAATATAAATGCATATAAATTTGGTGAACATTTGAAGTTATCTGCTAAACATCCACATGTTAGCATTGTCCCTGTGAAGAAAGCACATTCACATGCTGCATTCAGCCTCACAGAACTTGTAGCATGGCTGTGGCTGTGGCTCTTTCCTCATCGTCCTCCAAGGCTCATGGCTGCTCTTTTCTTTGACTGTTGCATGTTAGCATGCTGATCTTAGCAGTTAGCTGAAAGTCTGAGCCACTAGCATGGTTGCAGACTCTTGTTACCCAACAAAAACAACACTTTATGAGTTTATGACTTATTATCGTTGCTTCAAGCTGAATGTAAAATTTGAATCTGCTCAAACTAACTCAAACGTACAGCTGTATGTGCAACGGATTTCAAAAATATTTCCTTCTCGAGTCTTCCAAAATAAAAAACACTCAAGCACCAGCACTAAAGTGTTATTTTCTCTGTCCCGTTCAAGTCCTACATGGTCGCTGCCAGATACTAAGATAACACAAAGAACAGCCCTTTGTCTGGTCTCTGCTTTGGCACTTCTGGATTTTTCTCTTCCCATAAATGATGTGGAGTCGCTCTGCTTGTCCGGGGTCCCAGTGCTGTTACCTCACCGGTGGGATTGGGCCAACTGGAAATGTTCTCTGTGGTTTAGGGCTCTGGGAGTTTCGTGGGCGCTTTGATTTAGATAGAGAGCAGCAGTTTGGGAAAGCAGCATAGCGGCAGCAACGAGGGTTCGAGTCCAGCCGCTCTGATTATTGCTGTAATGACGGGAGAGTTTTTTCATTTTAAAGAAAACTATTGGAAGAAACTCCCACCACTCACACATTCAACACTCATTAAATGTGTAGTCGTATGACGCTTCCTCTTAAAAAGTAATTTTACAAACAGGCTGCACATAACTTCTTTTTAATCATTTCCTCATTTATTTCCCCGTAAGCGTGTTTTCCATTGTGAGTTCTCGCTGGCTTTGATGTAATAAAACTCTTACAAGATTTGTAACTGTGTTTAAAATTACTCTAAATAAAGCTCATGTTCCAATATAATTATGATATTTACACAAAGCCACAAATTAATTTTAAACAAGTCTTGGTCTGATGTGGCTGACTCTGGATCAGGTGTGTCTCTGCGGCACAGTTTCAGATACAGAAACAGTCAATTAACCCACATCTGTGAACAAAATCAGCCAAATAAGACACATGCTAGATTCAACATCACGATTTGTTTGGAAACTGGGACAGAAACTAAATAAATATTGAAGATAATGAGGTTTTACAGTTTAAAGGTTTATAAATGTTTTCGTTTGCAGTTTGCAGACAAAATTCTCAAGTTTGCATATGCATCCAAATATTCCCCAAGATATCGAGGGCATACATTACCCAGAATCCCTAGAACGCTACAGCTTCTATAACATTTTTGGTGTTTAGTGAATTTTGCACAGATATGCATGGTGCCCAGAGGACGTATCATGAAGCTCTTTTTCAAAAATTAATCAATCGATTGCAGGGTTGGCAGTTCACCACTTTGTTCCAGTCTGAATTAACTCAACAATGACTGGTTGCCATAGATTTTGTACAAATATTCCTCTTCCCCAGTGGATGAATCCCACTGACGTTGATCTGTCATTTTTTTTGGTGCTTAGTGAAATGTTTAAACAACTATTGGATGGGTTTCCTTGTAATTTTATACAGATATGCATGGTGCCCAGAGGATAAGCCCTTAAGACTCCAAGCTTTCCCTCCCAGATTAAATTTTGGCTGGTCAAAAATTCAATTTATCCAGTTAAACGTCTCAAAATCCACTGAATTGATTGGCACAAAACCTTTTATAGAGACGTTCATGGTTCCCAGAGGATGAATGACTTTGGTGATCCCCCTGTCTCTTCCCTTAATGCTACCATGAGGTTTTTACTTTTAGTGAAAATAGTTGAATTGCCATGAGACTTGATATAGACATTCAGGATCCCTGGAGGATAATTCATAACCCATCAGCTTTCTGTGCAGATCTGGAAAACGCCGCAGCCTGATTAGCAACTTGATAGCAACGTTTCTGGCACACTTTTAACTTCTCTCATCATCCCGTTGTCGTGTAAATCAACATCAAGAAATCATTACACACTTACTTCATGTTTATGTGAATTGATTTTATCGTCTTAAATTCAACAAATCGGTACCAAAAAAATCTGCCAAAGTCGTCATTTAAATGAATCAGATTTGTACTTTTTTATTGACTCTCTTCAGTTTTGGGTGTTTTTGTTTAAGCCTATTTTAGGGACCTAACACAGGCTGTATATCAAATGTAACAAGGCGAAACCTCAGGAGAACAAAACGCTTATTAAACAGACATTATGGTCAGATCGTTAGCTCTACAAAACTGCTATATGAACAAATTTATGTCTGTAACAGATTCAGAATGTCAAATATAGTTCATTGTGCAGCCCTAGTTGCGTGTATGTTTATAGTTTTAATACTTTGCCTTGTGTTTCTGTGTATTTATCACATGCGTAGAGGCGTATTTATCCCAAGCATGGAAATATGGTACACGTGTGTGTCCAGAAATTCACCTGCAATTAAACCCAAGACGCTGTTTGACTCCCGGAAACCACACTGAGGTTAAAAGCGTGTTCCCATTACACATCTCACCAGCTTTCCTTTTTAAATTCACACACTTACTGGTAGTTTCTGCTGTGATTGTTGTAAAAATAAGCTGTTTGCAGCGTCTTTATCGAGATCCAGGCCTGACTGCAGGTGCAAAAAAAAAAGAAAGAAAAGAAAAAGGCCTCACACGCATGCACATAAACACACACTCGCACATAAAATGCAGCAAACTGTGAAGCCTTTTCTTTGATTTTTAACAGAGCTCCAGCCAGCAGAGCAGCGTTACTAATGCCACCAGCTGAGTCGAGGGGGGGATCAAGTCTCCCCCACTGTCCAGTGTTTCCACCGAGCAGCACTGTGATGTGGTGATTTACACACAGGCCTCATAGTTTGCTGCCTCGCCGGGTGTAAAAACAACTGGATGGAGCCTTTTTTTTTTTTTTCCTTTTGTTATTCGTGGCTTCTTTTAATCAGACGTTTTTGTTCCTCCCTTTGTGTTATTAGTCTCAAATTAAAAGCACAGAGGCGACCGCGGCGGCATTCCAAGGCGTTAAATGATATCGCCAGGCATGTCAGGTCCAATACAAAGAATTTAAGGCAAAGTCTTCCTATTTTAAGGTAGATTTTGATGATATTTAGAGTATTATGTGGAGTAAATCCTCGCTGGAATGTGAGCTTGGAGCTTTTCTTTGGCTGCAGGCTTTAAAAATACTTTCATTTCCGATGTTTTATCCCCTTGAGCTCAGGCCATTGTTGAAGGTATTGTTATTTCATGTGGTGCGTGGAGGGTTCATTGCCAGAGTGAGTTTCTTTTTTAAAATGTCAATGCTGCGTCGATTTCAGAGTTTGTTTGAGTTTTTGTGCTACAAGAGAACCACCAATCAGTTCTCCAACTTCAGCTTTTCATCACATGTTCAGCTAATATTAACCCATAAAGACTGCACTCATACCAGGTGTTGCAGGTCACTGATAAAGCCCTGTAATCCCCGGGTGATGACATGAGTTAAAATGACTGAATAAACCTCGTCTACAGACTTCAAAGACGGTCTGACTGATTGAATAAGCAGGGGGAAAACTTCAAACTAACAAGACAACCTTTTTTTTTTCTTCCTATTTGATCTCAGCGTAATTAACTGTCTTTAAAAGCAGTTGTGCTTCGTTTATTAGGATGTAAAGATCTGAGAGAAACTCATTTTAATGGTTTATTCAGCCTCAGTGAGGAAAATGTTTGAGGTTCAAACATCGCTGAATTATTCTTACAGCGTCATGATTTGAACAACTTAATTACACACGCAATAAAATTAATTTTTAATTCAATAACGGTGAAATCTTACCTGAGCTAAACCTTCTGTGTCCTCGTTGTTCCCACAGGCTCGGCTGAAGGTTCCTCCCTTCGCTACTCAGACGGTCAGTCCAGCCGTCTCTCCCTGGAGAAAACCTTCGGCCGCTCGGTCAAAGACTCTCAGTGCCAACACATGCTGAAGCACCTTCACAATGGAGCCCGAATCACTGTGCAGATGCCTCCCAACGTAGAGGGTCACTGGGTGTCCACCAGGTAAACAACTACGTACTTGTGTTTTTGCATGTTCATTTCTTAAAGGAGACATATTATACCTCTTTTCCACAAGTTCACACAGTTTCCAGGTATCTTTATGAAATGTCAGTGGTCAAAATACCCCCACGGATCAAGCACGTCTGTTTCTTTAAAACATATTGAGTGATTTCTTACATTTCAAGCAGCGATTACTGTTAGTTCGTGCCTGTACAGTAAGAAAACAAACTCGCACAGCTTCCTGTCCTGTGTCACATTATCCTTTTCACAATATTCATGTTCAAATCTAATCGTAACGGTACGACTGAGCGCTGGGGGTGCCAGTTAGGTCAGCACCTAACAATATTTTTAACAATATTTTCATCAGGTTTGTGATTCAGATATTAAGTTTTAAGTTAGTCAACCACTCACAGGATTCAAGCACAGAGCACAATAAAACAAAACTCTCATAACTTGAACCCTCAAGAACACAAACACTCGAAGAAGAACTGGTTCTTGATAAAAGCTCTGGAGCACTTTGAGTTTTCTGGAGAAGCTTTTTGTTTTTTACTTTTTAAAAGTTCTTTGGGTTCTGTGACATGATTTTAAAAAACAACAACAGAGGGACAGTTTGAACACTTTTGAACAGCCTTTTTTGTGAACCTGATATGGCTTTAACTAACTTTAATAACTTTACTGAATTAATTTTTTTTTTATTAAATATTTTAATACAAATTATCATATATTACTTTAATGAACTCAGGGACAAATACTATTATATACGTATATACTAAATACTATTTTACCAGTCGGTAAAAGGGTCGCCTGCTGCATCACCATGAAGAATTGCTTTACTGTAGGTTCAAACTCGAACATTTATTTTTCAGGGCAGACATATAGTACAGACCAACCACAAACATTTCTGACTCCTGGGTTACCACACAAACATAACTTCACTTCAACCTCAAAAAAATGCATTAAAAGTCTTTCAAGCAAGTTTTCAAGTCTCTGCCAAATGATGTTCTTACTGTACTGGAATTAACAGAAACCGATGGCTGCCTGGAAGGTGGAAACAAGAACAATATTTGTAGAAGTTGATGGTACACTGTAAAGTCTGCAATGGAGTAAAACAACCCTAGAATACGTTATTTTCAGGATCAGCCATGAGTGAAATGTGCTGTGTAAAGAGCTTGTCGCACACTAAAACACTCAGCTCTGGACCAACTTAAAACTTCTTGGTATTTATTTAAACATTTTCTGCAAGTAGTCTTGCATGCTGTTTATCTGAAACCTCATCTGTTTTCTGTTGCAGCTGTGAGGTGAGACCAGGCCCGGAGTTCTTGACACGCTCCTACAGTTTCTTCTCCAACAACACCTTCCAGGCCCACCAGTTCTACTACGAGGACAACCACTGCACCAAACCCACCTACACTCTGGTGATCCGTGGTCGTCTGCGCTTACGCCAGGCCTCCTGGATCATCCGCGGCGGGACGGAGGCGGAGTACCATCTCCATCGCGTCCAGATGGTTTGTCACACAGCGACTGTGGCCAAAGAGCTCAGCCAGAGGTTCAACCGCAGCTGCAGAGGGGCCGTGAAGGGCCCCTGGGAGCCAAATGTAATCTACGAGCTGTGGAGCGAGGAAGGTGGCTTCGACTGCTCCAGGGAGCTAAACTTTGCCATGCATGAGCTGCAGCTGCTGAGGGTAGAGAAGCAGTACCTGCATCACAACCTGGATCACCTGGTGGAGGAGCTGTTTCTAGGAGACATCCACACCGAGCCGTCACAGAGGCTCTACTACAAGCCGTCCAGCTACCAGATGGCTCTGCAAAATGCCAAGGTAAGTCCCTAATGATCGTCTGTCAAGTAGCATTTAGAGGGATGAGGGGAGAAATGTGGCTGCAGAGTCTCCCGAGAACGAAAATGTCGGTTTATATAGAGCTGCTGTAATTCTGTAGATTACTAGTTCCCCTCCCGAGGGATCAAGAGATAATTCTGCGTGGTTGTGAGGTGATTACCAGAGAAGGAAACAAGACGAAAAATGAATTCTACATTTTTAGCCACGCTAATGGTACAACTGTAAGGATGGTGATGTCTGTTGCTTGATCCACCACTTTGAAATATCTCGACAAGTGTTGGATGGTTGCCGTGAATTTTGACACAAACATTTATAGTTCTTGGACAATGTGTCCTACTTACTTTGGTGACCACCCGATTTTTCTGGCTTCCTCCAATAGTCCAAAGACATGCAGGTTAATTTATGACTCTTAAGTGTGAATGTACCACGCCTCTCGCCTGTTGTCAGCTGGGATCGGTTCCAGCCCCCTGCGACCCTGATAAGGATGAGCGATTATGGAAAATGGATGGTTGGAGTCGCCATGAATCGATTTATTTGATAATTAATAAGAGTAACACATTAAATTGTATAATTAAACCACTCGTGCTCGACAGATATATTGACACAAAAGGTGAAATAATCACACCGGCGATATGTTAATGAGATATTTTATTGCTTGTTTGCTTATTGTTGCATATTGCAGTCAAGGGTGGAGAATTACAGCAGTCGTTCACCTGCAAATGCAGATACACACAGACTTAATGTAAAGCCAAAACCAGGGTAACAATGACGACAATGTTGCAAGCAAGTTGTGGTGAATCGTCTTAATTAAGGGGGTATCTGTAGTGGTATAAAACACTCGTGTTCCTGCACACTTCAGTTCTCGTCTGTGGACGTTTGCAGACAGTCTTACCAGTAGGAGCCACTGGTGCAGAAACTCTTCCCATCCGCGAACGCCGCATTATGTGTTTTTTGGAATGCACGACCGAGCCGGATGTAGAGATTTGTTTCCCGTCCTGAGCACTCAGCTCGATGCAGGACCTCCGCTGAACTCGAATCACACTGTGCGTCGACCCTCCACGCCGCAAAGACCACACACACCAGAAACAGCATGAACTGACCTTACGAACCGTGTTCTCATACATGCCACGGTTCGGCAAAGGCTGCGAGGAAGCGTGGACAAAATGATATTTGAAAGTAAGTCTTCACGTTTTCGTTTTTGAGGTATCAAAAGTGGTCGACTGATCAGAAAAGTTATTATAATATTCTGACAACTTGCGATATAATCTACCACCTGCCGGTAGCAACTAACAGCCATCCAAGTTAAATACTGTTTACTCCAAATCTGATTTAGGATCAGTGTGTAGGTCAACAATCCTGCCCTCATACGCTAAACATTTGCACTGGTAGAAACCAGAAACTATGTACACACTGATTTCATCTCCCAAATCTAGCGTTAAGAAAGAGCCCTCCTTTCCTCCGCTGTGCTTCCAGGATGTATTCTCTATTTACACTGCTGAACAGCAGTTTCCCCGCTGGATGAAACCCTAGAGTGATGTTTTCACTGTCACCCTCTGCAGAGATTACAATGAAATCCTGTTCAGGTCCACTGTCTAAATAAACATCCATTTGTACAGGGGATGATGGGGCTTGGTGTTGCTGATCAGTATGTAAACAAAGCGTGGAGTGAGGAGCTGTGATCAGACAAGCTCCCCCGTGGCGCTGTAATGACCAGAGCTGCTCTCTTTAAGCCCCTCCGGTCCACGGAGGCGCAATGTGAAACCCGGCCTATCTCTGGGAGCGATCAACATGTGGTATTCCTAGAATTTGGAATCATGCGGCCGTATGAATTATTCCAGCGAGCGCATACCAGGTCTGATTTCATGCATGCCTGAGGCTCAAATCAAAGTGTTGCATGTAGCTCTTTTTCTCCTCGATCTTTTCTGAATAAAAAAGGAAGAAAGGTTGGATGAGCTGTGATTCACTTCCAGAGCTGCAGTAAGAGTCAAACATAATCACAACATTGCTTTTCAAAGTTCTCACCAGTCAGACTGTTTTGTTTTTTTACGTGCCAAGCTTTTGAGAGAGCTGCCACTCTAATATAGTAAAGGTGGATGAGATTCTGATTGTAGAGTTTTGAAATGTTACATTTACATAATTCAACAACAACATCTCTTTCTAGAACAGCTAGCATCCCCACTCACTCATAGGGACTATTTTTCTCTGCAGAGAGTCGTTCCAGTATAAACTGTTCAGTCTGTTCTTTGGATCATGAAGAGTAACAGGGACATTGTTTCTGAAAAACCTCATGCTGTTGAAATTTTGTTAATAAATATCATTGTATAAACAACGGAAATAACTTTTTAATGTGTAACAGTTCTTCCAAACTCGCTCAACCCTGCAGATTCTCTGTAGAGCGTTTTATTGTCTTTCAGCTCATTGTTTTGTCACTCTTATTAAGCGTGTTTCCAGCTGCAGCTGACCGCTGCTGTACGTGAAGCGCCTGGTAGACAAACAAAGTTAGCAGCTAGGGAACACTAAGGAGCATTTTGCAGCTAAAGAGACAGATATTTCATTTAGGAGTTGGTGGAGACCAAAACAGAGCTAAAAAAAAAAAAAAGGACAGTGAAAAAAAACTTTAGTTTAAATTTTTAGATATGCAGTAGTACTCCCCGTGTAAACAGACTGTAATGTGTAAAACTGGTGGTGTTTTCTAACATGAGTACATCGTCACTGTCCGATTAAAATGAAAAATCAAATTCAGATTAAACCTAAAACACTGTCATCAGTCTGACTTTGTTCAGAGAGATCACAGAGCTCAAAACATTATTTATCCAAAGCTATCCTATCGATCAGTCCTTCATAAATGAGGTAACAAAACATCTTTTCATTGGTCAATAAGATTCAATGTGCTGACTAGAAATGAGTCAAAATCATCAAACGTGCAGATTTTTATTGGACAGCAACAAAATCATCAACTGTAATATAAATTATTATGGTAATAATATGTCAGTGTAGAGTTGATAGCTTGGTGCAGTGCCCCCAAGTGGCCAAAAATATATTAATGCTGCTGTAAATCTGTTTTTTGTTGTTTTTTTCTTTAAATGTTTTGAATCCTTTGTATACGAGTGAAGGCACAAATCCAAAAGCAGTTTTCGCAAAATCTCGACACATGAACCCAAAAGTATCTGCTTGGCTTGATGGCTGTTGAGATTAATGTGAAAATATTTGAGAATTTGGGTGAACTGACCCTTTCAGATTGACAAGACTGCATTAAAGGCATTTTAAACATCATTAATGTACAAATTCTGCCATCATCTGTGCACATACAGTAAATTGTTTTTTTCGTGAAACACTGGTAGAAAATACCTCATTCCTTCCTACACAAAAAACACTAAATCCGACCATCTCTTGAGGTTGTAATGGTTTCTTTTCGGGGATTTTTTTTTTTTTTTTACTGCCATGGTGACTATCCAATCCATTAATCTTAAGCGGTGTACCCAGTGCTGGTCCCAGTCCAGAACATTTGCTGGTGCCAGCATGTTCATTTCTGGTTATTGGGTGGATCTCAGCAGTGATGCAAGAGCGAGGCAGCAGACTCTTTTAAAGTTGAGTTTCTTCTGTTTTCTGTCGCTCGGTTCACTGCTGCGTAACTGAGGCGGAGTAATGACCACTTGATAATGATCCTTGTTAAGAAGGGATCTGCGTTTTTATATTGTTGTTGTTGGTAAAGTGTTTCGGTGGTTATCGTGTTTTTACACGTATCCCTCATGCAGAAACTCATTTGTGATGTTGTGTTATGCTTTTCTTGGTTTGGTTTATGTTATCTCATCCTTTTGATATGTTTTTTTTTGAGCCTGTAAGCTCTTGTAATACATTTTAAACTTGAGCAGTGAAGCTAGGGTAATCTAAGATAAGACTTATTATGAATTCCTTACAGGTGAGGTGCTGGTCTGAGACAGAAAAACATCGGTGCAGTGTCTTTGATATCACCAAAGCCTGACATAGTTTCTGTTCTTTCTGGACATCATCTTCCCCCGAACTATGGCGGTAATCCTCAAGTGAAAGATGGCTGTCAAACAAAGTTAAATTCATTTCTTATTCGTCTTGATCTACTGCGGTTTGGATTGAACCTCATTCGTCTGTCGGTTCAGACAAACGTGCCTGCCAAATGTAGTAGTAAAAAATGAAATTAATAAATGTAATTTATATGAAGCAATGGCAGTAATATCCTTCTTCATTTCCTCATTTTTGTTCAATTCCAGTAAGAGTATAAAACGCTTTGCTTCCAGTATGAAGAGCCAACAATTTATTGCAACACATGTTTGTACAAGTTGGACATTTTGTGCCGTGGCAAAGACACCTAAAACTGTTTTTTGTACCAGGCTGTAAAAATGTTTATCTCTGCTGTGAAGTTGGACATTTTAATATGGGGACTTATGGAGACTGACTCACTTCTGTAGCCAGCCTCAAGTGGACGTTTGAGGAACTGCAGTTTTTGGCACTTCCACATAGACTTAATTTCCCAGCCACCAATAAAATGACGAGGTTAACTGATAATTAATCATTAGTGGTAGCACTTTATCCTTGTTTACTTACTGATAGCCTCAGTGGCTCAGTTTTGAGGCTTTATATAAGGTTGTCCACTAATCAGATGATCGGTGGTTTGATCTCCAGCTCCTGGAGTCCACATGAAGAAGATACTGAATCCCAAATTGCTCCACACCCTTGCATGGCAGCCAGTGCAATCAGTCTATGAATGGGTGAATGTGATAAGTAGTGTAAAAGCGCCTTGAGTGGTCAAAAGACTAGAAAGACGTTATACTGGTACAGTCCATTCTTTTACATCAGATGTGATCACTGAAGGGAGTTGTGCTGATGTGGAACTGGACTTCAGTTTAGCACTTGTAGCCATCTTGGCAGCTGTTGGAGCCCAAGAACCCAAATTTTGGACATTGAGTTGTAGCTGAGGTTTGGCAAGCAAATGGCAACCACTGTAGCCAAGAGTTTGAACCCGAGAGACTTGTTAACCAAGGCAAACATGCACCCAAACACCTCTGTGAAACCTTCAAGAAATACTTTAGCGTTTTGGCCTTTTTGCTGGGAGTTAAGACGAGAAGATCGATGCCATTTGTGTAAATATGACGTGAAAAAAAGCACTTTTTATGTTATCTCATCCTAACATATTTTAGTCTTGGTTTTGTTTTACATGTTTCAACTGGAGTTCTGTAAAAAGTTCTCAGTGAAAAGAATCATCCAGTAAAAACCATAAATTAGTTTTAATCATTATCGTGAATGTTTATGATGAGCGAACTTTTATTTGCAACCTGCAAATAATTGTAAGTACTGGCTTGTGTAAAGCTTGCCTGAGGCACCTCTGAACTGGCTTTCACACCCAGCCGTGGTGATAACTTCTTAATTACAAACTTATTAACATTTTTTATACGCTGCAGTCGCAGGTTTATTTAGTTTTTTACTGAAATGTCTTTGAATGTTATTCTCTTACTGTCCAGCCTCCACAGTTGACAGATGACAGAGGAGAGGCGTTGATAAAAGTTTGACATGCACGTCTGAGACACCTTCAGTTCATTTATTAATAACATCAGCGTTTGGGGGGTTTTTTAGCCTCTTTCCCCCTGGGTTTAGTCTGTCAGGCTACAGGCTGCTGTGCCTTTATTTCTGGAGCTTTTTGGGGAACCTTTAAAGCAACACTGTGTAGAAAATTGGTACTTTTGTCAAGTCAGTCAAATGCGACAACACAAGACATAGCAGCCAGCTAATATTACTTACTAGTCCAACAGCAAGAGGCCCAGCTCGACGTCTGTCTTTCAGACTTTTATTTCACAAAGCTCTCATCAACGACTGAAAGTCAGTCCCAGATTTACTCTCGTCTTCTTAGCTTCCTCCGTCAACATCACCTTCAGTCTCTTAGAAGTCATTGAATCTATGTCTTTATTTACAGTTAATACTCTCATAAATCCATCAGTCAGTAATAAGGTGGTGAAGCATGGTGCTCCTTTTCAGGGAAGATGCAAATGCAACATTTATCTATTAGACTGCACCAGGTATCTAAAAATTTCCCCTAAAAAAAATCACAACACAGAAGTATAACATTTCTATTTGTCTTATTATACTCTGAGTGTTATGGGAAGCACAATAACTAATTTTATCTTCATTTATTCATTATGAAAAAAAATAATTCCTGCAAAAACACCCTTTACTTCTGAAACTAAACCACAGGATACTTCTGTCAGTACACTTGTAGAACACTTCCCGGCGTAGTTCGTTAATTTCAGCAGGGTAGTGTTGACTCAACTCAAGTACAGTCTTTGTGCACTTTCCAGAAATGACGATAACAACTTTTTACCACTTTTTCTTCTTTTTGGCCGACATTTGACTGCAAAAATATAAATATGCTTCAGCTCCAGCAGCTTCTTCAGCCGCGATTTTTATCAGAGTCAGTGTGGTCTGGTCTCCACTTCTGCTACGTAGACAAAACGGCAACCACTGAGGACGAGAAGTGTGTCTTGGCCTTTTGGTCGTGCACAATCCGAGTAATCACAGCACACCATGTTCTGTAAATGAAGTGTAAGTATGGAGGTACGTGAATTAAGACACGGCGTTACTCTCCATTCTTACATGAGCGATCCATAGGAAGAAAACATGCTCATAGTGGAGGAGTAATATATTTTTCAGCTCAGATGGGCTGTCTGTGTTTTATGAGCTCAAAGTTCCTGCAGATGTGGAAACATGTTCCCCACACCTGCAACATAAACTGCTCTTTTTTCTCGTATCCTCACATAATCTACTAAAATATGCATGCATATTTATCTCTCTATGTATTTATTTCCCCCTGCTACATATATATTTCTTACGCCGTGAGATACACACCCATAAAAATACACTATTCCACAGGAGGTTTCTCCTCCAGTCGTCCCATTAACCTCTCACTCTGAGGCGGTTATGGTGCTGCACTGGGATTATCTCATCTATAGCATGTAGTGATACTCCTTCTCCTTCTTTCAGTGTTCTCGGTTTCTTTGTCTTTCCTCATAAATCCCATGCGGACGTAGTGTTGTCTGGGAAAAGAGTGATTGGGTTGGAGGAGGTTAGGTCTTAAATTTTGACCACCCTCAAATAACAAAAACTCCACAACCTCCCTGGAGTTTGGAAATAAGGTTTTGTGGAATACAGTGTGATGGCTTCCAGCTCTGAATCAGTCAGGCCCTGAGGTCTTTTCTCCAGACCCACAGCTGTCCGTCTGTCTGTGGATACCGTGATCACATGCAGCTCCGGGGCTCCGCTCAGGCAGACATGATACGAACTGAACATGATTAATGGTCATTTATAGAGCTACGAACCCTTTTATCAGTACGAGGGTGAATAAAAGACTCCCCGCTGTTGTTTGTAAGTAGCATGAAAGTTCAGCTCGCTGTCCGCTGTGCGACTTCCTGTTGTCACGGCTTCAGCTCGAGCGAGACATCTGTCTTTTTACGGTAAAAACGATGTGATCACCCTGAGAAAATGCTGGAACCTTGTCTGGCTTCCAACACTCAAGAGGTTCAGACTGAAGGAAATAGTTTTTCCTCCTTTACCTCTGAACAGACGCCAGAAAGTCCTTTATGTGGATTTTTTATGATATAATATACTGATGATGGATTAAAAAAGCTTTCAGCACAGACAGATTTCATATGACTGGACTGGAGTGATGTTCGCTGGGAACTTTAGTTGAGCAACTCTTCAACAGCTGATTGATCATACCAAAGGTTGACTGGGTTCATGTTCCACCTGTATATTAGCTTACTGCTGATATATTTAAGTTTTTACTTTTTTTTTTTTAGTGCTTTTATCAGCAGCAGATTTGCTGTAAAGTATTCAATCATTAGTTTTAAAGTTTTAGTTTGATTGCATTCATTTTGTGCAGCCTGCATTGCTCTGACTCATTTCACTGTTTCCATGTCAGGTCTTTGAGGCGCCTTCACTGCTGTCTGCCATTAGGTGGTGCCAATGTTGGAAATATTTCAAATCCTACACATGGTGGCTTTAATATCCAACTTTCAGTCACTTGCTAATCATCCATCCATCTTCTGTAACTGCTTATCCTCATCAGGGTCACAGGGGGCTGGAGCCAATCCCAGCTGACATAGGGCAAGAGAGGGTACACCCTGGACAACAACGGTTCAAACTCATACTTCAGATTGTAATGTTTTTGATTTTAGTAGAAGTATTTTCATTCTTCTTTACTTGTCTTGTCTTTATTGTATTGTGTGTATTTTAAGGGTTGTGTAAATGAAGCAGGGAGCTTATATTACACTGTGCAATTACTTCTTTCCTGTGTTTATTATATTATATATCTGTTATATATGATAAGATAGACTTTATTGATCCCACATTGGGGGAATTCACTTGTTACAGAGGCTCACATACACAAGTTGTTAAAGAAAAATACTAAATAGGGACACCCTCGTGGCTCAGCTGGTAGAGTGAGCGACCTATTTCTGACTCCAGCCTGTGGTCCATGGACGTTTCCTTTGCTGTGTGCATCTTAGTGCAAAGCTACACATCGTGTGTGTGTGTGTGTGTGTGTGTGTGTGTGTGTGTGTGTGTGTGTGTGTGTGTGTGTGTGTGTGTGTACAGCGCAATTTCTTTGAGATAATTCACCATGCCTGAAAGGTGTATTTATTGTACTCTATATAACTTTAATTTCTTTTTCCATTTCAAATATATCTTAGATTTCCTTCTATATATTTCTTAATTCTGAGTATTTGTCTTATCTTAACAGTTTTTGATGTTGCATTAATTATTTTTATATTTTTAGGTACTTGAAGTGACAAGTTGTTACATTTCGAGCAGCAGAAGTTAACTGACAGTATGAAGATATTACAGATATTTTTGAGTGGCCATACTCCATCATCATCATCACACCTTCCCTTCTGTCTTTCCAGAACCACGATCACGGCTGCATCGCCTGTCGCATCATCTACCGCTCCGATGAGTTCCACCCTCCCATCCTGCCGCCGCGGGCCGACCTGACCGTCGGGCTGTACGGTCAGTGGGTGAGCCAGCGCTGTGAGGTTCGCCCTGAGGTCCTCTTCCTCACCCGTCACTTCATCTTCCACGACAACAACCACACCTGGGAGGGCCACTACTACCACTACACTGACCCCGTCTGTAAACACCCCACCTTCACCATCTACGCCCGCGGGCGCTACAGCCGAGGCCTTCACTCTACCCGCGTCATGGGCGGGACGGAGTTTGTCTTCAAAGGTAACTCTTGATATTTTCTCTCAACTTTCTTCACATTACTGAAAAACCCAAACTTCTTCCTCTTTGTAACACAAGTTAAAGGAATAGTTCAACATTTTAGAACATGTTTATTTGCTTTCATGCCAAGAATTCGACGAGAAGTATGAGAAATATGTAGCTGGAACAAGCAGGTACAATCTGCCTAAGACCCCTAAACCTCATGAATTAACATGTCATATCTGGTTTAAATCATATAAAACTGTAAAAACTTATTTTTGGGGGACGGGTCATCGTGTGCAGCGACTTCCTGGACTCGTCTTCATCATTTGGAGGCAAAAAAACAAAACCACACATAGTTTCTACTCTTCGGTTTTTATTCAGATTAAATCGTTGTTTCTATCTGTGATAAGTTAATTGCTGAGATCTTGGAACACGGTGACACAGTGACTAAAAAGAAAATACAAGCAGGTTTTAAACTAAAGCAAAAATTTGATGGGAATGGTAAAAAATATGTTTGTTGTGAACAAGTTTACAGACAGGTTTATTCTTGACTGTTGTAGCGGCAACTATCCATTCCAAGAGGCTGAGTAGGCTCCTACTTTGAAGCGTTACAATCCAAAGCAAAATCCACAGTCACGTTGTAAGGTTTGATGTTTATTAACCAAAAAGAATAACGACAAACTAAACTAGACAAAACTATACGATATGATACGTAACGTGATAGTAAGTGAAACAATCAACAGAAAATACTGGAGCCTGTCACCCTCTTTGTCCGAACTCCCGCCACCAAGTGCCCAGGTAAAAATAAGGTGTAACCCCCCTGTGCCAGTTACCGGAAGTAAAGGTGATGCACACAAAACGTGTAAACAATGCAAACTATATACATGTTTTGGCTCATGATTTGGTACATGGTGTGAAAAGTTTAAGAAGCACTGGTTTAGATAATCTGGCTAAACAGTTGACTTGTTGTTACCAGTTTACTCTGAAAGTTTAGAGTCTAGAGATCAAGCAGGTGCTAACAGATCTTCTTGCATCTTCCCTCTTCTAGTCAACCACATGAGAGTGACTCCCATGGACTTGGCCACCACGTCCCTCCTCAACGTCTTCAGTGGTAACGAGTGTGGAATTCAGGGGTCCTGGCAGGTCGGGGTGGAGCAGGACGTCACCGTAACAAACGGCTGCATAGCGTTGGGCATCCGACTCCCTCACACAGAGTACGAGCTTTTCCGCATGGAGCAGGACGCCCACGGCCGCTACCTGCTCTACAACGGCCAGCGTCCAAGTGACGGCTCCAGCCCGGACCGACCGGACAAGCGGGCCACCTCCTACCAGATGCCCCTGGTGCAGTGCTCAGCAAGCAGCCAGGCGTCCGACCACAGCAGAGCGGATGACGGCGACAGGCATCTGCTGCACCGCAATGACTGCACGGGATATCACAGAGGCGGCGAGAAACTCTTCACGGTGGCGCTCGTCGCGCTCGTCACGTCTCTGCTTCTCAGCTGAGCGGTTTCTACGTAAAGACACAACAAGAGTGTGGATTACATGAGCGAGACTGCTTGTTTAAAAACAGCAAATTCAAACTTCTTATGTGAAAGAGGATGAAAACTGGTGCCTTCGATCCTCTGAACGTTTTCCCAGCTACCAAAGACTTGACACTGCTGCACCACAGGAACTGCACTTTAGCGTGGAACCAAAGATCAAGCGGTCTGCTGTGTTTCCACAGATATACAAAGATGTCTATATAGCCACACAGACCTGAGAGTATGTTTTTATACAGTGTATTTACCTATAACTATCAAGTCATTTCTTGGTACTGCAAAAAAACACGATTTGATGTGTGGAAACTTTTTTTTTCTATAACGAACTCTTGACAAGAAGCTCCCCGTCTCGAGGTGGATCGTCACTGTTTACAGTAAAAAAAAGGGAACGACACTACTTATGATTTCTTTTAACATTTCCTCACAGGACGGTGAACTCAGCAGCTGGTATCTATTATCTTTTCCACAGTAACATCACATTATTTTGAATACAATAAAAACTCATCTGCTGCCAATTATCTTCCATTATAAAGAGACGTTTGTGCATCAGATAACTGCGTCTTCACTGACCGACACTTGACCCTGTTTCCACCGAGGATATTTTGAAATTATGTCATGCTCAGATTGGGAAGCTGCACCTGGAAAATTGGCAAAATAAACGACAGTTCTCAACAACTGAATACTTCAGTTACACTGTAAAAACTTGTATTAGGATCAGGCAACATGGATAAATCCAAGAAAATCGAATCATATTTTCTAATGTAAATGATTAAAATCGACAAATCTACAGGTGAAGCCAATGCGGATGTGCCAAAAACTGCAGTTCCTCAAACGTCCACTTGAGGCTGGCTAAAAAATTCGTTTTCATAGTGAACCTTTCTGACAATCAGTGCAAGACTTTAGTTTTAAAATACTGTAGGACTACAGTTTTGTTCTGATTACATCTGTCTTATTACTTTGATTCCGAGGCATAAAGAGACTTTTTTTTTTAGGTGTTGATGTGAATTTGAATGAAAACCAAAAAATAGCACTGTAACATGAATAACTGGACATTTGTGGAACTGCAACACAGAATACATTGTATTTATGTATCACTGTATAATCAGCTGCATATTACCTGTACAGACTGTGTAGCTCCTTGACAAAGTCCAGTGAGTTAGAGTCCCTTCAAAATCATTTCAAAACTTGAGTGGAATAAATTCAAAATACCTTTGATGGGATGAAGGTCATCAGGTGTGGCACTGCATCAGCACCACTCGATTACAATCTTAACGAGGATCCCTGTAACGATGTCGTCACCTGTGCCGTCACCCTCTGGATCTGTTGTTTTGGGAGCTTGCCAGCATGTTTCTACCAAACCAGAACTGTCAGACTGTTCTGCAGAGAGAGGACGTCACAGCATGCTCTTTATTTTTCTGCAGCTGAACGACTTTACAGCCAGTTTTTATCATCGATGGTGCAGAATCTTGTTCCCAGACTAAAGATCCTGTAGAAGGGTCCAAGAAATGTCTTTGTAACTGGATACATGTATAAGATTAAAGGTTTGATACTCTTCAGTGTTTGTTTGTATTTATAGGCTCTGATCATGGGGACGATTTGAATACTGAACATGAGAATTTGTTTATAATCAGTGCAATTCATTTACATTTGCTTTTTGATTTCTCTAAACTGGATAAATGTAATAAGTACCAAAGTACAAGTACCTCAGCTGCACTAGCAGGATGACAGGAAATCACTAAATCAAATCAAACTAGAGTACTTTGATTTAGTGATTTCCTCTCAATTCAAGCCAATACTGAAAAGTACATTTACTCAAGTACAGTTTTGAGGTACTTGTACTTCAGTGCTTTTTACTCCTCTACATTTATTTGACAGCTGCAGCTGTAGTCATCAGTTTAATTGCAGATTCAGATTAATAATAAAAAACGGGATTAACAAATGATGACGTATTACAGATGAAGCAACCCGGCAGTATAATTAAAACTAGCTCCACTTTAACGAGCTACAGCATTAAAGTACACATAAATACATCAGTAATTATATTCAATTACGTAATAAGCCGCTCTGCATAATGAGTACTTTTGGTGCTTTGAGTATATTTCAATTCCAAACAGAATTTCTACACTGTTGTGTTGCTGCGTCTTCTTGAGTAATAGATCTGAGTGCTGCATCTCGCAAAGAGTAGACGGAGATGTTTTCCATTGAGAACAGCAGCTGAGACGATGGGTGGTTTAAATTGAAATCTGCCTCCTGCATCATGGATTTCTCCCCATGTGATGATGATTTATTTTATGAAAACAGCTGAGCAGGAAAGACGACGGGGAAAAAAACCAGGTGAGCATATGAAAATACTCCTCACAAAAAGAAAATCACAAACAGAAAGGGGAGCACAAATAAAATAAGTTTTACAGCAACTGACACAAAAACATGAAATTCTTCTTCTCCATATATCGACTGTGCTGCAGCTGTGAGCCATTTATCTTGAAAATGCATCACAAACACAAAGATTTATAAACTACACTGAAGCCAGACAGACTGTAGACTGTAAACATACGGTTGTTTTTGAGTGTACTATTCTCCTAGAATGCAATGCACAGAGGAAATTATTGTCATTTAATTAAATGTTTATATTTTGCAAAGTCGCAGTTTGATTGACAAAATGATAAATAAGCTGAGTTATAGTGATGATTTTAGGCTTTTTGTTGTTTCACTTTAAGCAACAAAAACAAGCATATGAATCAAAAAACCTCAAAATTTTGGCACGTAGTTCTTTAGTTGACACTCTAGGCGTGCTTATTTCTGGGCACAATCATCAACCAGAACCTGAACAGCTCCATCACAAAGAAGTTCACCCTCCCAGAGACGACGACAACTCAGCCACCATCGCCTCCATCACTCTCTAGTAAGCTGCTGCTGCCACTGCCAAGAACACGGGAAGGCTGGTGATCGGCCGTGATCTACTATCCCTCCAGGACCCGTAAGTTTCCTGAACCCTGACGCGTGCAGATAAGATCGTGGGCGAGACACAAACCTCGTGAGACACTCCCCGTCCGGCAGGAGGCACGCCAAGAACAGTTTCTTCCAATCTGCAGCTGACCTCATGAATAAAGATCCTCATTGACACCGACTGAATCGATAAAAGTATAAAAATCGATACAGTATATCGACAAACGTTCGTTTTTTGTAGCATAATAAACAAACACTTTGATAACATCCTTTAAATTTAGTTGCTTACTGAGTGAAGCAGCCGGAAAATAAACTTGTGATTGCTCTGCAAACATATCATACCCATCAGCTGACACACTGTATCTGCTGATACTTCTACATCTGATAGATCAGCTGATACTCCCAACAGTATTTCCCAGATGCAACAACTGGCAGCTATGTGGCAACTTGCAGCTCCTCTGTTGCCTCATACAGTATTTACAATTATATAACAGCCTGCTTGTCTCACATTATCTCAATATAGTCGCAGTAAAGCTTGTAACATGTTATTCTACCTCTCTCTGCTGCCAAGAAGAAAACACACACACACACACACAAAGAAAATCCAGTGGACTTTTCCCACGCTACGCTCTTCCTCCAGGAGTCAGTATGAATCATATTACTTTACACTTTAATAAAATGATTGCAGGTTTCACTTCTGGGGAAAATAAGCATCTTGTAAAGCCTCTGTATTTTAGCCACCAAGCTGAAATGAGTCAAGTTTCTGGGGCCAAAATGTCCAGTGCAGATTTTGCCATCCAGAACGTCATAACGTACCAAATTACACTGGCAGAACAACCTCGAAAATACTGAGTGACAGCCCGTGTTTTGTGCAAGATGAAAGATTTTAATGTATGAGAATCTCCTCCCTTCCTGACTCAATTTTTAAAAAAGTACCCGAATCCAAAAATCCAGTCAACAAAGTGTGTAAAATAACTTCATTATGAGCTCATAACAGCAGAAATATGAGGTCAAGACGCATTTCCTAGTTCAGTGACATTTGGCAACTAATAACTGAAACCCAAATAATATTAGCTGAAGTGTCAAGTGTAATTAAAACATGCTTAGCTCTTGTACTAAAGAACAAAAAAGTATCCGCTGCCTGGCACAAAAGTGCTTTACGCTCGTTTTATGGCACCAAATAATGAATGTTTGAGCGTGTATCCTCACAGGACGCTTGTTAAATGTATCCTGGCTTGGCAGTTGTCTGAATCTCACCACCTCACCACAGGGGTGCCCCAGGGAGCGGTGCTGGGGACCCTTCTCTGGGTCCGATTATCAGCTTGCGCAGCTTCTTGTATCACTGCTATGCAGATGATACGCAGCTCTATGTGTCATTTCCACCCGACGACCTCTCGGCCTCTGAATCCCTCAGACATATCTACATGTATGAAGGCTCACCACCTCCAGCTGAACCTCTCAGAAACAGACTCCCTAGCTCTTGCCCTTAGCAGAGTAGCAACAAACTTCGGAGTCATGATCGATGACCAACTAACCTTCTCTGATCACGTTGCCTTGGTTGCCCAGTCGTGCCGCTTTGCACTTAACATAAGAAGAATCAGGTCTTACCTGACTCAACATGCTACCCAACACCTGACACAGGCTGTGGTCATCTCAAGATTCGATCACTGTAACGCTGTCCTGACGGGGCTCCCAGCCTGCACAGTGAAACCCTTTCAGCTGCTCATCGAGCTCCACTGGTTACCTGTAGCAGCCCACATTAAATTCAAATCACTAATACGGACTACAAAGTAATCTGCAGTTCTGCACCCACCTACTTGAACGTCCTCATACGGACGTTACCTCTTCAATGAACGACGCGTGGCTCTGCCACCCGGTGGAACGTCCTGCCAGTTCCTGCCAGATAAGGGGCGTCCCTCCAGCTCTTCAGAGAGGACCTCCTCTCCAACACTACCAAAAACTGGACATGGTAAACCTAACCTTGATTCTATGTGAGCAGTACTTATCGCTTCACTAACATATCCTTGTTGATTATTTCATTTTTTATAAGTTTGTCTGGATAAAAGATGAAATAAATGATTAAATGTATCATTGAAGGGGGAGACAGGAAAGACGGCTATCGAAACCACATTTTTTCATTTTTATTTTTTTCAATGCTTAATACCATGGGACAGGATTTTAAGAATGGAGACCTTAGTTCAGTCAATATTTGCCTCAAAAGAAATATATGATTTGTATAATATTAATAATAATAATAATAAAGTCTGTATTGGTGTGAGGAAAAAGGAAAGGACAGAAATGTACAAGAAGGAGGCACCTTATATATCCCCAGCCTGACCTGAACATTCCAAGACAAGAAGTAGAAATTACAAACTGAACAAAATTTTTACTTCAGAGGCAATCCAGCAACAGGTAGCGAGGTCTTTGTGATGGAAGGGTGTTCCTTTTTTGTGTGTTTAAAAGCATTTAAAACAACATTTACAAGACACCTAACATTCCATTCAATTCCTATTAATTAAAAACAACAGAGGAGAGAGAGAGAGAGAGAGAGAGAGAGAGAGAGAGAGAGAGAGAGAGAGAGAGAGAGAGAGAGAGAGAGAGAGAGAGAGAGAGAGAGAGAAGATCTAATGTTTTCACTGCCTCTTGTTGCCCATGGTTCACTCTAGGTGCATCTTCCATGTTGACTGATAGTATACGACTTTCATTGTCCCGGCACATTACCTGTGTCATCCAGCCATCGAAAAAACAGAAAACAAAAAAGGGAGCAATCACTTTTTTGTCGCCTTTTCTTTACTCAACTCTGTGTGAACTAACCGTGAGAGATTGTAAAAAGGCGAATGATGCTGTACAGATGTGTTCACTGTAGGCCACACTACCAATGATATGGCAAAGTCAACAGAAAGACTTCTCGGATTTTTTTTTCCAGGCCTTGTTTTCGTTTCCGGAGCCGGGGGGGTCAGGGAGGTGGCGGGGGACACGGCTGGCATGCATCTCCCAGTCTACAAGATGAACTTCCCTAGGAAGAATCCGATGAAGATGGCTGCTATGACGACGAGGAGGGAGGGCAGGGAGGCGGTGCTGGCTTCTCGGCCGAGGAGGCTAGTTGAGTTTGATGTCATGTGGTCTGAGCGGGGTACCTTTCTCATTCTAAGACCATCCTCCTGCAGCAGAGCAGAAAAAAAACAAAACAGTCAACAGATCAGATCCACTGCTCGCCAAAGCCTCTTTGTGAAGAATGATGAGTAATTTTCACTCTGGGCGCCACTTTAAACACACAAGCTGCAAACCCAGATCCACATCCAGTCACTCTCTTTGCTTCATCTGTACAGACTCCAACACAACTCATCTTTCAAACGACTGTGGTTGTTTGCAGCTGATCCATTTTAAAGGGGCGTTGGTGAGATTGTGAGCTTAACTACAGGACTTACATCCTCTTTGTCTTTGTCGCTCTCCTCCAACTTTAGAGATTCTCTGATCTATCTACACTTCTGTAATTAATCGGCTCTTTTTCCTTCCTCTGTGATCATCTGTCCGAGCTGCAGCTCTGTCCTGAATCTTTTCTCTTCTTCATGCTCGATTCTTTCCCCGTCTGTTAAAATCAAACTGCTATATGTATCTGGCAGAGACCATTACCTGAGAAATTACAGCTACACCATCTGTATTTCATCATTTTGACTGTGCTCTTTGATTGTGGTGGATGTGACAGTAGACATTTTACTCAAAATTAATATTTATGTAGCAGTCGTAAATTAAAAATTGCAAAATCCACGCCTCCACCTTCACTGCGCTCAGATATTTTTCACTGGGACTTGCTCCTAAAGCTTTCATTAGTTACACAAAAAACATGTTGTTTGAGTGCTTTGACAAAACCATGCGAGATAAAAGTTTGTCCAATACAAACGCTCTGGAAGAGCTAGAAGACGAGCTTTTGGGAAGTTCTTGGGGAAAGAGACTGACAGTCAAACAGTGCATACATAGAGGAAAAGAAAGGTTTTTAAAGATTATGTATAAAGTGAATTAGGGTACTAAGAAGTAAGAACATGTTATTTGTAGCTCTTACCTTGATAATGAAGTATTGATGTTATAAACAACTTTTTCATGAGTTGAAGTAAAAGATTTCTTCTCTGCACACAAAGTTTATTTCTCTCAAATTCTGTCACAAAATTGTTCAAATCTGTCAGTGAGCTTTTCTCTAAAATAATCCATCCACCTCACAGGTGTGTTTTTGGACTGGTCACTCTTCAAAGATTTAATGAAGGCAATGAGCACTAACCAATCACAGGCAGAGTATGGCACACCATAGTCACGCTGTTTAATCATCATCTTGATATGCTACACCTGTCGGGTGGGTGCTCACTAAAGCCTGGGTCAGACTACGCAATATTCCTGTCTGTTGAGATTGTCACTGTCAGATTAGGAGATTATAGAGACATGACAGACTACTTGTTGCTACGCTGCCGTCTTTCATGTGATGTCACGTGGGAAAGGGGGAGCTCGGGTCGACTTCCAGGAACAACAATGTAAACAAATAGTGACAGTGTGTATGATACAGACTGTCTTATGTTCAGAAAAGTCACAGTAGTCTTTTTGTTGGAGGGAAAAAAAAGTGAAATTTGCGAGAAATAAACACTGTGTTTACAAAGTCTCAGATCTTTTACTTCAATAATAAAAAAAAAAACAGAAGAAAACAAAGCGTTGCATTTATGGTTTTGTTGAGCGTATTTAGGATCAGACCACCCGTGGATTATGATTGAATCGGACGATTGAAACATGAAAGGCCACCAAACATCAGTTAACTGACTGTTGTGGATTCACTAACTCATTCTCTCTTTGGGTTTCTTGTTGTACATCATGGTCCACTGAGACTGAATATCATTCATCAACACATCTAACCTTTAATTGCCGGTTCTCCTCAGCCAGCTTGTTAATCTCAGACTGCTGCCTCTTGCACTTCTCCAGCACCTTCTTCAACTCCTGATCGTCCATCGAGCCAGAAGCAGACACCGTGGATGCTGATGAGTCGGCCTTCGCAGAGTTCATCACCGGGGCTGCTTTGGTCGCCTCCACGTCATTCTGCTCGACAAGCAGAGCGAGGGAGAGAGAGAGAGAGAGAACCACTGAAGTGAAATCCAGCATGCCCTGAGCTAAGTAGGGAGGTTAGCCTCGAGACGGGAGCCCGTGCCAAAGAAAGGCAGCCTTGTCCGAGGTCCAGGAGCTCTCAGTGCCAGATCAAAGAGACCAGGGAGGAAATGCGTCCCTCCAAAAGTCATGTTTGATGTGGCTTTGTTTTGTGGGACAGACAACATGACGGCATGGGGAAAATGAAGGGCTTTGTAATGGAAATACAACTATTGTACTGTAGATGAAGGCTGACAATCAATAGACAGACAGACAGACAGACAGACAGGATATGATGTTATTATCCCTTATGTCACAATCCAAGCTGGGCATTTATAGAAAACTCAGCGAGGCGCGGGTCATTTTTGAACCAAATTAAATCAAATTACCACATCGTGAATCAACAGAGACGGACACGTTAAACATCAAGCTTAAAACCGGCAAATATAAACTAAAACTGAGAGCTGAGAAGAGGTAAACTTCAAAAATACTCATCCTAAAAACATTTAATTTCCATCCTACAACATTAGTTATCTTGTTACACTGTTACCGCTACATTGCCAGCACGTTAACCTCGTACTAATCAGGGACCCTCGACTTTAGAAGGACCTGCCCGCGGAGACGAGACTCACTGATTCAGTGAACTCTTTGACTCTTGCCTTTTTGTGATTTTATCCATATTTATCTTTTATTTTTTGTTTTCTTTTATCATCGTTTTATCCCTTTACTCTTAATGTAATAATGTTAATACTATTCTTTTGTTGTACCAGCGGTCCCCAAACACCGGGCCGTGGGTCATTTGCTACAGCGCCGCACAGAAAGAATGAGTTCAGAGTGCGAACGATGTTTTACTTTGAAAAATGACCGGATACATCCGTCTGTGCGTCTTTACACGTGGGACCAGCTCGTTGCAGAGAAACAAGCTCAGGGCGTCCACTAATTCAGCATAACAGTGAGTTTTATTTTTCTAATGTACTTTCTATTTGTTTTTATTCCGGTCGTATCATTTTATTTCGTCATATTTATCCCCCACACCTTGAAGAAACTGGTCCATGGCGCAAAAAAGGTTGGGGACCGCTGGTCATCAGTGAATATCTTGTTTTTAACTTTTCTTTTCATTGTTCTGCCCGTTTCTGTGGCGTTGGTCTTAACCTGCATGGTCTTCTGTTGGGTCCACTGCTCTGTAAAGCACTTTGTAAAAAGGTGCTATATAAATAAAGTTATTATTATTACCGACATGCTACACGTGCCAAAGCAGAGAGCACATACTGTGAGGACTCAGCAGTCCAAACATCCACACTGTAGCTTCTTAGCGTAAGCTAAATCTGGCCTCGGTGGCATATTCACCTGAACTGTAAGAGCTTGCTGAGCTGTCTAAATCCTGATTACGCGGAGGGCTCATTAATACAGACTCCCAGTGTTCACAGGGTCACCAGTTTATTGAGCACAACCTGATGCAATCCGTTACAATAGCCCTGTAATAAATCCGATCCTTGCAGAGCTTATGATGCCCAGTTTTGTTGTGGATGGTGTTGATTCAGCGCTGTAGTAGTTTTTGATGTCGAGTTAATGAAGCTGTGTCTCCTGTATGACTGAGGGGGCTGACAAAACATTAAAAACAGTCGATACTTGAGTCATACCGAGAGCCACGTCGAGGTCTCGAGCTACAGTGTGAGCATACAACAATGTTTTGATGCGCCACTGTAAACTGGTGGTTTGAGCAACCAACTAAGTAAACACCCACATCATTCAAACTGCGTCTGTCAGAGCTCTTCTCTCACCTTGAAATGGTTTCGCAGCAGCTGTACTTGGTATTCACGGCGGAGCGCTCGGGCTTGATGTGGGCGGCATAGGTGATGTTTGCCGCTCAGATGCAAAATGCAGTGCAAAAGGCACCGACCGGCTGCGGTTCTCGTGCTCCGCGACAATCAGATGCAGATTTAAAAACTACTTTGACCTGAGCAGATATGTGTGGCGTAACTGTGACACACGCTGGTGCATCTTTCTTTACCCATCATCGCACCATGTTAATACCATATCAAATATTGAGCTTCATCGTGTACCAGTCGGTCAGTGCGTCTTTATTTGATTGTTTTTATTTGATATTTGTTTCCAGTTGTAACACAGTTCCTGTGGCTGCAAGGAAAAGACTCCTTCTCCTCCTAAATCCTTCACTGACCTGGAAGTGTCTCGACCCCTCAAACACCTGGAGTTACAAACTTGGGTGAAACCACCGATAATTTATTGAGTGTGGAGAGTAAACAAGAGAATGCACATTAAAAAAGGGGAGAAGAAAAACTTAGGAAGTTTTCTTTTAGATTTGTGCACCTGGGTCGGGGTGCGTCGGCCAGTTTTTCCACTGAAACAGCACTTTCTACTTATTTGACATTACAGCTGTGGATTGTTTCCAAAGTTTGTTTGTTTTTTGCTTTAACAGAAATCAACGGCATTCTGGAAATATTCAAAGTTGACCATTCGACACAGGCCCAGCAACAGGTTATGATTAAAATGATGTGGAAATAAGCTGTTTTGTTGGGTTTTTTAAAAATGTGCAGCAGCACCTCTTACCACTTTATCGTTTTCAGAAGGCAGCTCGAAGACACATCTCAGCTTGGAATCCATGAGATCATCGGGTTTTGCATCTTTCCACTGGTGGAGATGAAAAATGGGCATGTTATTCATCAAGTCAAACTGCTAGCAGCTGGATCCTATCCACACACACACTCACTCTCTTCAACCTCCTTCATTCTATTCACATACAATGCAGCCTTGAGTCTATGGATATTACACCAACATAAAACATGCACAGCTTCTTACGCCACAAACTGTATTTAGACAAATTTACATAAAGTCGGCTCCTTAACTCTCAGACATTTGTTTTGTGATTTGATAAACTCAATCACAAAAAGATATTTGTAATTAAAAGTGCTCATAAAGTTCAGAATCGCTTCAGTAATGTCGTGGGACCAGTTCATCTGGTAAAAACAGAAACTTTATCAGATTCCAGTTTACAAAACCAGTCAGACCTTTGTTCCCCTTCACTTCCTGGATTTCTCTCTTCATTCAAGACAAGCCAGCTCATGAACAGATATGTGCATGTTTCACTGAGCAAGCCTTTGCTGCCCTCTGGTGGAAAACTGCAGAATAAAACCTCAACATGTTTGATGTTTTTAAACATACTGATCTGGAGCTCAGAGCTTTACACAGCAGGTTGATGACTAAACTTTTTTTTAAGTAAGAAGAAATCAGCGGTGGTCGACTGAATATTAAAAAAATAATGGTAGGTTTTCAGTGAGTCCTGCAGACTACTTAAAGAGTGAAGATCCTTTAATCTGAGGTGATATAATGTGCACATAGGGCTCTTTACTTAACAGAAACACCACAGTAATATATAAGTATCTCAAACATTTTAAAAATTTAAAAACATTTTAAATGTAATTAATCTGTAAAATCCTGTTAAGTATATAAAAAAGTATAGATAGAAGTCAACAGGTTATTTGTGTTCTGCATTTTTCTGTTCACTTTCGACAACGTGAAGCATAATATGAGCCGTTTACTGTAAACTGTGGCGACTTCTATCAGACAAAATATCTTTTGAGGACTTAACTGCTCTTAAATCAAAGAGGTTTTTGTTTGGTTTGTTAATGTTGTAACTGGTTCGGGTTGTTTATTTTGGTGCGGCGAGCTCAATTATACAGCAAATGCTGCAGGGATACACAGATAATCCAAAAGAAAAAGAGTGTAACGCGTATGGGAGCAAACATTTGTCATGCATCATGTTTTTTCCCCCTGATGTTGTGACTCGACAGTTAACTCCTATGAAATGTGTGTTTTGATATACACATTTTAAACATCTTAAAAAAGACTTACCAATGAATCCATGTCAGAAACATTTGGCGGGGCAAAAATCGTCTGCACCATGAATTTGTGTTTACTTTTCTCGTTGGGGTCATACTCAAAGGGCTGTAGCATGACTGTAAAAGAAAGAAAGAACAACGTTAGAACATCTTTCACCTGGAAAATGATTCAGTACAATAAAACAGGCATTCCCACGTGGCTTCCCAATGATGACACGCTCTCCTTTAGATCTAATTTACATAAATATGATATTTATATAACAGTCTCAAGTTAGTATGTCTGACAGACTGTAAAGCTCGAAGGCGGATCACCGGCATGTTGTTTTTCTTTCATTGGTTAATTGCACCACCTCCTAACCAATTTCGAGAAGATGTTGTTGAGCTTCAAAATTTAATTCAGTCAATTTAAATGTCATTGTCCACTTAAAGAAATACTCCATCCAAATTTTGTAACAGTATCAAACAATCTCGGCTGTGTAGTCACTGATCAGCGGCAGCAACCTCACAGACAACAGCAGTCAGCTCGAGTTAACGTCACCTACAGTGTGCAGCGGAGGAGAAGAGGTTTGAGGAGTTTCTTTGGACGTTGTGAGCATTGTCGTTGAAGCACGCTGCAGCTGACGTGAGCTGAAGCTGTCCACAGTCGCTGCAGGACACCTGACATTTAACAGTCCCCATTTTAAAACAAACCATTTTAATTTAGTAACCTGAAACGTTGCCACAAACACTCTGGCCAAGGCACCTGTCCTTAATAAGACCACATTATGAAACAACCAACCTAGTTACAATGGCCACATTGAGGATAATTTGTCCCTAAAAACCAGAAAGAAAACCTAATTTCACTCCAACTGAGATGTTTACGAGGGACGCTTTCATCAATGTTCCACTAATATTGCTGTTTTCATGCTGCAGTTCAAGCTTCAAATAGCTTTTGCACTGAGACTGATTCAAGCGGTTTCTTTGCAGGGTCGACACAACAAAGTGACAGTCGGCTGTAGGACGTCGCAAGCTGTAGTTTGTGTCCTGCCGTGTTGACTCTAGTCAACTCTTATCGGCTGAATCAACACGCTGACGTTTGGATTCAGGTATTCACATCACTAAAATGCCCTTCAGTAATACAACCGACAGCACCGTAATTATCATTAATAGGAATATAAAAAACAATCTGAATAACCAAGTCAGACAAAGTCTGATCTTCCACTGCAGTATCTCCTTTTAGAGATAGTTACATGCCTATTTGCAAAATGCATTAAGCAGCTAAAACACCGGATGCCAGCACACACTCCCAGTGTTTAACCGACCAAGTGCATTGGCCATTAAAGCGTCCGCTGACAGTCACAGCCCTACAGGTCAGTTTCTGTCTGCATCTAATATGCACATTACACGAGTGTTTCTCAAACTTTTTACACTGCGTATAACAAACGTTAAAATACAGCAGGCTATTCAGATAGAGACAGCTCACTTCGGAGGAAGATTTACGCCTAACAGGATTATTTATCATTATTGACTGTTGTTGGATCCTGAACAGAACCAGCTCAAGAACCAGAGCTACTCGCGTGGAAAAGGGTTACTCCTGATCCGCACCTCCCTTCCTGATAGTTCTTGTTTGGAGTCGATGATTGTTGTTTTTTTTTTATTGTTTTTGAACCATTTGTTTTACCTCCACTCACCATCTCCTCGTCATATTTTAGCTTGTAACAGATCTGCATAAACATGGCGGCACTATGGAGCAGGATGATACTGAAACAAGATATTACAGGATCTTGTAGTATTTTAATTCAAATTCTTATTAATGTTAATATTAAATGTACCAGCACACTGCACCACATGGGCCACAAGTCTAAAGTTAGTCTGTGTGAACTTGTTTGAGTAGAAACTGCTTCCACGTGTCACTGTTTGGGGTTTTGACACCTCATCTGCAACATAGCACCTACGACCAAATCGTCCTGACCTAGTTTCCCTCTCAGGTTTCTGACCGCCTCTCTAAATTAGCAAAAACATTTTGTGGACTGAGGTAAAGTCTGTTTGCTGAACTTTAAAAAAAAAAACTCACCAGAGATAATGACAGTCGCTCCGGCTTCGATGACGCCGCTGTTTGGTCGTACGCAGTACCGGCGCGGCGCGGTCGTCTTCACTTTGAAACACACTCTTCTGTCAGAGGGGTTCTTCAGTTTGAGGTTGGTGGTGACTACATCTGTGAAAGGACCTGATGGTGGACACAGAACAAAAAACACAAGTGCATTATTATTTTTGTACTTTGGAGTACTCTTCTCCTGTCGACACACCATCATGACATGAGCGCAAATGGAAAATAAAAGCAACAGAAAATATTCTTATCGTCACATTTCTCTACAAAGGAGTGCAGAGAAAGAACGACGGAGCTGAAGGAGAAACCAAACAACAACGATTAAACAACGCAGGGTAAACACCATATGTTGCATGTTTACAGTGAAATGGAGGAAACTCGACATTTCAAGTTACACCTCATGAGTGGACGACGGACAGAGCCGCAGTGTTCTGGTGCTAAATTTTAAAAAATAACTAAAAAGGATTAGCTGGAAAATAAACGGGCTACAACTGAATTAGGCGTATGCAATTAAGACGACTAATTGAATAGTGACTTCTTTGGCTCGACGCTGGACTGCAGGATCGTTTTACCATAAATATTCTAAAAATGGAGACAACATGAAGACACAGTAAGGATTCCCAGTTCACTTCTATACATTTATTTATATAAAACAGTATGCTAATATCAATGACTGAAGACGTTTCAGCCACATCCGCCTCATTTGTAAGTCACGTTGTGCATTGTCGGCTCCTGTAGCCTTTTGCAATGTTAAAACTGCATCTTAAAATATTTAAATCAACCATCCAGCCCAGATGGAGGTCTACTACGACCTACAACCAGCATCGCATGAGACATTCATGAAGATCAGCATCTCCAAAATTCGCTGGACTGCTCGTCTCCAGAGGAGGAGACGAGCCAAACCACCTGAATCAATTAGGTTTCTTTTCCAGACAGCTAATTTCATATAGATGTCCCATGTTCATATTAGGAATTAAGGTCCTGTCCTACTCAGGTCATATATCAGGAGATCAATAGTTAGTCCTCCATCTTGTGACAGAGCTTGCCTCAAATTAGGTCCTTAACCACGGTCAGCACCATCCAGCTTTGATGAGCCATGTCATGTTGAAAACAACTGGAAGCCAAGTCAGAGATACCCAAAACTCGATCAGCACAATTAGCCTGGGAGTCCGGGGAAAAAATATGTCCCATGATGAATGGTTAGCCGATCATAACATGGGCGCTACAGCTAAGGTTGACTGATTTTACCTGCTGCACTGTCAGGTTTTATCTTGATGACACAAATTTTAAACATGAAATTGGGTTTTATCAGATTTGTCTCGTGTTACGAAGGGTACAAACTGTCTCCTGATGATAAACAACTTGAGATTCTTTGGAGGGACACACCTTTATGGGATGGTTGTAGAGAGGATTAAACCCTCCGGATAAGAACAGAGCTATGCTTTAATATTTTCTCAACAGGTTTGGTCACTGGATGTGCATACCGTAAGGGCAAAACAAGATGTACAGTCACGGAAAATCAAGATTGACTGGTTGGGTCTTTATATGGTTTTATTTAGATTTCGGTGTATTGCAGTGAGAAGTGACTGTTCGATCGAACACAACAAAGGTGGATGCTGAAGTGGTTAGTATAGCTGCCAAGACGAGCAATGTTTCTCGACGCCAAAGATGTTTCCGCTCCTCATTGAGAGTTTGATTTACCAACAGGCCCCACTGGTTCGTTAATCTGATTGGTTGACGACACCCCGTGATAGACTACGATAGACACGGTTCATCCAATCCAAACTGTTTCCCCAGACGGTTCAGGGTAACAAACCAGGACCAACAGGATAAAAATGTCTGAACACATAACAGATCCTTCTACCTTCCATACTTTTTTTTTACAGCTTGTTTGTAGCTCTGGACAAAGCCTACATTCAGCCTGCCTTCACACCCTGTGCTCAGAGAGATAAGAAGCAATGCATGACCAGATTGGAGTGGCTCCACCCAGCTAAAGCTAACATGCAGTGAGTTGTGGCAATGACTGAGGCGTTGTTTTCTAACACAGGTACGCGACAAAGGCATTCCTACAAACCTGAAAAACCTCCACGCTCACACACGCTGCGTCTGCAACATCAGACAATATGTACAAACCTCTGCCTTCAAGTTTTTCCTTGTTTAGCATGTGTCAGAGAATATTCGGTGCCCTCTGCTCCAGACAGACGTGATTATTGTAATAAAACGGTTACTGCAATAAAGATTGATCTGTTATCATATTACTGGCAAAGATTGTTAGTAAATTAATGTTTGTAGAGTTGACTTTAGAGCAGTAATGAAGGCACATTTCTTAAGTTGAAGTAATGATCTTTCGGATGATTTTGGCGCATGCAGCTTGTCGACTTCCTCCTGAGTTTGGACACGTCTGAAGTCTTTCTCGTGTCCTGTAACTCCTTTTGAGACAGACAGGAAAAAGACACTTTAATGCACCATAAACCCTCTATTGTTACTCAATAAAAACACCCAATCCTAAGACAACTGACTAATTACTTCCACAGAAACATTCCTGCACCATGAGTGTTTTATTCACAGTGAGGATAAAACATTGGAAAGCAGTTGTGCGCATCAGATAAAACACCCACGTAGCCTGCATCCGTTGCTTATCCTCTCTGAGAGATGCCACCTTTGCTCGAGCAGCGTTAGCGCCGTCTCTCTCATCTTGTTGCATGTATGCTGAGTTAGGGTCCCCCAGGCCAGTCCTATTCTAAAAATACCAGCCAAAGGAAAGGAGGGCTGCCCCCTCTAGCTCGCTGGAGGAATCCCAGCAGAGCTTTCTAAAACAGACCGGCTCTCGGATACACGAGGACCGATTTAGCTCGGGCCGCGTTGTGACAGTAAAGGAGCTGTTGGTCATCTTCCTTCTCCTCATATTGCTTCTCGAAGACGCGGCAGGAACCATTTCATTTCCCCTCGGTGATCCTCCTAAAAATGTTTAAAGCTCTCCAAACTGAGCGATCCTTTCACAGCTAGTTTAGTGGTTTGGATTAGATTTGATCAATCTGACATTGAATTTCACGCTGGTCCGTACCGGAGGTAAACAATTAGTCTGGGCTAAAGCACGAAACGAACTCTTTCGATAACACTCGAGCCTGCACACGAGAGGTTAAAAATTCAAATGTACTACAGCAGATGGTGTAGCTTTCAGTCAGCTTGCTAGTTATCCTCCTACTGAGCAGAAATACCAATATATTTGCAACTGTTTTGCATTTTGATTTACATTCTTCCTCATGCATTCGATTACATGTTTTATTCTCATTATAATACAATAGAAAGGGTATTTGATTAATGATCAATAAATGATCATCGGCATCAACGTTGCCTTCGAAAGTTTGAATTTCAGCTTTGCATCCGCTCCAGTGTACAAAGGGTAAAAGTTTGAACAGATGACAGAAAACGTCAGCCATGTGACTGATCAGTAATCAGAATAAGTCTAATTAGAGCAGAATTTCTTAATCAGGGAAAATCAACTTGGTGATCAGATTATGACGGACCACGTCTCTGCCATCAGACTAAATATCGATATCAATTTGAAGACCAGCTGAAGGACAAACATCCGTTTATGTATTTGGGTTTAACTCTTGACCCCCCGTTTCAAACGTTTATATACAAAACAAACTCTCTGAGCTGAGCAGACATTTAGTCTCTCTTGACCATTAAAGCACCAGGAACCTGTCGCAAAAACTAAACACGTTCAAACAAATGCTCAAGATTAATGTTCATACAAAACTAATAAACTCCACATTTCAATAACATGAAGCGACTTTTCTACCTTTAAACAGCAGCTTTACTTTGATGTAATCAGGTGAATGGTGCCTCTGTTATTCACTCTCTGTGTCCTGAATGCCTCTTCTTGCACCGTGTAACTCTGTTGACCCGGCTACAATCACCTGTACGTAACGCTTTACGGCACTCAGTCACACACAGACAGCTATGTCACCGATTTTAGTGAAACTGGATCATATTTTATGGAGAAAATGTTTTCCGATTTCCCCTCTGATGACCTCCTGCTGCTTCACATCAACTCTCTGATTTAGCAGATGAGAACAAAAACCTATACGAAGTAGCTGCTGTTAGCTAGTTAGCCACGCTAGTTAACGCCCAGACTGGGTGCTGAGAGCATCGTGGCAGTGTTGGTGTTTACCCTGGTAGCTCAAGAACTTAACACTACTGGAAAGAAGAGTTTCCCAGGGAATGCTGGCAGAGAGCGGGCAATGTAACCAAGCTCACCAGCCTCTATGGACATAATGGCAGAGGCGAAGAGTCTGGGGATGTCGACAGAGGAAGCTAAGAAGAGAAGGCAGCGAGAAGCTGCCGGATAGTAAATCTGGGACTGACTTTTAGTCGTTGGCGAGAGCTTGATGTAATAAAAGTCTGAAAGACAGGCGCCGAGCTGGGCTTCTTGCTGTTGGACTAGTAAGTAATATTAGCTGGCTGCTATGTTGTTGCCCTCGCTTGATGTTGCTGTTCGCAAAGTTGTCGACCTGCTAGTTTTTGATCAAGTAATCATAACAAATATACGTGTACAGCTGACGGCGTTAGATCCCAACACCAAATCTTACATAATGTTGCTTTAATTCACCGTGAGTCATGTTGATTTGATCTGGACTGCGTCGTGGTGTCTGAAGACGTGACAAACGACTTGGTGTCACTCATCACCAAAACATCTCAGTGTCCACACCCAAAACAATCCTGTGGGTTTGGTATGTGAACCTGTGACCTTTCTAACAATCTTGTCAAGTCCAGGCTTACAACCAGTGTCCACTCATACCTAACCGCTTACTAACAATCAGCCTCGTAGACAATAAGACAAGTGGTATATTCAGTGAGAATACAACAGAGGCTCATTGACAATGAGGAGAGAGTAGTAGCTGGGACAAATACAATAAAATGCAGAGAATAACAGTGATAAACAACAGCTCCAACTTGCTGGGATTGTTTTACAATCTCATGGTCGGCAGTAGCTCAGTACATAGAGACTTGGCTTGGGAACCGGAGGGTGGCCGGTTCAAGTCCAGTATGGGCTTGTCAAGTATGGAAGGTGGACTTGTAGCTGGAGGGGTGCCAGTTCACCGCCGAGGTGCCCTTGAGCACCCCCAACTGCTCGCAGGGCGCTGCTCTGGGTGGCTGTCCATCACTCCACCATCTCTCTCCACATGTGTATGTCCCTTTGTATGTGTGTGGTTGTATTTCGGGGTTAAAATACATGTAAAAAACTGAGTTTCCCCTGGAGGGATTAATAAAAAAGTATCTCTTCTTGTACTTAGATCAGCACAATACTGCTTAGCTCAATCACCTCATGACAAAAAGCAACAGTTGAAATGATACAGAAACATCAAACCAAACCTTAAAACTACATCTATGGAGGAATGAAGTCAGTTTGTAGCTGCAGAGGAGCTGACGAAGATATCAACTTTTGCACTAGCCAACGGTTAACTGACACATCATTGAAGGATATCACTTCCAGGCAAAAGCAGTAGTAACCTTTAATGTGTGGTTTCATTGTGAAAACATTATGGTCTGTTAATATATATATTACTGAGCAGATATACACAAGATAACTGGTTATTTCAGTTATGAATATATGCGTACATATATGAGCCAAAACAGTGGCAGTAGGTGGTTAACGTTAGTTAGCTCAAGTTTGTCAACTGTCAACTAGCCTGACATGGCAGAGTGTGTGTGTACCAGGCTTCTTCGCTACATTTACCGCTTAAAAAAAAAAGTTAATTTCCTCCTTTATTGAGCATTTCAGGCAAACAAGGCTGCCGAGCCTACAAGGAAACAACAGTTTGCTGTTGCTACCACCACCTAGCAGCAACAACATAACGCTAGTTAGCTCATGACACGGTGTTTGCCTCTTCTGTTCTCAACTTTAATCCCCCGTTTGCCGACCAACGGCTGTCAGTTAGCCCGCAACGTTCCACCGCCTTGCTAGGGTGTTGTCAGTTTAGCTGCTGCCGGTCAAAGATGCACGCCACGCCGGCTTATCCACGTCACTACAGTGCGAGGATGCAGCGGGCCCCGGTCGGCTAACTTAAAATGGCGGTGAATGCTAACTAGCTGGCTGGCTGGCTAGTTAGCATGTTAGCAGCGATATTCGCTTGAGGGGAGTGTGAAATCTTTTTTCTCCCCCTCTCTCTCTCCCTCTCTCTCCCTCTCTGCCTCTTTTTGTCATGTTAATTCAACCATTACTACTCAGCGGACGTTAAACAAGACATTTGCAGTCACCTACCTTTGAATTTGAGGTCGGAGGGAGGGTCGAGGATGAGGATCTGATCCAACTTTGACATCTTTCTAAGCCGAAGGGATGCACTTGATTTCGGTATCGGGGAGTTAACTGACAAGTGGAAAATCCTGGATCCCCTCTGCCACTGACTGAGTCAAACGCTGACTGAGCTCTGCGAACGAGCATGTGGCTACAAATACTTGAACGCGCACACACAACCCTGTTGCGCGCCCTCGTGGCTCTGGCCAGCTGATGTGATTACACAGTACAGTAAACTAGTTATACAATGCGTGTGTACACTTAAAATACTTGGAAGACGCTGGATGGAATGAGACCTTAAGTTACTTGGTGTGTGTTTGAAGTTTAAAAACACACAATGAGCCTATTTTGTACACTAGAATATTCACTTGGGATAAACATGTGGTACTTATTTAGTTTTCCTCCTTTTACTTTCAATTACTTCCTACACTTAAAATCACATGTTATCAACACATGGAGGGACTATCTTATAATGAGGTGGGCCTCCTTATAAAGCTTATACAATACATATAAATATAGAAATGTGGTAGTAGAATTACTACATTTTGTGTTTTATTAGGAGTGCATTTTTTTAAAAAAGCAAGATGTATGATTGATATCAGCCAATATCAACATTTGAAAAAATATATTGGAGTAATATTAAATATTTGATTAGATTAAAGAAGTCTGATATGTACGGAAGCCTCAAGCAGCGATTCATTTCATTTATTTATGTTGTTATGTCGAAATAACAAATGTTATCCGGAGATAACGGGACACAAGGATAGTCTAGTATATTAAATCAATAAAGCATGTTGCATTTACAATGATTTAATGTACTAGACCAGGGTTCTTCAACCTTTTTCAGCCCAAGGACCCCTTGGATGAGAGACAAACAGAACAGAGACCCCCATATGTTTTTTTGTTTGTTTTTTTTAAATGTCACATTTTAAGCCTAGCCTATAATAACTTTTATATTTACTATATTCACCTTTTATCTCACCTTATTAACTGTGACAAATGTATCCATTCTGCTTAACTTCATCGACCAATAACTAGCATTAAGTTATTGATTTATGTTCGTTTCACCCAACACCTTTCCTCACCTTTTTTGTTCTTTTCCCATAGCTGCTGGTCATGTTATGTTAGTATCATATATCATTTTTGTTATATTTTTTAATTCTCACAGATTATTGTGGTGAAAATTGGCAGACCCCCTGTAGTACCTCTGCGGACCCCCTAGGGGTCACAGACCTCCAGTTGAAAACCGCTGTACTAGACTATCCTTTTTGTACGGAAGCTCTAAGCGGTCATACATTCATACATTTTAATCTCTCTGTTTTCTCGTGATAATGAGTTAATTTAATTTGTTTTAAGTCATTGAGTCGAAATAACAAATCCTGAGATCATTTTCTCGAGATATCAAGATAACAAAACGTTGTTTTCCCGAGATAATGTAATAATTCATTTGAGATCTCGAGTAAACAAAACGATGATCTAGTATATTAAATTACGGAAACACAAAGCGGTCATTAATTCATACGTTTTATTTCCTCCGTTTTCTCGTGAAAACAAGTTAATTTCATTTTTTATGTCAATATGTCGAAATAACAAATGTTATTATTGTTTGTTGGTTGGTTTTCCCGAGATAATGCAATAATTAATTTGAGTAAAAAAAAAAGCATTGTGTAATATATAAAATCAAAAGGAGTTGGAGTATTTCGACTGACGCAACAAATTCATCGTCAGCACGGTGAAATTAAAATTAATTATGTCGTTATCTCAGGAAAACAATAATTGTTTCACTCAAAATAAACTCGAGAAAATGGAGGAAATAAAATGTATGACTGCTTAGAGCTTCACTGAGGATATGTTATGTTGACCGATATATCTTTTTTTTACGTATAACGTAAGCAAACATTTTTGATAACGATCCCTTAAACCAACATCTGTGCTGCTTAATATATCTGTGATGAGCTAATCTCAGCCTGTCAGTTTATTGGTGAAGCTCTATTTCATAGTCAAGATGAACTTTTCTGTAAATAAACTACAAAACATCTTAATTCTTCATTCATTACGCTGTTATATTTAGCGAGTAGGGTGTTTTTAGTTAACACCCCGATTGCGCACACGAAGAACTCACCAACAAAGATGTTCATTTAGAAGTAATTAAAAATAGGTATAAGATTTAATAGAGCCAGATATAACACATTTTTAATTGGTGTGACTTTGAGGACTCACATTAGTCGTCATTAACATTGTAAAGCAGGTCAAATTCCAGGATCTGTCTAGATTTTATTGTTTAATTCCTGTCATAAATAATCAAACATGTTTGATTGTTAATAATTGTCAGGCCTGAATGCTAGAGCTGGTACAGAGAAGCATCAAGTCACAGTTCCCCCTCAGCGTGTTTGAACTATTAATATTCCTCTTTACTCTCTTAGAGACCATTGACAACTGCAGCTACGGTTAAATCCATCTCAACATCGTGACAACAAGTGTAGACCTCCCCTCCGTAAGCTGCTGAAGGAGAGTAATCCACTGGCGTGTACTGAGTAGGACCGTATAGTACGCTGCACTCTGCGTGTAATTTGGGCTGTTTACAGCCTTTCAAAAGATCATGTGAACTATATATGTGCAAAAATAACAAGACTGAAGCAAACAGGCTTTAAGAGAGCAATATCACTTAGACAAAACGCTGAAATTCAATAAAACAACGCACACCCACAGGGTGGTTTGCAGCTACTGGAGTAAACGCCTAACCAAATAAGAGTCATTTTCACACAGAGTTTAGGTTTCAGATGTGTCAGGTGGTGCATTTGGAGATGCAAACCATGTTCTCATGACGTCAGGAGGTTAATCCGAGTCACGACCTTTTGCTAGTGAATCCCCCTCGTCTGGTGTCTGTCAACAAAACTTTAAACAGAAAATCAAAGAGGCTACCTTTAAATCCGCTAAGAGTGTTCTGGTGTGTGTTTTAACCTTAGAAAAGGTCAAAGTGACACAAAACAACGCAGATAAATAGAGGAATCACTACTTTATTACATTGATTAATATACAAAAGTTAATCTGGCCTACAGAGGATACAGGGAAGCATGACTCAGGATAAGGATGGCTGCAGTTTCAAAGTACACAATTAGTCTGCACTGATTTAGTCATCACGTAATTCATGCATTATTCTAACAGTATGTACTTTTCAGTCATTTCTTTAGAGAAACATTAAAAAGGCACTTCGACTCATAATACTATCTGGAAATCTCTTTACAATGTCAACATTTAACTTCTGATAAAATTTCTTTACTCAGTGTGTTCATTTTCTCTCGTATGGAGGTAATATCGAGCCAAACTGCGTTTAAAAAATCTGTTTTTCATCGATCTGCTGGTAAATTTGACATACTATAAATCTGGGCCACGGAGCAGCTCCTAATTCAGTTTCAGCTGATCACCGCGTTTAACATTTTAGTGGAAGATTGTCGTCACATGTCCGGCATTTTTTTTTTCTTGAAGTGAAATATCCTCGGTGATTATATGACGACATGGTATTTCCCGTGGAAACTCGGGAACACACCGGGAAGCGAAGCCACAATAATTAGCCTAGTCTGGTTTGATTTTCCATTAAAGAGACACACTGAGACAAGAACTGCGTTACCTTGTCATACGTTGTACATTTTTAACTTGTACAAACAAACTTAAGTACAAATGTAAACATATATGGAAATGTAGAACCAGAAATACTGTTACATAGGAAACCAAGTCAACACTGAAGTCAACGTTTTACCTGTTAAGGAGAAATGTTTGAATACAAAAGTAACTCCAAATGAATACTGTATTAAACGTATGCAAAAGTACTGTTATACATTTCTCAAGTGGTCATAATCGAGGGCACTACTGCCAAACAAACACAAACTCTCAGTCTACACAGGGCTAAGGACGATTCTCATTGTGACCCTTCTTCCAAACTTAAACTTGATTGGTTCGTTAAGAGTTTGGTTAGTATATAAAACTCTTTTGAAACTTTAAAAAAACGCATGCAGGTCTTTTAACACACATGGAAAACAAACATGTTTTGGCAGTCGTATAACAGTCATTCCCTGTAGTGAAATCTCAGACAATACATTTCAGCATGTAGAAAACATCTTTAACAAATCACTATGTAAACAATCCTAGTATTGGTCACAGTGTTTCAACAGGGGGTGTCATACTGTAATTTTTTTTACGATTTAGGCCTCTAAGCTGTTCATTCTGCAGCATTATAGTTTATACAGCAAAATGTGTGTGTGTGTGTGTGTGTGTGTGTGTGTGTGTGTGTGTGTGCAAACACATGACGAGGTGGAATGTAAAGCCGCTGCGTCTGAGCTACAGAACCGAGTGCTCGTCTTTAAAGGTTTTAATCTCGACAACCTCTCATTCAAATATTCTAATTAAATCCTATACAAGATATGATACATACACGTACATAAAAGCTCCACGATAGATAAAGTGTAGCCTTGGAAAGTTCATTTTAACGTGTGCGATTTAAGAGGCACAGTGCGATGAAGATCTACCAAGCAGGTGACTCTCGTAAATGAAAATGTAGTTGCATCAACAGCGAAAACCCGGCTTTGAAAAACACATCAGATAGATGACTTGTTATTAATTTGTACTAAAGTCTAAATATGGGATAAAGTTGCCTCTTTGTAATGATGTAGCACACCGCCCAGACAGAAATCTTTATGTAATTCAGGTAAAACTCCACCTGAGGGGGACAAACTGAAGTCTTTCTGCTTCCCGGCCTCATCACAGACAAAACTGCTACAATTAAATGAAATAAATGTGCAAAGACACATACGTAATACTATCGGTTGGTTTCTCTGTTTCATGCTGCAGTTGACCACACGTGCAAGCTGACCTCCGTCTGTCTGTCCACTGGTTTTTGTCTTTCCCAGGTCGAGTAAAGACACTGTGTGCATTGTGGACTATGTGCTGTGCTGTGCTGGTGGGGTCCGTCGTGCTGGAGGAAGTAATCTCATCAGCCACCGTCGGTACTAGCAGCACCTCCTGGTGGACGGAGCAGGCTGCCTGGTGAGTTTAAAGGACTCGTTGCTCTCCACCTCAACGTTTTCCAGGGGTGGAATCTGTTTACCTGAACACACACAGCACAGAGTCATTTACAGAGACGCCACGGTCGAATTAACTATTTTAAACATGTAAAACGCTGTTTTATTACTACTGAGAGATACATTGATAAAATGTTATTAATTAAAATAAATCATTTAGGTTGTCAAAAACAAATATAATACGATTTGTCTGCCTCACGTTAAAGCAGAAACATGTTTACAACTTAGAAATTTGAAGAAACAGAAGCCGAAAAAGGCACAAAAAACAGCAACATGAACAGTAGATGAGTCACGTTTAGTTATTTAATTAATGATTATTTTATTTTTGTGTCGTGCCGTTAAGCTGGTCCATCCCACATAACAAAACAACATATAAATAACAGCTTCCAGTGTTACTGAAAGGCTTCCTTCCTTTCTGTCTTCCCGGAAACTTCCAAAATAAAACAACAACATACAGTGAAGACGTGAAACCTACTGATTTTCTGGAAGAGCTCCTCAACGTTGACAGCATTTCTGGCGCTAGTCTCGATGAAAATAGCTGCAATTGATTCAGCAAACTCCTTAGCTTCCTTCATAGGAACTTCCCTGTTAAAAAGAAAAGAACGCTGGAGTAAGTGTGGACGAAGGTTCACAGGTAAGAAGAAGAAGAAGTCTGCAGGAGAAGACGATACATGGAAGAGGAATGGTTTTTTTGATAGAAGAGGAAGTTTTTATGATAACAAAAAGGTGCCAATAAGTCTGAATTATACATGTATGTGTTTTGGTAGTTTTATTCATTGTGTATGGACATCCACCCATTTTCTATAATCACTTCTATAACCACATCCAGAGGGAGATTGGAGTAGACCCGCTGCTCCTTTGCATTGAACGGAGCCAGCTGAGGTGGTACAGGAATCTGTGCGCCTTCTGATGATGCCGTTCCAGGCACGTCCAACTGGGCGGAGACCCCGGGGCCAACCCAGAACCCGCTGGAGGGACTATATAAGCCTGGGAACGTCTCGGGGTCCCCCAGGAGGAGCTGGGATGCTTTCCTGGGAAGAAGGATGCCTGAAACGTCCTGCTAAACCTGCTGCCAGCACGACCCGACCCCGGAATAGTGGAAGAAAATGGATGCATGGATTTTTGTGTACTCCTTTGTGTTTAAGTGTCTTTGATAGTGATGCTGGCCCTGATGGGGGATGTGTTCTTCCCCTTTAATACTGTCTGTTTTCTGTTTTGTTTGTTAAAAGGAGAAAAACTTCAATAAACTAGAAGTGTCGTCTGTCTTATACTAATGTAGTGTCATCATCCACAGAGCAAGCAAACAGAAAAATGTCCAAACAGGAGCCTGTTTACAAAGTCACTGAAATATACGGAGGCCAGCAATGACAATATTTAAAATTATCTCATAGACACACTCATAGATGGTTGTCTTTAGCTACGCTGGGGTCAAAAGTTAAACAAAGAACAACACACTGTGTGTTTTATAGTCTTGTGTGCGCACAGAACTTTATGGCACTTAAGCGAGCCTCAGCTGGTTTCTACAACCAGCCTTGCTAGTGTCCTCTCACAAGACAACTAGAGATCGCATTGACAATTACTCAGACAGGATTTTCTTGGCATGAGGCAGACTTGACATGAGCCACGTAACAGGTACAACAACAAGATTACTTTATTGTTTTGTTCACAACAATGAGCATCTGTTGTAAAGAAAGACATACACACCTTGTTTTAGTTTTCTGTGCTTAAAGTCTTTAAAGGAAGTGATGCAGTCCAAAGAAATGTGTTTGTGCTGATTCAAGACAGACTTATAACTGTTAAAGTTAGACTTTTGTGGTCTAGTATATATTTTATCACCATAATCTTCCTGATTATAGCTATGACTGTTTAAGAAAACTCACCTGATGTCTCCTAAATCATTCTTGTTCCCTGCTATGGCTACAACAATGTCCTCTGGACCGTGTTCTTTCAGCTCCTTCACCCACTTCTTCAGTGTCTGAAAAGAGTCCTGAACAACAACAACACACCAAGGTCAACTCTGGGAGAGGTTCTTTATGAGAGTATAGTCGAACATTTTCTACAACTTGTGTCACACATTCATCGCATTAAGATGGTGTTTTTTTTCCATTAACAGGCCAGGAAAGAATGACATTTATAGGTCGTGGAAGTAAGGCATCCCTGAGTGATGGAAAAGTAATGTGTCATAGTGTGAAACCGGCTTCTTCTCGTAGGAGTTAAGGGCAAGATGGTAGGTTGGACAAAAAGGGTTGTTAGTTACAAGTATTTCATCATCTGCTCTGTTGGATTTGAGACTATTGACCGTGTCACCACCCAACACAAGCTTAATTTACAGTGATTTAAAGTCTGTGTAGAATACCAGTCTAACGTTACATGCACTGACTTCGAAGGCAGAACTAGCAACTGAGTGTAAACAAGAATAATAACTAGCATACGGAAAACTACAGATGCTAACGTGCTGAAGGCTTTTATACCGTTACAGTGCTAGGGGTGCAGGGGTATGCTCAGGGTGGCCTCAGTGTGTCATCGAGCCACCCTTTAAGGACCGCCCACAAAATCCTGGACTGAAAACTGGTCTTCCACATTTCAGTAATATATCATTCAAAGTCTGTTCACGTGTTTTCAGCAACTATTTTCCAACATATTTAATATATTTTGAAAGATATCTAACTTTACACAGACTTTACAGATGATAACTGTGATTCTTACCAGTTTAGTAATGTCATAGACAATGACAGCAGCAGCCGATCCTCTGTAGTACATAGGAGCTAATGAGTGAAACTAAAAAAAGACAACACATTTATAGAAGTTAGTGTGATCAATAATTATATCATATCAAGTCTGTGACCATTTGAAGTGAACACAATCTCACATAAGCTGCACTGTGTGGGGACTATGTCCATACATTCTTCAGTGATGAGTGGCTGATGGAAAAAGTTTCCTCCTTACAAGTTTCAACTCTGAAGGTCGCTCCAGTGTTTAGAAGAATGTTCTTACAGGACGACTGCTGTATTTAAATGCCCCTTAAGGAGTCTTCATAGTAAACAGTGTTGTTTACATGACACCAAAATCCAATATTAGCATCCTCAAAGCCTGAACAAACATGTTGAATGCATTTGTTTCCTCAAGAAACATTCAGAGCTTTATTTGCATTGTTTACATCGCCTTGCAGTCAGACATTACCACCGACTAGTCAGCAGAAATGTGTAACACATCATCCATACAAACACTGAGGGGGCCCTACTTGTCAAATCTTTACTCTAGAGCGCCACTGGGTGGTCAAAGTCCTCTCAGTGTCTTCACACTGCATGTAGCCAGTAGTCATAATGACAACATCTGAGTTATTCTAGTGCAGTGACATAATTTCCTCAAATTACGCCTGGGACACCTTCTTAGTATTCATGCTATAATAGTTGGGTTTAATAGTTGGGAGTTATCTTTGATCCTGATCTTAGTTTTGAACCTCATATTAGTAACACAAGAGTGCAGAGACACTAATCTCTTTATTATCTGCAGAATTTACTATTGTAATGCTCTAAGATAGTTTCTGGTCTCTCTCAGAAGAATACAGCTCAAATACAGTTAGTCCAAAACTCAGCTGCATGTCTGTTGATCATGACCAGGAAGAGAGCACACATTACCCCAGTTTTAAAGTCTCTGAACTGGATGATCGATTTTAAGATCATTTATTGGTTTATAAAGGTCCTAACGGTCCTTGTTCCACCTATTTATCATTTTGCTTTTAAACTAGTTACTGTGTAATTCTCTATTAACTCTATTTGAAACTGTATTTCTTATTTGTATACATAGTTTTCTATTTGTATCTTTTCACAGGTTGAATTTAAATTCAACCTGATCTTTATAGGTCTAATTTTAATGTATGTTTACTGTGGTGCTACTGGATGCCTGAATTTCTCTCAGGATCAATAAAAAAAGTATCCGTCTGTCTGCCTATCTCATTTGTCAATCTACCTATTTATAAATTTTAATCTATTAATATTATAATAATATTATTATTTTTATTATTATTGTTGTTTATTAATTAATCAAAACAGAATTTATTTACTTGAATTGATAAATATTCAGTGTTTCTTTTTGTTGTGTTAAGATGAAAATATGTAAAGTTGATTGTGATGTTATACTCTATATTACGGGTGATAAGTTTTTGTATCAACTACAGACAAGGAGAATTTGTCATCAGGATGTTTAAAGGTATCTATAATGATATATCAAATCACATGACAGATCAACGTATCATATAAAAGGAAAGTGCAAACGGTTTCAAAATCAAGAAGACCACACACACGTGGGACAAAGTTCTACACACAGATAAACTCTGGTCACAGAGGTTTTTTGGTGTTTTTCACACACCAGCAGAATATTAATAATACCTGCCTTCCATGCTGTAAGTATATCTGGCAAGCTTCAACCACAAACACCATCCCAACCCCCATAAACTAAATCACCACAGTCTTAGGACCTTTGAACCCTACGTGACTCATCATGTTTCACGCCTAACAATAACTCTATGTCATGAGGACAGCTGACAGTAAAATGATTGTGTCACTGCCAACTTCCTGATGGAATGGAAAAATTCAAAAACATGACTCATGCAGTCACGTGTGCGTTAACTTAAAGCTAACAGTAAATAAATGAGGAGTTTATGTTGTCGGTGTACTCACCCTTTCCTGTCCGGCCGTATCCCATATCAGAAATTTGTGCAGTTCATTTCCACATGGCACTGTTTTGGTGAGGAATGATGCTCTGCAGGATGACAAAGAGCATTTCACAACAATGCTTCTAAGAATATTCTTTACAAAAAAAAAAAAGGCACAGGAAACAAATTAGTACAAGTCAGCAGGAAACAAATAACATGTTTGTCACTGAAACCGTGTTGCCTGGACACACCAATGAGGCGCCCACCAGAGTCAGAGGCCCACGAATCAACCAACAAACAAGCAAGAGCCAACATAAAAATCACAGTGATGAAGGTGGATTCAAATGTTTGTGATTCAGATATGACTTAATGACTCATAAACTAATGTTACCATTAGTAACTAATGTAAACTAATGTTTTTTTTGACACCTCACGTGGTCAAACTTGAACTTAGATTGTAGCCGACTCACACTTTGGACCTGATTTGACATTAAACCCTGACTTCAGTGATAACATTTGTCTTGTTTGATTGTTTTTTGTGATTTGTAACACAATGCACTTACCCTATTGTGGGACTTATATTGTGGTCGAAATGATCCTGAACGAACCGGCAAACAATGCTGGATTTCCCAACTCCAGTGTCCTGAAAACACAAGGTTGCACATCAGTCACACCACTTTGAACAACATCACTGGTCATTATTGACCCCCATTGATTAGGAAAGTGTCTGTTCTGGTCACATGCCCACACCATCGACCTAGCTCTGAATTCACGGTCAGTATTACTTATTTGTGCATGACAACATAATACACCTCCTAATCATTTAAAGCAGCAGTGTTTATGATAGGATGTAGTAGCAGATTGCAACCCCCTTGTGACTTCTTTCTAGCATGATGAAAAAACTACAGTGGCTGTGAAATGTGCGAAAAACATGAAAGACCTTATTTATAACCAGCGTTCAGTTTGTCCATTCCGGGCTACTGTAGAAACATGGCAGTTCAAGATGGCGGACCCCATGTAAGAGGACCCGCTCCCTCTAAAAGTCTCATTCTAAGGTGACAAATATAACATAACGATTCTTATTTTCAAGTGAATATACATTAATGAAAACATACTTTATATATTTTATTCCATTTCTGCCGTATTCGTTAAATAGAGGCCAGAAAATCGGACACACTGGACCTTTAAATAAGGATGAGGATGAACTTTTTTTGGGCTGCAGGTCACCTTTTTGGTCATGCAATCATTATGACAGCTCTTGTCTTGACTTTACATATTTAAAATATGAATAAATCTCATTATAGATCACACAGACAGTCATGTACCAAACAAAAGACTGTTAAGGAGAGTCTATGCGGCTTTGGTTGGTTAATAAAATGCTTGGTGAGCATGTCAGTGGGCTGTGGCGGAATGTGCAGGCCTGCTAAACGTTAACGTGGGTCTAAAAAAAGTTCCTCTCTTTAAATTCATTGATGAACTACAAACTTTTGTAGTCCCAAACCGTCCCCGAACATCCCTGTCACCGTCTATATAAACAGGGACTGCTGCTGTGTTTCGCTAACGCAGCAGGAAATCTAACGGCTCGTCTGTTGGTGACGTAATGGCTGATAAACTGTCAAAGAGCCGTTAAAAAATTACAAAAAATTAAAGTGTATCGATTAAAAACATTAAAAAAAATAAAAACACGATGAGGAAACAAATGTAAAATGACTGCTGCGCCCACCGGTCGGTTAGCTACTGGTTTTGCCATCAACATTTCAGTTATATCTTCAAGTTTTCAGACGAAGAACAACAACACGATAAAGTGGAGAACGGTTTTATTTTTAAAAATAACCGTTAGTTACAGAGAATTCGTGTCGGTTGGAGCCGTTAACTCCTCTTTTAACGGTCAAATGTTGTCGGTTAGTTGCACTCGGCAAGCAGACATGAAGGAATTTTTTCCCCCAAAAGTGGATCAACAAAAACATCTGCAACTTACCCCTAAAAGGCAAACTTTGAGCTCCCTTATAGCCATGGTGGTTACGTTGTGAACGTTTTTAAATCATTATTTGTCAGTGGTCACTCAGTGTCTTTGTCCCGTCATGCTTTAAACTATCTTTTTTTTTTTCCTCCTCTGTCTCTCTTCTCGGATAAAAGAGAAACCCAGCCCCTGAGACAGACAGACAGGCTGACCATCCACTATAAACTGCTGTCAGAGCGCTGTCAATGGCAAGTACGATTTCCGGTGGTGACTTTCAAAATAAAACCAGCAAAGCCAGCTACAGAATCAATGACAGTATAAAGAATGGACAGCGTATGCGTGACGTCACCCGTTCGTTTCCGAAGCGTTGTTTTGAAGCTCAAAATATGTGGCGCTGCCCGCAGCCATCTTGGCTGTGCTGCTTCTTTCTATGTGGATCCTCGGCGGACCTGAGGTGGGCTGAATGAAGCCTGGGTGCTCTGTAACGACACCTACCTGTCAATCAAAGCGGCCACGCTGTTAATTATGCATAATTTTAAGACTTAATATAATTTGAACAAGTGAGTTTTAAAAAAATTCACCCTCAGTACAGTTGTCATGAACGGGGAAATTAGCTATAGAAACCAAAACAGTTTTTTGTACCAGGCTTTAAACATGTTTATTTCTTTTTTAGCTTTTTCTTTTTTTATTTCTATTAAGTTGGACATTTTAACATGGGGGCTTATGGAGACTGACTCACTTCTGTAGCCAGTCTCAAGTGGCCACTCGAGGTATTCCAGTTTTTAGCACTTCCGCATTGGCTTCATTTCCTAGCCAGATGTTGCCACTTGTATAGAACAAGTGTTAATCTCTAAAGCTGAAAACTGCAGTTCCACAAACGTCCACTTGAGGCTGGCTGCAGAAGTGAGTCAGTCTCCATAAGCCCCCATATCAAAACATCCAACTTCACAGCAGAAATAAACATGTTTACAGCCTGGTACAAAAAACAGTTTTGGTCTCTATAGCTAATTTTCCTGTGCATGACAACTACACTGAGGGCGAATTTTGATTTTGATTGATTTTAGGTGGCTTGTTTGAACAACCAGGCATCATTCAGCCCACCTCAGGTGAGGCAGGATGTTTTATACAGTCTATGTATAGTTTGCTTGGTTTTGATTTGTTTTTTTAAACACAAAAAAACTTTAATTACCTTGTTAAAAACATTTTAAAATTACATATGATCCTTCTCCCTGGTTATTTAAATGTTGAAAGTACTTTCTTAGTGTATGTGCACTTAAAGCTTCAAATCGTCTGTTTGTGATTCAGTAAGGAAGCATTTCTATCAAGTCAAGTTAAAGCTATGCTTTAATTTTGAAAACCGTTTTTGCTTACATCCGGTCTTCTTCTTGCTGTTCTTTTGCTGCTTGACGAGGCTACTTTCCAAATCGGAAACCAGTTAAAGCAATGACAAAAAAGTCGGGTGGTTCCACTATCTCTTTGCTATAAAACACTGATTCTGAGTAAAAAAACAACAATCTCACTTCACTTCTTCAAAATGGATGCAAAGGTTTGATTTTCACCCTCATTAGGCTGTAAAACATGAGGAGAGCAAACATTAGATCAGAAAAAAAGAGGCAGAGGTTCAGGTAAATTACTCAGATCGACACTTTATTCTTCACAGCATTATTCTGTCTGCAACAATAAGCTACAAAAAGCTTGTAACAATATGAAAATAACCTTATGAGAAGCTTCTGAGCCCAAACTAGCATTATCTGTTTCAGTCACAGGATTAATAACACGTTGAATCATGAATCCAGATGAGATTGCTTTGATTTGCCCGTGACCAAAGCAGGGGCAGTCACACTAGCATACTCCATACAGATCATTAATAATAATAATAATAATAATAATAAAAAAGAACATGACAAAACATAAGAGCTGAAAATACAGTATGTTTGCAATTTTACAATAATGTACACAAACTGTAAGTAAGTGAGGCCATGCCTTTGCTTTAAATATCACTGAATGATGACAGTACTTTCATGGATCAGGTGTGAAATTAAATGATTGATTTGGCTGATGCCATGAACGATAAACTCCACACATCAAGAGTTAAAAAAAAATCAAATACACAACAAAAAAACGAAACGTCCTGCGTGTCTCTGCACACAGTTTGGCTACACGAATCATCACTACAGATTTTGTTATTCTGGGAACGGAGGAAGCGGGCGGGGGAGATGATTGCACTTACAAAGCAAAGTGTTGTTTCACAGAGTGACCGTGCGATGTCGCAGCGATGAACGCACATTTTGTTGCGTATTTGTTTTTTTTAAATTTACGTCCACTGGTCAGTTGCAAGGTACGACGCCACCGTGCGTTTTTAAAGAAAAGAAAGCATCTACAATATATTTATACATATATTCATATATTACTAAAAAGCTGAACGTATTTCTCGAATAGTCATCCGTATTCTTCAGAATACTACTTAAATATATAATATATAGATAGACCAATCATAAATTCTTCATTATTCAAAGAGCTTTTGTATTTAGTGGTTCTCTGTGGGGGGAGGAAACGTGTCCAGTCTGGCATCTTTCAGTTATGTATGGCACAGTGGTCTCTATCCTAACACGTCAAATTTGCATCCAGGTAAAGGACAATTATATCTGATCAGCGCTCACTTCCTGAGCTCTTACCAGCGAAAAAATACACTTTATGTCACATACTGGCAAGGCGCCTCCCTCTTACTCTCTCCTCCATCCCCTTACTTGCTTTATGAATCCCTTCATTTCTTCTTCTTCTTCCTTCATACAGGCTTGGCACTGTGAATCTTATAATACGGTCCACCTAAGTCTCTCTCAGCTGCAGCCAGTTGTCTCTATTTTTAGGTTTTGTGTGGGAAAATACAAAACAAACAAAGTATTTGATTTGAGGACGCCACGGACGCTACATAACAGATTTTTTTTCCATGGCTGCCACTTGCTAATGAACTCCAGCAAAGTGAAATCTCCAGTGGTTAACGAGCGACACTACGGGACAACTGACCAGCGGTAGAGACGTACAGCAGCACAGAGCCACCAAATACATCACCGAGACGACACCTCACATGTTGGTGTCCCTCCTGTCTTTGTTCGGCGACGGCTTCGAAGGATCCTTAGCTGCCTTGCCGTTGGCTGAGACAGCGGCATCTGCTGCGGTGGCGGCGGCCGCCGTGATGGCGACGGGGCGTTTGGTTTGCTCCTCGCCGCGGGGCTCCGGGCTCGGCTGCGTGGGCGGGGCCTGTTCGACCTGCGGCTGCTGGACGGTCAGTTCCTGCTGCAGCTTTTGGCTCTGCAGGAGGCGAAGCTGGACGCGGAGCTCCAAGATGGCTTCCTGCTCCTCGTGGATGGCCTGGTTCAGGTGGGTGTTTTTGTTCTACGGGGTTAAAACACAGACAGTGACAACCTCACGAAGAAAACCACTCCTGAAATTCTCAGACAAAGTATATAAACACAAATAACTCAACACACTTTCAGGTAAATAAACTGTGTGTGTGTGTGTTGATCGTTCTCACCTCCAGTTCCTCGTTTTGCTTCTGCAGGTCTTCAAGAATCATCTGCAGCTCTTCCTCATCTTCACTTTCACTCTCACTGTCTGATGAATACTCCTCTGTCTCACTGCGACCCTGCTGCCGACTGAGGAGCACAACGCTGAGACCTTTAGTGCGTGTTATACTACAACATATCTGCTACGTAAAATCAGCGTCAGTCGTGTCTCACCTCTGTATGTCGGCTATCTCGGCTCGCAGTCTCTCGATTTCTTCCTTCTCGGTTGCAATCTGCCTGCGGAGCACCTGCTCCAGAGAGATCAGCTCCTCCTGCTCGGTGAGGATCTCATTTTCCTGATTATGGAGAGAAAACGCAATTATTCCATCTCAGGTTGACGCTAAGTGGCAACCTCCATGGCTGGGAAATGAAACCAATGTGGAAGTGCTAAAAACTGTAATTCATCGAGTGGCCACTTGAGGCTGGCTGCAGAAGTGAGTCAGTCTCCATAAGTCCCCACGTTAAAATGTCCAACTTCACAGCAGAAATAAACATGTTTACAGCCTGGTACAAAAAACAGTTTTGGTCCCTATAGCTAATTTTCCTGTTCATGACAACTGTACTGAGGGTGAATTTTTATAGAACTCACCTGTTCAAATTATATTAAGGCTTAAATATATATAATTAACATAATTGCTGCTTTGATTGACGGGTGGGTGCCATTACAGATGTTTTTTTGAGCACCCAGGCGTCATTCAGCCCGCTTCAGGTCCGCCGTCTATATTTAGCCTGGAGGCGGAAGAAGCAGTACATCCAACATGGCGGTGTCCAGCTAAACATATTTTTGGCTTTAAAACGGCGCTTCAGAAACCTGCAGGTGACATCACTCAGGCTCTGTCCGTTCTTTATACTGTCATTGGTTGACTCACATGGAGCTCAGTGAGAGTTAAATGTAAGTGGACTTTTAGACAAACACACCCACCTGAGATAAGACTCGCTGATCCAGTGAACTCTTTAAAATCACTTCTTTAAACTCATTTTTACAGACTTGCCCTTTTGTGATGTATATTTTTATCCTTTCATCTCTTAATCTTTATTTTTTTTTTTTATCCTCTTAATTTATCTTTTCATTGTTCTGTCTGTTTCTGTGACGTTTGTTTCTCATTTTTACTTCTTCATCTGAACCTGTGTGGCCTTCTATAGGTCCGCTGCTCTCTAAAGCACTCTGTGGTGCTATATAAATAAAGTTATTATCATTAGCATTAGCATTTTGATGGTGTAAGTGCATTCTTCATAAATGTGCATGTGTGTGTGTGCGCTTGAATGACTCACCTGTGCTAAGAGGAGGTTGATTACTTCCTCTTCGTTCTCAGTCATTTCCTCTTTGGAAACGTCTTCCTTTGAGAGGCTCGCGATCTCCTGGGCTATCTTACTCTCACACTCCTAAATGACCAGAAGGAGGAAATGAAGCACAATAGTCCAACAACAGTCGCTGACTTTCCCTGCGATGTTAATCCTTGTTCAGATGTTCAGTTCATTAGATTGCATTATTCTGTTCCACCGTATGCAGCAGGACAAAAATAACAAAATAGTGCAGCGTAAGAGCAGCAAACACTCATGTTTATGTTCATTAGCTTGCTTAAAATTCAGTATTTACAATGTGGTACGACTGTTCTTTCTCTTATTAAATAACACACACACGTAGTATCCAGGCACAGCCTACCTGACGTTTGGCCTCCCTCAGTTTGCGCTTCAGAGCCGTCAGGATTCTCTGAACCTCCCACAGTCGCTCCTCTTTAGATAAGTCCTTCACCCCCGCCTGCAGGTCTCTGTGCAGGCAGTTCAGCAAGAACTCCTGAAACACATTTTTTTTTTGTTTAATGACATGTCAAAATTTTTGTTGACACTCCACAGCAACTTCAAATAAGTTTCAATTTCCTGATTACAGGAAAAAAAGACAGCAAAGTCAGCACGTCTGGGAGAAACTTTTACTGGGAGCACATGCATGAATCATCGCACATTTCCTTGAAAGTTTGTGAATTTAAGGGGGGGAAGCCTTGAAGGTTTTTTTGAAAATAGATCAGTCATTGAAAGTGCTTGTTTTTCTACATTTTGTGTGAGAACAGAAGTTCTGATATATTTTTTTAATGTTTAAAGTAAATAGTCTCCGCTCTGTTGTCTGAACGTCTACCTGTCTTCGGGCCTCTGTAACGCCCGCGGGTTCAGTGTTGTAACTAACCTCTTTCTGTGTCACAAACTATGCCGTGTTGGGTCCTTAAATTTGAGGGAACTGGGCCTGTAAAAGCCTAAAAAAGGTCCTTGAATTTGATATTTAAGAAGGCGTGGGAACCCTGTTTAACATGCAAACATCTAACTTCCCTTCACACACAAGGAGGTACTAACACTGACTTTCACAAAGTACTGAAACATGTCTGCACCAGTGTCTCCACTTTTTGTTTATATTGCAGCGTGATGCATTCACTGACACATAAATTAAACGGTGGGAGCGTCTGGCACAGCGAGAAACGGAGGCAGAAATAAAAATATGCACTGCTGACTGGACAATGTGGTATAAACAAAAAGCAGCTCACTCTGCTAAATTCCTGCTGCACTACTATGTATCCACCATGTAACACTAATCCGTACTTTGTCATCTGCTTAATTAAAAATAGATATGAGCAGTAATGAACCCGATGAAGATGTACAGTGTGTGTACATATTTTAAAGGCATCATGAAGCAACTGCAGCAAACCTCTAAATCATTACAGTCCACTCTTTAACGAGAAATGGATTAAAACAGCAACTACAGATTATTTTCATTATTATTTACCTGTAAAACATTTTTTAGATGAACTAATTAATAGACTTTGGTGATAAAAGCTTCTCAGAGCTCAAAGTGATGTCCTCAAGTAGCTTGTTTAGTCCAGTTTCAGTTTAATTTCTAATCTTCACATTCAAGAAGCTGAAACCGGCATAAATTTGGCATTTCTGCTTCATGAACGACTCGACAATCATCTAAATGTTTTAATTTAAAAGAATAATTTGAAAACCGTCTGATATATATTTATCTTTAATACGAGCTGGAGTTAGTAGAAGATTATTTAAGCTTAGTTTAAACACTGAAAACAGGGAAAACAGAGGTAGACAGAGCTGGTCTGACTCTGTCCGAAGGTAAAGAAATCCACCTACAAGCACCTCTGAGTGTTACTAACTAACATGTCATGCCTGGTTTGTTTAATTTGAATAAAAACCACAATGTAAAAACAACAGTTGCGGTTTAACCTGAGGTTTTACGCAGCACTACTTCCTGTATTGTCTGTTTCCAGCGGGACCCACCTGTCGTCGGATCTCCTCTTTGATGCTCTCCTGTGTCTCGGGCAGCGCAGGCATCGTCGCCATGTTGGACCAGCGGAGTGGCCGCACCACCGGCTTCAGGACTACGTCTCCAAACAGCTCCCTCACGTGTGTGAAGAACATGTAAAGAACCCGGTTCCCAATCTGAACACAAGGTAAACAAATCAGTGAAGGCAGAGCTCGCAGCTTTAGAGCTCTGCACAAACTATACCTGTTCTTGCACACAGATAGTTTATCTATAGCTTTGTTTGGCAAATCCTGCAGCCACCTGCACATTTTTTGGTTGCTAATTTTGTGCCGTGTTTGCTTGCATGTTGTATGAAACCAAATCATCCCTGCGACACAAATTCCTGCATATTTACTCAGCCTGATTAAACTGACCCTGGGCTCCACTCATTAATTGAAACGAGTGTTTATTTAACAGTGTTGTGGCTACTGCTGCTGTTAGTTCAGAATAAGTGGAGCAGCCTCAGAGATGGCCCCTGTGGGAATAAATTAGCTTCACTAAACTGGGCCAGAGTTTTAGAGATGAGCTGACTGTTTGATCCAATAAAATCTGGGTTGGTTTGTTGCTAAGGGCTAAGGGGAGGTTTCTTATCTTTGAAGTACACAGCCTAAGAATCGTTCTTCTATTTGATGTTCAGTTTGCCTGTTGTTGTTGAATTGCTGCTCTCTGCAACATTTTTACTTGATCTTTCTCCCCCCTCGTTTCCTTCCTTTGTTATCTTTTCCCATTAACCACAAATTCCATTCACTCCGCTCCATCTGTCCCTTCCTCTCTGACCTGTATGGTTGGATTGAGGACGATGGAGATATTCTGAATGTTCATCTTGGTGTCCGCCTCCCTGACGATGACGTGGTCCATGTGCGTGACGAGCCAGGAGAGGATAAGCCGGCTCTCCGACGGCACCTCGGCCAGCAGCCTCTGGAACTCGGACACCTTCTCGGCCTCCACCTGGCGACCGCAGGCGTCCTCAAAGCGCTGGGCCAGATCCCGACCCAACAGGTTCTCCGGGAGCTCGCGTAGGTACTGCTTCAGTAGGCTGGCAACCGTGTGGGGGTCATACTCCTCCAGGCATGGGCATTCCTCACGATCATAGGCTGCTTTCAGTTCATCCACCTTGGACTTCATACCTGAGAGGAGGAGAGACACTGATGTGAGTATCAATCAGACATAAACATTGAGATTCAAAGACATCCAGAGCTTCTATACCTGATACTCGATAGATGCCTTCACACTTCATGCCATAACTTTCAATGTAGTCCACACACTCTCTGAAGATGGCTGGCAGCTGGATCCCATCGTACAGAGCTGTCCTCTTGATAGCTTCAGCCAGAGGTGCTCCAAAGATGGGCCTAAAGGTGGGGGTCTCCACCGGCACCGGCTCTGCCTCTGTTGTCGGTTTCTTCTTCTTCTTCTTCTCCTTCCACTGTTTAACCACGTCTGCAGCCGTCAGGTCTTTAGACTTCTTATCCTTCTCCTTGGCCTTGTCCTCTTTGGGTCCCTTCTCCTTCACCTTGAAGTCCTTCTCCTTCTTCTTGGAGAAGCTGGGCTTCTTGAACACATGGATGCCTTTGGAGCGCTTCATCTTGGAGGGACTCTCTGCTTCGTCTGCTGAACTGTCCTCCTGAAAGGCGGCGTAGCCTTCAGCTGTGAGCGAGCAGGAAGAGGCAAAAAAGAGGGTTAGATCTGAGGGGGAGAAACACCCCTGGTTTGTTATCCTCCTCCTACGACAGAACCATAATAGCAGTGAAATAGAAACAGGAAGAGAGATGTGTGAGAGAGAGGAGATAGCAAAGGAGGGGGAGAATGGGGACTTGGAAAAGAGGTCAGTCACCGATTTAGCAGAGCTCCCACTGCACCTTACGCCTCTCCTCTCCAGAACAGGCTCAGTTAAAACATTTTTCCACGGAGCAGCTACAGGAAGATGTCAAAGACACAGTTAAGTGGCCTCTTCGCAGTTTTTTGTCTCCTCTAATTATCTCTACTCTGGGTTTCCCCGAGAACAGACCCTGTTTATCACACCGCTGACTGAGACACACCTTCACCAGGGTGTGCTCTGAAACTGTCCATCTCTTCCTCTCTCCCACCGTACCCTGGCGTGGAGCTAAATACAGTCACGGAAAAAAAAAAAAAAAAAGTGGACAATGATCCTGACAACCACTCGGTGAAAAACATTCACAGTAAAAGGAACATTTCTCACCGCGACAGGCAGGAACAGCCGACAGGATGGAACAGTGGGAAGCTCGCTTTCTCTTTACTCAGCAACTATTCAGTCCTCAGCTTCTCTAAAGCTGAAGCTGCCTGAAGTTTAAGACGTGTGTTTGGCAGCTTCTGGATGGTTAACGATAAAGCTGCTGAGCAAATCAAGTGAAAATATTAGCTACAAAATGTTTAAAAATACTATTTAAGAGGTCCAGTGTGTGAGATTAAAGAGGATCTATTAGTAGGAATTGAATATAATATTCATTAGTATGTTTTCATTAGTGTATAATCACCTGAAAATAAGAATTGTTGTGTTTTTGTTGTCTTAAAATGAGCCCTGTAGATCGACAGTGAGAGTGGATCCTCTTCCACGGAGTGCGTCATGTTAAACCGCCATTTTTCTACAGTAGCCCAGAAACAGACTCTAGATATGGCCTCCTGCTTTTTATGTGAATTTTGCAGCCAGAGTTTTTCCTACAGCTAAATACTCTCCCACGCCTCACCCTCTTCTTCCAAGCATGTAGGAAAAACTCTGGCTGCAAAATTCACATAAAAAGCACGAGGCCAAATCTAGATCAGTGTTTGGTTTGTCTGCTCTGGGCTACTGTACAAAAATTGTGGTTCAACATGGCGGACTTCATGGAAGAGGACCCGCTCCTACTCTAGATATAGAGGACTCATTTTAACACAACAAAAACAACAACAATTCTTATTTTTAGGTGATTATACACTAATGAATATTCCATTCAATACCTACTACTACTACCTAATAGATCCTCCAAAATCCAACACATAAACAAACACCTATCCTTGACTGAATTATAGGATTTTGCTCGAGCATGCAAGGCTGCAAAAATCAGATTTTATAATTATGATATATTGCCTCATAATTAAGGTGCCTCTAAAGTATATTATAATGTGTAAACGCAGCAGAAAAAAGAAATTAGTGGTGAGGAATTGGCATTTTCTGACACCTGTGATCACTGTTTTGATTTACTCGTTTATTAATAATTAAAAGTTTTCCAGAGTTTTCAGCCAGTTCTTGTAGCTTTCAGACAGCTTTGGGAAATGGTTGAAAGAGCCACAAAGTGTCAAGAAATCGACCTGATTTTTTAATTTCCAAACAAGCTTCTTACTTCTTTTCTCCTTCTTCTTGAACTTGTTCTTCTTCTTGCTGTGCTCTTTGTCATCGTCCGACACGTAGGCGTCGGGCGCCTCGTGGTGGTGGTGGCCATCGTGAGGTGGCGACGGCTCCCCGGTGCGGTAAAGCCCGGGGAATTTGGTGGGACTGATCTCCTCGGAGCTCGGCGTGCGGGCCACGCCGCCTGGGTGCTCGGCCCGGCGCTGCTCTGCAGGGCTGCTGCTGGGGGGCAGGAAGCACTCAGTCATGGCTGCTCGGGCCTTATCACTCCTCTGACTGACACATCACCTCTCCATCACACCTGCAGCGGGCAGAAATACAGAATACAGACACATTACAACCCTGTGATCGACTCCAGCTCGTTATTCATGTGTTTAATTTTAAAATACTGATAAACAGTTGGCTTTTATTGATCCTATTTGAACTAAAAGTGAAGAACCGGCTTTACAGAACATGAATTATGAACAGATTTTAAAACTTAAGTGCCTCATTTGATTGGATGATATTCACAGATGTTTGCTCGGTTTTCATGCAGCTTAAGTACTTGAAACTATGTTTGTAGCACTGTGTGTCTATATCTCTCTGTATGTTTCTGCTGCTGTACTCGGTTGGACTCTCTTGCAAAGGAGATCTCAATCACAATAAGTTCATCTGATCAAATAGAGTTAAAAAAACACATTAAAGATAAATAAAGACGGATTCTTTGACTCTGCTGAGACCTGCTTAGCATAACAGAAGTAGCTCATAACTATGTTAGAGCACATTAAAGCAACTCATTGTCTGAGCAGTGTGTGCACCAGCGAATGTGGCAATTCACAGTAAAACACATAGTTTAGAAACCGTGTTTTTTAAATTTAAACATGAGGTACGACTCCATCCATCCATCATCTGTAACCGTTTATCCTCATCAGCTGTGATGATTTATGCAAAATGAGTTATTTTCCATCTGAAAACATTTGAAACAGATATATTAATTTCTATGCAGAAAGTTAGGACCATTTGTTGGTTTCAAAGCGTCACGCTAAAAGACAGAAGATCAGTGGAGTGAAGCGAAGAGGTCTCGATCCTTTTTGTAACCAACAAGTCCTCCGTAAAGCAGCAAGTAATTTGACTTCTTTTCTGGACGTACATATATGCAGGTGAATTTTCTCTGTTGCCATCAGGGCGGCGTTACCTTTACCTGCTTGTAAAACTAACCGGTATGCTGTGTAGTCTTTTTAATTGAATCACTGTCACTGTGTGTTTTATCTGTCTTTTATATGATCTTATAAAATCCAGTTTAATTATCACATTATTTATGGACTCTTCCACATTGTCTCATTTATTTGTTTGTATCTGATGTTTTGTGTCCATGTAAAGCTGCTCCGAGCAGTAAGATCAATAAAGTTGTTTTGAATTTGAATGAAACAAGCTGTCGTTCTTCTTCAATGATCTCTTTATGAACATGAACTGCAACAGTAATGTCCACCCACCAGATGGGGCTCTGCTATATGAACAATCACATCTTCCCCGTCCTACTTCATCACATGTTAATGACAAAAATTCAACTCTACAGCTCACTTCATCAACCACAGAAACTGTGTTTATTTATCAGAAAGCTCTCTGATGACTTGCAGCAGATATTTGATCATCTGATGAGCTGAAGCTAGAAACAACTCTCCGACTGTGGATGTGAAATTAAACACGAAACAGGAACTCCTCAGCCGTCAGGTTGTTAATGATAGGAAGTAGATTAAAACAGTTAATAATTGCTAAAGATGACGCGTTTAAAAATAAGAGAAGCTTTAATTTAACCCAACATGTGTCTCAAACTGACAGCAGGTTGTAGATCTCCTGTTACATATTGACACTAAAAACAAGTTTTCAGTTTCTCCAAGAAAAAACGACAAAGTACCGAGCAGACAAACATGATAAACGTTGTCACAAATCAGTTTCTGGACATAAAAACTGTGACATCTTAATCTTTCCTCGCTGTGTGCAGATTACCTTCACTATTTTCCTGCTTTGTCGTGTTTCCAGAGGGCAAAATAATCAAACACAAGCAGCCACACATCATCAACCTGCTGCTAAAACACCCACATTTCTCTCTGTGTGTTAGTAAAACCTCTGAATCAGACTGTGGATGTGAAATTAAACACGAAACAGGAACTCCTCAGCGGTCAGGTTGTTAATGATTGCAAGCAGAATAAAATAGTTTTTAACTGTAAAGTCTGCTGTGTGTTTAAAAATAAGAGAAGCTTTAATTTAACTGCAGCATGTCTCAACCTGACAGCAGGTTGTAGGTCTCCTGTTACATATTGACACTACAAACAAGTTTAAGTCAAAAGGTTCAATTATTTTTAGTTTCTCCAAGAAAAAACGACAAAATACTGAGAAGATAAACGTAATAAATGATGACTAACACTGTCTGAACACACAAAACTATTAAAAAATCCTGTCTGTGACATCTTAATCTTTCCTCGCTGTGTGCAGATTATCTTCACTATTTTCCTGCTTTGTCGTGTTTCCAGAGGCAAAATAATCAAACACAAGCAGCCACACATGATCAACTTTCTGCTAAGACACCCACATTTCTCTGTGCGTTCGTAAATTAAAACATATTCACGTTAAAACAAAGTCAAACCTCTAAATCTCTGAATGGAGTCGGGGCCCATATGCTAACGTTAGTTCTCGCCAACCTAGCCTGAGCTAGCCGCATTAGCCAGCCACTAACCGTTAAAATTCAAACCGCCGTTCGCTCGCGACAAAAACCCAACATGACATATACGGTTAAATAAATGTGCGCACTATATTTTTACAAACCGCCGTACTGTCGTTGAACACACGCAACACAAAAAGACGAGAAACTTTACCAAGTAGTCTCCCCACCGTACGGTCAATTTCAAGAGTGCTGCTTCCGGATGGCTGTTGTATACTAAATAAACACATCTGCGCTTGCGCGCTAGCCCGAGTGTATCATGGGGAATGTAGTGTCGAAAGCGAAAGTTTTTAATTGCTTTGGTGATTTCACCACAAATGTATAGTCTGTGTAGATTTTTTAAGGCTGAGAATGATCTGGAATTAATGAAGTATGTTTACGCCGTGGTATCATCAAGTCTGCTGTTATATAAACTGTGTTCTGAATAGCAAATACAATCTAAATTTAGTGAAACCACTTGCTTGTGTACTTTCCCCAAACGCTGTGGTTTGTAGCGATGGGAAGTTCGGTTCTTTTTAGGGAGTCGGATCATTTGACTCAGCTCACCAAGAAGAGCCGACTCTTTCGACTCCCAAACGGCTCTTCGTGTTACCACTTATACCTTTCATAATTCAGCCAACTTTAGCGCTGTTTTGACTTATGATGTGTATGTGTATGCATATATAATGTATATAATCAATACATCCTTTGTACTGAAGTATTCAAAAGTAAAACATTTGATTTTCTAATATCAATAAATTGCTGTAGCCAAATGTTTCATTGCGTTTACAGACCGCTGTAACTCTCTGAAACTGCCCAACACCTATAAAAACAGCTATTGACTGTTGGATGCACAGTTCTCATGTGTCCGTGAAGGTTGTTTGTGGACCCTGCTCGATACGACAGCTTGGCTTTGCAAAATTCTGTATTCTGCCTTTGTGTTTTCAAAATTTTTAAAATGCGTCCAAATTGCTGCTTCTTTTTCTACTACCACTCAACGGCTCATGTACCGGAGCCGGCTCCCATCGTTCACTTAAAAGAGCCGGCTCTTTGAACCGGCTCGTTCACGACCGACACATCACTAGTGGTTTGCACCACTCAGATGAAGACTGGTGGTGGTGGTGGTCATCCTGACATATGAAATACATTAGTCCTCTGATCTTTTGTTGGCACCGTGTGCTCCATACCACACAGCTGCACACCCGGCCGAAACGAGGTCATGATTCAATATCATAAAAAAGAAAAAAGAGAGAAAAGAAAAAGAAAGACAAACAAGGTCTCATTGTGCGTCTGGTACATTAGTCTGTGCAAACTAATCGCTGTTGCATGCCAATTGGGAACAGAATCAGCGATAGGGCATCCTGCTGCCTTTTTGGAAAACGCACTGGCATTACAAAGAGCATTTGTGTGCGGCGGCGGTGGCGGCGGTGAGAGATTGGCATCGGTAAACGTTCCCTTTCTCCCTCCCTCCACCTCCTTTCATACGCTTCTTGCATGAGACGGTCAGCGAGCACTGGAACACCTGTGGACCAGAATAGTATAATAACAACTTTGTTTCCCCTCTCAGGAAATGATGCGTTTCCTGACTGGGGCAACACTGGGCTAAGATTAGAGCAGGAGACAGGCAAACATTTACTATTCCACTCATGCTATGACACCTTTACGCGACACAAAAACAGTCCATGTCACCAAACTTTTCTTTATTTGGCACGAGACTGGAATTTAGCAGACCATAATTGTAAAAATACATTATTCATATACACCTCTAGTAAAAAAAAAACACTATTGAAAACATATCTAAAAATATACAGTGAAACATAACAGCAGAATAAAAACAATTTGCAGGGGTAGGAGGAGCGGTGTAAGGGGGTATTTTACAAGGTAACTGAGGAATGCTAACACATAACAGTCATAGTTTCCTCTGCCCTCAGTCCTCTGGTATGAAACCAGACATTTGGTACCAACGTGTGCCCTTATTTCAGAAGAGACAGTTCATGCACTTCACGGCTTTGCTGCCGTAGTCCACGCACTCGGGTCCGATGCACTGGCAGCAGGCGTTGTGAAACCAGCGATACTTGGATCCTCCCATTGACTCACAGTATTGTTTACACTGCCGGATGGACACGCAGTCATCAAAGTAGACCACCGTGCACATGTTTTCTGAAATAAAAAAGGAAAAAGTGGCGTTAGTCACACATCCAGTAAACGTGGTTTATAAAAACAAAAGCGCCATTTTAAAGCCGTTAACCCTCGACGTTCCTACTTTTTACTAACGGGGGTTGAAATTAATTTGCCGCAGCTAAGTGTGACCATATGTTTCGGTGAGCTTAATGAGTTAACTGCTCGGCTCTGCGGGAACGCTCTCCGATCGTGAGCGAGTGCCTTTATGGCAAATAGCGCTTGGCTCAGAGTTAGACAGCCACAAATGAAAGTAAAGAAATGGCAGCAGAACAACACTTTCAACCCAGTTTCAATTCCCCAAACGAGAGCTCCTTTGGCATTTCGAACAACGAGAATCTGACCCAACCCCAACTGGTCTCGGTTCAAGACTTTGTACTGTGTTTCAGCTCTTGGGTTGGGCCTGATTTTATTACCACTAGTCTTAGTGAGTGTGCATGGATGCAAAAGAAAAATGTGACTGGACCTGACAGGACCGAAAAACGATGTAATAACAAAAGCATGCAAGCGAAGCGTGGTTTTTTTTTCCCCTCATGTAACTTTATTAGTAATGTAGATGTGGATGTGGCACAAGCTCTCTTAAAATCTCTGAGGCACACTATCAAACGTCAAACCACGCTTTCTTTGTTCAGGTCAGGAAAAACTGCGGCTGCAACTAGCAATTTATGTTGATCACTGTTTTTTAGAGTCTAAAACTCAAAGATATTTAATTTAGAATGATATAAAACCAGAGGAAAGCAGAAAGTTTTGACCTTTGAGAAGCTGGAACTAGTTTCATTTGACCTTTTTTTCTTGAGACTTAAATGATAAACAGATTTTTTTTAATTCTTAAAAGGTTCTTTCAGAACTTGGCTCTATTTTCTCAGGAACCATCAAGAGTTTGGGCTGTTTTTTGTTTAACATGGACGACCGACAGTATAAAGAACGGGCGGCGCATGTGTGACGTCACACGATGTCCCAGCTTATCTAAAAATCAGCAAAGACGTGGACCAAATGACGACTGGTGCTCAAACAAGCAATCTGTAACGGCACTCACCTGTCAATCAAAGTGGCCACGCTGTTAATTATACATAATTAATTATACAGAAATGTAGAAAAATAGTACCATAAAATGAAAATACTTATGTACAAGTACCCCAAAATAATTTTTTATTCTAAGTACAGCGAGTAAATTTGGGCGTTACCTTGAGTGTCGTAGCTGGCGTGGATGCTGTTGCCAGGCACCGAGACGTTCTGGTGCTGGTTGTCGAGCGACTCCAGGAAGGACACCAGGTTCTCGTGGTGGGAGAGCTCCTCTGCAACGGGGAAGGACACCACCATCATGTTGATCGGGGCGTCGCCTTCCGTGAGGGCGCGGAACAGCGACGGGATCGGACGGTGCAGCTCCTCCACGGTGCTCTTCGATGTGGCCGGAGAGTCGCTGTAGTTCTTTGGGTTACACATCCCTGACGTAGACAGATGGATGAAGACGTTAAAGGGTCAGTTCACCAAAAAATATCATCATCTCTTTCTTTTCACACGTTTTGGGATGCAGTATTCATCTCTTCTTTTCTGTTGCCACCCAAAATACAACGGACATGAAGGATTATAGTTTGTGGCGCTCCAGAGATAACGTCCCCGTTACTCTGGATAATTCAGGCCTCACTGTCAACAGTTTTTCTTTCTACTAAAGAAATAGTCTGCCTATAATATATAGCTTATAAAAACCCAGTGTACTTTGGCAGAAGACCCTCTAATTAATATTCAGTTCAATAAAATTTTATTATTTTAAAGTTATTTTCAGTACAAACTAAATTCCATTTACCTTCCCTGGATTGAGGTCAAATTCCCCCAAAAAACACGACCACATACGACGTTTTTAACACCAACCAAACTCTCTAAAAATATCTTAATATTAAAAAAAGGTCCAGAGTGTAGGACTTGAATCTAGCAGTCTCCTCACATCACCCTCGCCTTCCTAGTGTAGAAGGAGAAACAAACACTTGAAAGGTCCTGACTAGAGTCAGTGTTTAGTTTGTCGTGGTGGCGGGAGATGGCGGACTCTCTCTTTTTAAGGTGTCTGAATATCAGTGAAAACTTAGTTATGTATCTTATACTCCATTTCTGCTCATAGATCACCCAGAAAGTTACACACTGAACCTTTAAACAGCTCTTTCAGCAACAGACTCCCACCATGTAAGAAGGAGCGCTACCACAAGTCCTTCATTCAACAGCTGTCAGACTCTTTAACACCAGCATGACTTAAATTTCTTATTTATGAGTAATAATTAATTTAATTTTATTATCTAGTCTCTTTATGGTGCACACGAAACAAAGATTATATAAACAGAAGTGCCAAAAACTGCAGTTCCTCAAACGCCCCTTGAGGCACAGAAGTGAGTCAGTCTCCATAAGTCCCCATGTTTAAAATGTCCAACTTCACAGCAGTAATAAACATGTTTACAGCCTGGTACAAAAAACTGTTTTGGTCTCTATAGCTAATTTCCCCGTTCATGACAACTGTACTGAGGGTGAATTTCTATTTAACTCACCTGTTCAAATTATATTAAAGCTTAAAGTTATGCAGAATTAACAGCTCATCTTATCTAATTCACATATATATATATATATATATATATATATATATATTAGCGAGGACCTGACCTCTGTGTTGAGGTGAATAAAACCAAAACTATCTGCACATGTGGATGTTTGTTTTTCTTCTGTAATCTGGCTGAACTGACCTCCTCAGCACATCGGCACGACGGGGAGTTTATCGTACTTTCACTAAAAATAGACGTCGTTTAACGTTTGAATGGTTTCACACATGATTTCAACTCACGGGGGGGGGAAGTTTTGTAAGGAACCACACGGCTGTCAAGAGTATCTCGTCTCAATTAAGGTCCTTTTAACACTTCATTTAATTTCCAAATACAGTAGCAATCACTTGACAAAGTCTCCACATCCTCTGATATGATCTTCCTAAACCTTTAAATGAGTCAAAGTGAATTACGGCTAATGGGTAAATCATTTAATGGGGAACGGAGTTTGACAGAGGAATTGGATTACAAACCAAATGCTAAAAGCTGAGCCAGAGCAGCTGTTTTAGATAAAGCGTACACATGGGTCCTCCTCCCTCCTCCTCCTCCCTTCCTCTAAAATACAAACTGTCCTCTCCTTACCGCTCCTTCACTGGGCCGCTATAACCACTCGCAGATACTCACTTCAAAGTAGCCAACATTTGGCACAGATAACATGTTTAGAGTGGAAACTTACTTAAAGTGCTCATAAGGCGAGCTCTGCGAGAAAAAACAACAACAGATAAATTAGAAATATGCTCGCTAAATGTTACAGGTTATCCTCCTCTGTGGCCTCCTCCTCCTCCACCACCACCACCACCACAACATCTGCACAGCAGCAGCGAGTTCAGCGCTCTGTGTCATATACTTGTTTTGTGTTCCACATGAAAGAGCTTTAATAAAGCCTCCTTGTCAGCACGTACAGCAATATCTGTCCGTCAGAGCTGATCTGAGAGCCTTCTGGTTTGCAGGGGCTGAAGCAGAGAGGTGGACAAGGGTGGCACAGGCCCCGACCCTCCCCCTGACAGAGTCAGATAAAAGACTAAAGGTCCCCTAAACCTCTGCAGCTATGAAGAGGAACACAGTCAGAAAAGTTTTGTGAGTTGCCGAGTTCAGAGGAAATGTTAATATTGGAAATGCTGTCTACGACAAATGTATATAATTGTAATAAATGGCTCCTTTCTTTGTACAAAACACTGACAGTACAAAGAATGGACGGTGGAGCGTTTTGAAGCTCCAAATCTGTCGCTCTGGCCGCCGTCATGTTGGCAGTTCGACCTCTTCCGCCTCCCAGCTAATCTAAAAATCAGCAAAGACCATCATGGATCATTGGGAGACCTGAGGTGGGCTGAATGATGCCAGGTTTCTCAAACAAGCAACGTAACCACATAATTACCCACAAATCGGTGTGAAATGAGACGTATAAAAACCCCAAAGAGAGATGGCGGACGAACACAAAGAGACTCCGAACAATCACAAAAAGTTGCTGAACAACCATAAAGAGAAGCCAAACAACCACAAAGAGAGATGCCGGACGACCCAAAAGAGATGGTGGATGACCACAAAAAGACTTCCAACAACCACAAAGAGACTCCGAACAACCACAAAGAGACAACGAACAACCACAAAGAGATGCCAAACAACCACGAAGAGAGACACCGAACAACCGCAAGGAGTCGCTGAACAACCACAAAGAGAGATGCGGGACGACCCCAAAGAGATGGCGGATGACCACAAAGAGACAACGAACAACCACAAAGAGACTCCGAACAACCACAAAGAGATTCCGAACAACCACAAAGAGACAACGAACAACCACAAAAACTTGCCGAACAACCACGAAGAGAGACAACGAACAACCGCAAGGAGTCACTGAACAACCACAAAGAGAGATGCGGGACGACCCCAAAGAGATGGCGGATGACCACAAAGAGACAACGAACAACCACAAAGAGATGCCAAACAACCACAAAAAGTTGCCGAACAACCACAAAGAGAGACACCGAACAACCGCAAGGAGTCGCTGAACAACCATGAAAAGACATGAAACAACCACAAAGAGAGATGGCGGACGACCACAAAGAGACGCCAAACAACAGAGTTTGGTTGCGTCTACATGACTGCGTCCAGCGGGCGACTGTCTCATAATCTGAGAATCATGTCTTTAAATTTGAGTCTCATTTTACGAATGTGCTCTGATTCTTTGAATCTGTGCCCCAGCATGCCCCCCCCTCCGCGTGATGACCAGCCCTGCAGGTTTGACGCAGGTTAGAGGCCTTAACCAGCCAAATGTTTTCCTGTTCCATAAATCGGGTTGTTTTGGATCTCGCTGTGAAGTTTCACCCCCACCGCACATCGGCAGAAAGTCAAAGTTCATTCGAGCAGGTTGACCTCCTCGTCCCCTCTCGCTTCCGGCCTCTTCGTCTTTTGATCTTCTTCCAGACTTCCTGTCCACATGTGAAGGTGCTACTTAGTCGTGACGATATTCCTTTTAATTTCCTCCGCTCTCGTAAACAGCGCTCCCCTCTCCTGGGCTCTGTTCTGCATTAACCTTCCACAATGTCACTTTTCAAAAGGCACCTTGGATATCTGGCTTCACTCAGCTCACACTCATCTCGTATCAGAGCAGCAACACTCTGAACAAACTGGGTCCTTTTTAAACCGCCGTGTTTCTTGACTGTCGAGTGCGTTACAGACACGGTCTCATTTTTCACTGGCTTTTTAAGAGCGACAGGAGAGATTAACGAGACCGAGACGTAACTCAGGAGTGCCAGAGTAACTTTAAAGACGTTATATTCACAGTATGATTCATTTTAGGGCTGATTGTCTGCTGTATTTAACTTTATTCAACTGTACATAATGAACTCCTCATACCTGTTTAACCAGACTCTACTGTACACACAGCTTCTGTCCTGACTGTGAATATCAGTTACATTCCTGATATATTACTGCTGCATTCACTCTCACCGTACGCGTGTTGTACACTTCAATGTTCATTATTCATATGTTAGCATATCTGCATCATTATCAGGATTATGTTAATCATATCAATTTGTAGCAAGCCAGTTAGCTAGCATTATGTTAATCTATATCAATTTGTAGCAAGCTAGTTAGCTAGCATTTTGCTAACATTAGCTAACTTCAGATGCGACTATGTCGTTTTTTTACAGGTCCTCCAGCAACATCTTTTAAACAAATTTGATTTTCTTTTCAACATAGACGAGCCTAGCAGCATATAGGACATATATGTACAGAAAACAGGAAAGTTGACCGGTTGACAGGTTGCTCAACGTTATTTACTTTATTTAGTTATTGGAGCACAGAGCAAAAAGGGGCGGAACAGTTTGATCATCATAAATTAAGTTTTTATTATTTAGTTATCGTCTAGTTTGTTGTTGAAGAAAACTATGACGACATTATGAGTCAATGAAAGTAACACCAGAACTGAGGAAATTAAATCTGAAGTCAGAATTAAATTAGATTAACGTCACTGTGGTTTAACTTTAAATGTTTAACCGTTTATAATGTTAAATACAGCCTCAGCTGGCACTGATGTCTCTTACAGATGTTCAGCTCAGCGGTCATCATGAGCCATGTGTTCTGTTTGAAGCTGCTCAGTCACTGTCAGTCCATTTAAAACAGGAGCGTGGGCTGGACCATGAAGTTTCCGACTGCCTAAAATAATAACGCTGACTAACCTGTGGTCGGGTTTTTAAAATATGCTGCTAATATAAATGAGACGTTACACTCACCCACGCAGTCGCAGCACTCTTCCCAAAGGTTTCCCAGACACAGCATGCACTCTTTACAGCACGAACAGTTCCCGTCAGACGGACGACACTGGCACAGCTCCTGCAGGAAACACGCATCAGCACAACATTAAAGTACGAAACAAACATCTTCATCGCTGATCCTCAACGCTACTGTTACCAAAAAATAGTGGATAATACTGTGCGCTAGACATTTTGTTTCACTTCATCACAGTTTGTTGTTGTTGTTGTTTGTTTGTTGTTGCTATCCGTCATACATTTCACTATAAAAGCTGCAGGTCTGATGGCAGCAGCAGCAGCATCCCCAGCTAAAGATCACACAGCGCAGACAGAACACAACATGTAGACGTGCTGTACAAACAGGAGACGTATCATTAAAACATCAACAGAAAGAGCAACAGCAGGTTTGCTTCATGTAGACTGACTATTAACGGATGCAGGCCATTCCAAGACAGCAACTGTACTGCCGCTGCACGTGGCATGCGCGGTATCTATCGAAGTATGCTCGCCCGCCTACTGAGCGATGTGATGAATAGTAAACCTCTGCTGTATTTCTATTCATGAACTGAGCAGGTACGGACACGTCAAAGGTCACAGCATTCAAATCGTTTTCACGAATGGTTCAGCAGATGGTACTGACAGACAGAGGTGGGAGCTAAATACTGTACAGATTAATTATACATAACTTTAAGCCTTAATATAATTTGAACAGGTGAGTTCTATAAAAAATTCACCCTGGGTACAGTTGTCATGAATGGGGAAATTAGCTATAGAGACCAAAACTGTTTTTTGTACCAGGCTGTAAACATGTTTATTTCTGCTGTGAAGTTGGACATTTTAACATAGGGGCTTATGGAGACTGACTCGTTCTGTAGCCAGCCTCAAGTGGCCACTCGAGATATTACATTGGTTTCCTTTCCCAGCCATGGAGGTTGCCACTTGGTCTATATTTATCTTCATATCGCTAATTAGCTAGTATTTTGCTATATATTCTTCACCCAATATGCTAGCTAACAAACTAGGTAATCTACATCAATCATTAGCTAGCGTTGTGCTAATCTACTCTCTCTAATCGGTAGCTAGTTTGTAAACTAGCATTTTGCTCTATATTCATAATTAGCTAACCAGCTAACCAACCAATTAGAGAGTAGATAAGCGTAACGCTATGTAGGTTAGCTAGTTAGCTAACTAGTCAGCTAGCATTTTGCTAACATTAGCTAACTTAAGATGTGTGAAAATGTTATTTTATTTTCAACATAGACAAGCCTAGCATATAGGAACTTATACGTATAGGAAAGTTGACAGGTTGCTCAACTCTTATTGGAGCACAGAGCGAAAGGGGCAGGACTTAAAGTTAACTGTAGTCATTCCAAGTCCGATTGTAGCTAGTTAGTTACACCTGTTAACTAATATTAGCAAACTGTAGCTAACAAACTAGGTAATCTACATCAATCACTAGCTAGCATTGTGCTAATCTACTCTCTCGAATTGATAGCTAGCTAGTTAGGTAGCATTTTGCTCTACATCCTTCATTAGCTAGTTAATGTTAACTAGCTTACTAATGTTAGCAAAACTAGCTAACAAAGTAGGTAATCAACATTAATAATTAGCTAGTGTTATGTTAATCTACTCTCTCTAATCGGGGGCTAACTAGTTAGCTAGCATTTTTAAACATCAGCTAACATGAGATGTATCTATGTTAGCATTTTGCTATCATCAGCTAACGCAAGATGTAACTATGTTAGCATTTTGCTAACATCAGCTAATGTAAGATGTAACTATGTTGCTTTGACAGGTCCCCCAGCAATGTTTTCGAACAAAAAGTTGCCATTTAAAGTTGACGTGTAGAGCTGGTTTAAGTTTTTAAATCCAGGTCTGGTTCATTGGGTTCATTTTTGTAATACACTTCACACACAGGTCTGTCAACACAGAAAAAAAAACTGGCCTTGCAGATTTCTTTTTATAGACGGAGATAATATTATCATAACAAACATCCAAAAACACGAAACCTCTGCTGAGCTCCTTTTCTCAGCCTCGGTTCGTCTCCGGGGGTGTGGAGACATTGAAGGAAACTAAAATGTGTAGGTGGGGATTGAAAAGTGGGTGAGACTGCCAGAGGAGTTCCTCTTTTCTCCCCCCTTCTCCTCCTTGACACTGAACAGGGAGCACATTCCTCCCAGTCAAGGTCACCGCGATGAGGGAGGCGGGGGAGCAAACAGAGGGAGGGAGACGAAAACACCTGGAGAACAGAACATGGCTGCTGCTCCTGCTGCTGCTGCTCCCCCACCAACAACACACTTTCCCCCTCCGTCCCTCCCTTTCTCCCCTCTCTCTCTCGTTCAGCCTCTCCTCCCTCTTTTTTTTTGTCCTACTCCTCCTTTAAATCTTCGCAGAGGCCATCGCGTACACGTAAACAGTCTCGACAGTGATAAAAGACTCTCCGGTGACTCACCAGTTGAGGGATTGCTAAACCACACACAGTTCACTTAATCACCAGCCTCTCAGTCCCCAAACCTCTGATCAGGATCTGATCCCATGAGTAATTATGACTCTCCAAGGTGGAATTATAAAAACTAAGTAGCTGCCCGAGGGGGAAAAACATGTAACGAATAAAGAAATAAAACTACTACTAGTTTGACCTACTACTAAGAAAATAGAAGAGGCTTTAACTTACATGGAGCCAGGTTAGCTTATTTTACAACTAGATGCAGGGAGAAGCAGCAAGCTTGGCTCTCTCCAGTATCTCTTTAAATAAATAGCTCAACATTTTGTGTAATATACTACATATTTATCAATTTGTCTGAGATTATTTGGTCACTTAAGCTAGAAGATGATAGCCTTAGCCCTTAGAAGGTAGATTGCGTTAGCATAATAGCCCAAAACAGGGACAAACATATAAAAGCGACTATCTCTTTAAATTAATAGTTTGTGGTACTTTTGTTTAATATACTATATATTTATCAATTTAATTTTAAATATCAATTAAGCTAGAAGATGATAGCCTTAGTCCTTAGAAGGTAGATTGCGTTAGCATAATAGCTTAAAACAAGGGGCAAACAGCTAGCTTAGCTCTCTTCAAAGTTAAAAAATAGCAACTATATCCCTATAAATAAATAGTTAAACATTTGTGTAAACATATTCATTCACATTATTTAACACGATTTATCTATTTTTCCCAAGGTGATTTTGGTCACTCATGTCTGTGCTTTCAGTGTGAAGCTAGGAGCTAAAAGGTGGTTAGCTTAGCATAACGACTCGAAGCAAGGAGAAGCAGTTACCTTGGCTCTCTCCTAATTTCAAACATCTACATACAGGCATCTATCTCCTTAAATAAATAGTTCAACATTTTGTGTAATATAATATATATTTATCGATTTATCTACGATTACTTTAGTCAGTCATGTCTGTGCTGTCAGGATTAAGCTAGAGCTAATAGGTGATTAGCTTAACTTAGCATAGTGACTGGAAGCTAAGCTAAGCTAAATAGTTGAAAAAAAAAATTAACTACCTCTCTAAATAAATAGTTACACATTTTGGGAAAATATGCGCGTTAACCTATAGATAACGGAGACATCCGTTAGCTCAATGCTTAATATCAATATGAAGCTAGACAGCTAGGAGGCGCTTAGCCTTTTGTTGCTTACGGGCTACGTAACAGATACGCGGTCCAATCTGTATACTGTCAGTGCAACTGTGATAATTTGCATTTATTTGCCTTATAGGATAGTGTATTAAGTTTCTTTGGGTAACTTAAGACGGCATCACCTTCCTGTAAACTAAGGCGATTAATCGTAACAGTTTAGTAGTTGCAACCCTTTAAACGCTGAAAAATGACGAGGTTATCTCGGCGTCTACGAGAGCTCTCATTAGGCTTCCCTCGCCCTCTCAGGCGTGAACTGTTGTACTCGGTCAAAAACTCAGCTGCAGCGAGACAAAAGGACTCTGCAGCGAGAGAAAGTGAACATGTGCTGCCTCGTCCTGCCGAGCGACCGCCGCTGTGTTCGCTTTGAAATCTGCTGCCCCACCCTGCTCAACAACCCGGGCGGCTGGACAAAGTTGTGGCTTGTGAATCTAACTGTAGATTTCCCCTCAACCAACCAACCAACCAACCAGCCAACCTCCCCCCACAGACATGCACACCTCCTCCTGACCTTATCCCTCCTCTCATGTTCTCCCACCCTCAGGGGTTTTGGGGAATTCAGACAAATGACTTGAGATGGCAGCAGAGCGTAAAAGCGAGCGTCGGACAGCGGATCCCACTAATCACCAGCAACATGGAGCTTCAGAGAGGCTTTTCTCGCACCAGCGCTCCCTCGCCTCTGACAGCTAGCGAGTTGGTGTCGGCGGGGTCGCGGAAGCTACGGAGCTTTGAGCAATGATTCATCATCATCATCATCAGGTGAAATAAACCACCTGAAAGTAAAAGAAGAAGAAGAAGAAGCCGAGCCACGAACACATGAGGTTTGAATTTTACACAAACTGAAGCCAGGAACAGAAGTTGGTGGTTTGGAAACAATAAGTTTGTCTGAAAAACACAGCATGAAGGACGAATAGAGACTTTATCTCCTGTGAAGAACAAAATTATGAATTTTTTTTAAATATTTTGGTTCAAAAACCAAATTAGAAACAGATGAGGTCAACAAACGATCATCTGTAACCCTGAAACAAACGATTAAAATAATTAATTTAAGTCCTTTATCAAGAAATAATATAAAACATCTGCTGGTTTTAGCCAAGCGGCAACCTCCGTGACTGAGAAGTGAAGCCAAAAACTGCAGTTCCTCAAACGTCCACTCGAGGGTGGCTCCAAAAACGTCCCCATGTTAAAATGTCACAACTTCACAGCAGAAATAAACATGTTTACAGCCCGGTACAAAAAACTGTTTTCAAACAGAACTCACCTGTTCAAATTATATTAAAGGTCCAGTGTGTAACATTTATTTAGTTATTAGTTTTTATTAGTGTACGATCACCTGAAAACAGCCTTTAGCTACAGAGGGAGGGGGGTCCTCTTCCATGGAGTCCACCATTTTGAACCACTCTGTTTCTACGGCAGCCCAGAAGGGACAAACTAAAGTTCCAGTTCCACATATGAGTTTGCTTGAACCGAGAAGGTGAGGTGAAGGGTTTTCAGTCGGTTACGACCTGAAACATCACCACTAGATGGCACTAGAGTCAACACACTAGACCTTTAAGGCTTAAAGTTATACATAATTAACAGCGTGGCTGGTTGGACTGTTGGCTGCATAAATCACAATTTGAAGTTTGGTCTCTGGTTTAACTGAATTTCTATATTTTAAAGTACTTTATGTACCACGTGTCTTTTGTTATACTGTCTGCTGCAAGGTGAGTTTCCCTTGAACATGAAGCGGGTTAGCAGAGGTCAGGTTTGTCTAAATAAAGACAGGAAGCAGGTTCGATTACCGACCGGACAAACTGCCAAAGGGGAGCCAAATCCACGAGGATCCAGATTCACTGCATGCCGACTGGTTTTAAGTAATTTAATGCCGTTAGCTAAGAAATCTGAACCATGAAACTGACGCTGGACCTGCATTACGAGCTAACTTTGTAGCCCCGTCTTGAGAAGGGGATTATTAATAGTCTGCAAACAGGTTAATCAAACGATGGACAGGAATTAAATATTAAATTGCATTTAAGAATGTCCCAAAGAGAGTTAGTTTACAAAGAGGGAAACCATCAAATCCTTTAATTTGAAGCCAGTTAATGTTCATTGGGGCGTCTTGGTGGCAGTGAGACGCGATATAAATCACTTCTATCAATAAATATTAATTAATCAACTTTCTGTTTCAGCTTTAGTCACAAAGACATTTATTCACATGCTGAGCTGAACTACTTGCAGGAAAACTACCTGTAGCTCTCACAGCAGTGACTGAGGTCACACAGGTGAAATGTCCGCCGAGGTTAAACACAGTGCTTTAAAAGAAGTTAATGGGAGAGGCCGGACCACTAAACACACACACACACACACACACACACACACACACACACACACACACACACACACACACACACACACACCGTGACAGCTCAAATCTGACCTGACAGGTGGTGGAAACAGTTGCCAACACGTCTCTTGATTTTTCATACAAACACGTATGACAGGACGTGATTTAACGACGGGGTAACCACCTTCACCCGTCACCCACCGGGCTCCAGACGAGTGGAAACAGTGACACGAAGGAAGTGACGCCAGAAAGTCAACAAAATACCCCAGAAACACACAAAAAGACACATCACATCACGGCTGACACGAGGCCGCACAGTGTGCTAAAGCAAGCCGAGCCAAAATGGCGGCAACGCCTCGAACTCGAGCCTAAGAAGCGTCTATGACGCTGATAACGGTATAAAAAGGGTGCAGACCAAGCCGCAACCTCCGTGACTGTGAAGTGAAGCCAATGCAGAAGTGGCCAAAAACTGCAGTTCCTCAAACGTCCACTTGAGGCTGGCTACAGAATGAGTCCGTCTCCATAAGTCCCCATGTTAAAATGCAGAAATAAACATGTTTATAGCCTCTCTGACCAACAGTTTTGGTCTCTATAGCTAATTTCCCCGTTCATGACAACTGTACTGAGGGTGAATTTTTATACAACTCACCTGTTCAAATTATATTAAGGCTTAAAGTTATGTTTAATTAACAGTGTGGACGCTTTGATTGACAGGTAGGTGCTGTTACAGGTGGCTTATTTGAGCAACCGGGCTTCATTCAGCCCGCCTCAGGTCAGATTTTTAGATTACGGGGAGGCGGAAGAGACAGTACGGCCAAGATGGCGACGGCTCTTTGTGGAGACTGAGGTTGCAATTTATGGTGGCAGAATGAACTAACGTGAAGGAACTGAAGTAAAAAGCGTTGACACCATTACTTCTCGGAGTCGGCGTAGAGTTGAGCCGCTTCGTCTTCAGTTCGCCAACTCGTGTTTCATCTCTTGCAAAAGAATAAACTCTGTTTCTGCTTCCGCTGGGAGGATTTTCATCGACTCTTTAAAACTTTTTTGGGACCTTTAAAAACTCTTCATCATCACTGTAGCTACGGCCTTCATGTTGGACCACTTGGACCTTCAGCAGCTTCACTATGTCGCTGTTGCTATGTGTTGGAAAAGAGGTCCGGACTTCTCCAACAGTCTCTCAAACAGTACGCCCTGAATCTCACCTGCACGAGTCCGAACAGGTGAGCACGGAGCCCGGACAGTTGGATTCACATCTCTGCTCGCTCTGGATAAAAAAAAAAAAAGAAGAAAATCCTTCCTCCCCGTCTACGCTCGGCTTATCGAAGGAATGTATTTGCATTCTTCATAACAGATTCCATCTTTGTTCTCCCGTCCAGATCTCCATCAGGACACGGGGCCGATTTCAACTTGAATTTTGACTTTTCTGCTGGATATTATTTGTTTTGATGTGGAAGTGTTTGCACGAAGGGAAAAAAAAACACAGCAGCAGCTGAAACACATTTTCTTCAGCCTTCAGTTGAAGGAATGCTACTGCGTAGTTTAGAGTTTGTCCTGCCAGTTTTGTGTTGATTCAAATAGTATTAAAAACAACTTAAGTTTTGTCTGCTGCTGCTTCCCGAACTCGACTCCGGCTGCAGACGACATTTAATTTGCGTTCTTGTCAAGAGAAACAACAGTCTGTGGTTTACACAAAACAGCTGTAACACTGTACGATGAAAGACATGAGCTTGGCCCTCGCTCACAAAAGAGATCTGCCACTTTAAAAATCGACAGCGGAGCTCAGTTAAGTTCAGCCCTCATGAGATTAGATTATCTGTCTGCAGCCAACTCAGTAAGGGGGCGCTTGTTTGCGAGCAGCGACGTAGAGGATAAAAAAAAAAAAAATCAAGCCTGTGTGCATTTTTTCTGAAGATGCAAACCACATTTTTGAGTCATCTCTTTGTGTTTTTGACACAAACACACACAAATCGACAGATTATGTTCTGAATTTAGAGGAAAATCTGCTTGTAAAGCAGGTTAATCTCACAGATTAGAGAGGTTTCAGGTTGGTTTATCCAAACATCAGTGCAGAGGGTGAAGGATGACCTCCAGCAGGACGCGTGGGGGAAACCTCAGTGTTCGTTACCTGGATGAGACACTTGCTGACGTCGCTCGCGCAGAGGGCTTTGTTGCATCCGGAGGTCAGAGACAGCCCTGATAAGAGGAAGAGGAGAGCGACGGCGACGGCGGCGGTGGTACTGGTGGTGGTGGTGGTTGTTGTGGTGGCGGCGGGGAGGAGGATCAGCTGACCAGGCCTCATCCTGATGGCTCACCAGCACGGCACTGGAAACACCTACATCAACACAAGACACAGACACCCTCAGACACCCTCAGAGATCCTCAGAGATCCTCAGAGAGGCAAAGGCAAATAAACACAGCTTCATCAGTGACATTCCACTAGAGGAAGTTTGTGGGTAACAGATAACAGGACAAAGAAGATTCAACACTTTGAATATGTAAAACACCGAGCCGGAGAGAGACCTCAAACATGTCAGGATATTTTAAAAGCACACTTTGAGATATTAAATCTACATTTTAGAGCTTAAACTCACACAGAAGGGCTACGAAAAATGGAAAATGACGCACAAGTGGCACAAACTTTGACATGTAAGCATCATATTTCTTTCATTCAAAGGCACTCACGTTACTGTGGAATAACACACACACACACACACACACACACACACACACACACACACTAAGAGAGAGACACACACACACACACACACATCTGGCAACATCAGCTTCCTTCACCTAATTTTTTCCCCCCTCAAGTGTAGCGCGTTAACACACCGTCTAATCCCGTCGCCGTTGCTCTCACACTTCACCACTTTTGCTGCACATTGTTCCATCCGAGACAAACATGTGAGCAACTTTAGCTCACCTCCTCACACATGAACGCGTTTCTTCACCTCTTTTATGCTCATCGCTAACACCACACACACACACATAAAAAAAAGAAACAGAAAAACTGGTGCCGTTTCCCTTCGAGAGAAGAGTGCGCACCAAACGGCGACATAACAAACACAAGAAGGAGTTTTAAACTCACCACAACGCTGTTAATAAATCCGCAACTTGTCCTTTTTTTTTAAAGGAGGGAGTGTGCCTGTTTTCTCTCTCTTTGAACTTCTCCAGGATTGGTGTTCTGCCGCCGCTCCAAGTGTCCACTGTGTCCAGAGGGCGTCAGTCTCTCCGCAGCAAAAAGCGACAGGCAGTCGGGCGCCTTAAAGGCACACACTCCATTTTCTTACCCCAACGTCTGTGGAGCCAAACACCGGGCCTCAGGTCACACACACACCGGCTGAGTGTCCACAAGGAGACGGACGTGAATCATCCACATCACGGGGCAACATTTACTGCGCAACGGTGCGCGTAAAGGTTGTGCGTAAATCTCTTTTTTTTAACTCAAACTTTAGTTGTTGTTGTTTTTAACCAGGTGAGCTTCTTTCAAGCAGATCTTCTCTCTCCAAACCAACCCCCTCTCAACTCCATTACACAACCTCTTTTGTCTGCAGTCTTATCAGCGGCCTTGTGAGTGCACTCGTTAGGTGAGAAAAGGGCTCTTCGGAAGCTGTGAAGTCCAACAGGACTTCCCGCTGAGAAGCGTCCCCGCGCTCATTTGTACCCACTCTGCAGAAACACTCTGATGGGCCACTTAAACTCCACAGGTGTGTGTGTGTGTGTGTGTGTGTGTGTGTGTGTGTGTGTGTGTGTGTGTGTGCACGACTTCGTCACAAAAAACACACCAACAACAGGCCTCACTTCCCAGCCTGTGAAGGGGAGGAAGGAGAGGACACACCTTCAATCAGATCAGGGCAGGGACATTTAAATTTCAAAGATGCCCAAATATTTAAAGTTAAACACAAGAAAGGGAGTTTTAATTCTGAAGTTTAGAGGAAGTGTTCAGCATGATGGCTCCAGATGGGAGCTGAGAGCTGAGACGAAGCTGATGTGGTATTAAAAACAGCATTAAAATGTTAATAATTATCCTCAAAATCCTGAAAACACACTCAGCTGCCATCAAAACAAGTAGCTACACATGCAGAGCAATAAATCAAACAACATGAGTTCAGTCTCTGTTGATTTTTGGAGGTTTTGTTTCTCATATTTGATCAAATGAGACTGAATAAATAACGTTAAAGAGCACAGACTGTCTGAGAGTGACAAACGGTGCCGCTCCCTCCATTTTGTTGAGGACAAAGAACGACACAACAAAAGATCTGAAACTTCAAAAGTTGAACTTGTTTGACCTCCATGAATGATCGACAGCGCTCAGCACGTACAGGACGTGTTTGTGCAGAGAAATCTGTGTGGGAGAAGTTTAAAGGTGTTTTACTGAAGTAAAGGTTGTAAACACTTCATCACAAGTTCAAGTCCTGCACTGTAAACATCACTTTATGAGTGAAAGTACACGAGTACTTAAAGTATGAAAGGTAAAAGTAAACATGATGCACCGTCCAGATGATTATATTCATCATGTATCTTATTAGAAGGAAGTGTGAGCTGTATTTTAATGTTTTTACTTCACAGTTTTCAAATTCATCCACTCAACTTAAGTCTGGAGAAAGATTTTGTGGCATCACGACTAGTTTTGGAAGCAAATCGTGGTCCAACACAGGTGTGATGTCTTTCATATGAACAATATTTGAACATTCACAGATTCTGGATTCTGGACTTTTTTCTAGAACATTATGGTGAAAGGATAATATTACAGTTGATTTCACGGTTAGGGTCGGTGCTTTATTCCATATCTTACCATATAAATACAAGTTTTCCATTAAAAGAAACACAGTTTTGTTGTATAATTTACATGAATATACCGCATGAATCAAGGTTTGGCCATGAAATATTACAGTATTTTACTGTACAATTAAAAGTCTCTAATATAAAATACTTTATTCTGTATAAATTCCCCTAAAATGTCGTATATTTCATTTTAAAACATATTTTACATATATTTAATATTTACTTCATGTTTGTTAAGCACCAAAAACACAAAGACAAACTCCTCGTGTGTGAAAACCTGCTTAGATTCTGATTTTTATTTTATTTTGTTAGCACCATAAAAATATAAACTATCTCCTGTCACTGCATCATGTCAACAGTCACTGAGTTAAATCTTTGTAATGTTTGATCACTGTGAGCTCATCAAGATGACTGTGCAGTGCTGCGTACAGCGCCATCTGCTGGCCGAGGATAATACAACAAGAGAATGACTGTGAAGATCAAATTTATTTATTAACAATTAAACTTTTGATCAAATGTGACAAATCTCAAGAAATTCCCACTGAAGTAAATGTGCTATATTAAAAACAATATTTGTTTTAATATGATGCCTGACAGTCTCTAATATAAAATGCTACTTTATTCTGTACAAATGTCTTTTAATTAAAGGTTTAATGACTGTGTGGACCAAGAACAACAAATATAAAAGGTTTTATACCTTTAAGCAGCCTTAAAGGTCCAGTGTGTCACATTTAGAGGCCTCTATTTACAGAATATTGTAGAAATATATAATATTTAATGCGTATAGAATAAATAAAATAAATGTTTGTGTAACTGCACAATTAACAGTATCTGATATAAAACACTATTTTATCCTGTATAAATTTCCCTAAAATGTCGTATAATTAAAGGACAACAAATATAAAAGGTTTTATACTTTAATAATGTGACGGCAAGATGGTAAGTGGAGGTAAAATAAGGTTGCCGCTTTATTCCATAGCCATAATTTTAAGTCTTGAATATAAAACACTCCTTTCCTTAAAAAGCCGTATAAAATGAAGGTTTTGCCATGAAATATCAGTTTTACTGTAAAATTATCAGTCTGTAATATAAAATCCCACTTTATTCTGTATAAATTACCCTAAAATGTCGTATAATTAAAGGTTTTGCTATGAAATACGACTGTGTGGATCAAGAATAATATGTGACGTTAAGATAGTAAGTGGAGGTAAACTGAATATTGGGCAGAGAGGTGCAGATCAGGAGTTCAGCTTTTCCATGAAATGACCTGGAGCTGGTTCTGTTCAGGATTAAATCAACGATAAATAATCTTATTAGGAATAAACCTGCTTCTTCTTCTGTATTCTAACATCTGTCATAACGACGGTACTTTTTTGTACGTGGTGTAAAAAAGTTTGACAAACACTCGACAAACCTCTGATGTCTCGTGCAGCGTTCAGATCAACGACACCAAATTTAATTTCACAACAAATAAAATTTATTCAATTATATATTACAAATATGTACAAGTCATGTAACAAGTAAATATTAAAATAGACATTTTTTAGAACTATCGTTCAAAAAGGCATTATGTTGAAAAAATAGGTTTTGCTGTGATCTCACATTGAAATTGTAAAAGTAAGTTGTCGTTTTGTTTTTTTCTTTTTTTTCTCTCCTTGGAAGCCACAACAGACTTTAATGTGCGCGAGACACAATGGACAACACACGAGGAGTGGAGGCCGCGAGAAAGGACAGAACACGTCGGCGCCAAAGAAAGAAAACAACAACAAAAAAAAAGAAAGAAAGAAAGAAAAAAGGTGGAACACTTCAGTAAACCTCACAATTTAAGTCCACAGTACAGCTTTTTAGGAAAAAAGTACAAACAACGCAACGCATGCACAGCATTTAATTGCCAAAGTCAAAAAACACCAGCTGTGGCGTGGAGCTCCAGATGAGGAGGGAGGAGGAGGAGGAGGAGGAGGAAGAAACAGTAAAAACAAAAACAAAAAGCCAACACATGCTTAAAGATTTTAAGCCAACAACAACAAGAAGAAGAACATCACGTTGACGAAGAGGACACTCGATATAAAAACCAACTTTGGTCCATTAAAACATGAGACGGAACAAGTTTACAATCAAAATATCTATTATTTTTTGTTTTTACAGGTTTAAAACAATAATTACATGACTATTTACAAATGCACAATTGTTTATGTATAAAATAAGTTAAAAAAATTAAGAGCACAGTCTGTACACAATGTATGAACACGAACTTTGTGAAAACAATTGAAATCTTTCAGTTGCGTGACCCTGCTTGGTGAGGAGCAGTAAGCCGGTGGTGGTTTGTCGTCCACGCAACCCACCACCGGCTCTTGGTCTCTGCTCTCCGAGGGGGCCTTCGTCTGTGGCCTGGACCGCTCGGTCCCGGTTCCCCCCCGTCCCCGTCCTCATGGTGGGCGCGGCCGGTTTGGACTGCAAGAGCTCAGGAGTGAAATCGTCTCTTTCTTTCTTTAAGTGCTCTTTTTTTCGTGTTGCCGCCACATTCTTAAGTGCTTCACGTTTCTTTCTCCTCGAATGCGCGGGGGTGAGGGAGAAGGGGGGGGGCTCGTTTCTTCTCGTGTCCGCGATACGGCCGCCTGCTGTGGCAAAGCACAGAGTCTGTCCCGCAGCTCATATCGGGGTGAGGTCGAAGTCGTCGTTGACCTCCACGAGCGGGATGTAGAACTCGGGGATCTCGAAGATACTGGTGGACTTGTAGGTGGCCGGGTCGAGCTCCTGCAGCTTCAGCTGCCACTCCAGACGCTGCACGGCGTTCAGGGCTGCCGCCTCGTGCTGCTGCCTCATCAGAAGACACGTCTACGGAAAAAAAACAAAAAACAGACTCGTAATTATTATTTTATCAAACCAGATGTTCTTATTTAGATCATCGTCAAGAAAAGCAAACCATAAAACTAACCAGATAAAGTTCTGGCTGCTGAACAACGTGAACCCATCTTTTGCATGCAAAGAAGCAATAACTGAAAAGTCGTATAAAAAAAAAAGATCCTCCCAGTCGTAAACAATGGACGGACAGAGTACGGGATACGTGACAGGAGGTTTTCACTGAGGAATTAAGAGGAGAACTTTCCCAGATCACCGTCACTGCGAGCACATCTGGATCTGAATAAATCCAAGGACAATACGACTATAAAAGACAGAAGAGCGGGACGCGTGCGCCCAACTTTATGTCTGTTTTATAATATACAGTTTATATAAATAGTTACAAATCAGGAGTCGACTTAAGCTCTGAACATTTCTGTGTTTTTAGTACTTTTTATGTGTTTTGTGTCCAAACATGGACACGAACTATGAAGATCAGTGATTTGCCTTCTTCCTGTTACACCTCATGATACATCAGGTGACCCCATATTAAAAGAATAGCCGCAGGGTGCCAGTGAGAGTGTGCGCCCCGTGTACGAAGGCTCAGTCTTTGACGCAGCGTCCCGCGGTTTGAAGCCGACCTGCGGCCCTTTACTGCACGTCATTCCCCGTCTCTCTCTCTCTCTCTAATAAATCTTGAAAAGTCACCACTCTTTCAACACCAATCTCAATCTGGATGTGAGACTATGGAGATTATATAGCTCAGCTGGCCTGGAAACACCTCGGGATCTCCCAGGAGGACTGGAGCGTCGCTGGGGGAGAAGGATGTCCGGAGCGTCCTGCTAAACCTGCTGCCACCGCGACCCGACAGCGGATAAGCGTAAGAAAATGGATGGAGATCAAAGATTTGCCCTGTTTGACCACAGGCCGGAGTCGGAAACTGGGTCGCTACAGGAAGGACTCAGCCTTTCGTACATGGGTCGTCCACTATTTATGGGTATTTTTTGTAAAATCTCTTGAAACTTCAGGTAACAACGATGATGTAATTTAATTAAACTTAAGATAAGACGACCCAATAATGTGATTAAATGTTCAGATCAGCGTTCACTGCACGCTCGTCTTGTCCTCAGTTAATACAGTCGTCACGATGAAGCCGGTTGAAAGCGTACTCCGGCAGTGACAGACCCAGTTAAGATGTCCGTCTCTCCCTCTTTATTTAATGAGTGGCTGCGGTACACAAACACGCACTTGTGGTTTTTACTGTCCACTTCTTTTTTATCCATAATTGTCGGGTGTTTCCCGCTGCAGAGTTCATTTACTGAGGGAAGTGGAGCGTGGCATTCCTGCCATCTACGATCCCCTTTTTATATACACACACGAGTAGAACGCCGAGCTGATTACAGCTGGAAATATTTACTCGAGTGAGTCAAAGAAAGGCAGCGAGTGTCAGACTGTGACCAGATTATCAAAAAAGCTTCAAGTAAACAACTCATCACAGATCTTTGAGAAGAGTTAAATCTGTGACAAGTTGACGGATCTAAATCTCTTGGACGAGGTGAAACATCTTCATGGATCAGTCGTAGATTTAACTCTTCCCAAAGAATGTCGACCTGGACGGCTGAGAACTTTCAACATCACTCAGGAGAAATGAATCGGGGTCTTTTAAGGGCAGGAAAACAAAAATAAAATGCTGCACGGTCAGTCATGTGAAGTTTGCAATCTTTCATGGAAAAAAAAAAAAAAAAAAACATCTTTGCTGTGGGCAGAAATACCAACTCTTAATTTAGAAACATTTCTGGTATTCAGAGGAAAACATCAAACATCATTCCTCGCTCTACGCCGAGTTTTAAGAGCGCTGTAAAAGAAAGCGGCGCTCTTACCTTCAGTTTGTCAAACTTGTCATCGACGTCTTGTAACCAGGACATGAACTGCCGGGCGTTGAATCGGTCTCTCACGGACGTTTTGCCGTCATCGTTCTGTGAAAACACGCGACAGCTCGTCAAACATACAAGAAAACACGTGGAGCTGCTAAAGAAGCTCACAGGTGAACGGATTCGTGCTGCTTACCTGGACGTCTTGAGGCATGTTGTACACTTCAGCATCCAATAAAACTGTACAGGCACTGAAGGGCAGAGTCTGATTGGCCAGTGTTCTCGCTGCCCGGTAATGTACTCGTAAGACTTCCTGCTCGTTTGAGACAATCAGCTTTTCCTGAGGAGGGAGAAACAAAATAAATGCGGTGAATCTCATCTTATATGTGGCGTTAAAACATCTGTAGGAAGAATCTCGAGCTCTGCTTGAAGTCTTAGAGATGGTTTTAAAAAACACACAGCTTCAACATGTTTCCCAAAAAAGGCATTTTTACGATTCGTTCTATTTTCAGCTTCTACAAGTGGCGCTAAAAATGTCCAGAAGCACTCGACCCGACCAGAACAACAAACCTCCGGGAGTCAAAGCACGTACCCTTTCAATGCTGTGCTGCAGTCGTAGTTTCATACGGACGACCTCTTGTTGTTTGAACATCTCCTTCAGCTGCTCAGGTAACGACGGAGGTGGAGTTATCTGTTCAAACAGTGGAGAGAGGGAGACAAAACACTTAATTCAAGTCTGCCCGACGAGTCACCGTGCAGAAGAATACATTTATTACGTCAGTTTTGTTGTAGATTTACTTGAAACTGTATAAACTGCTGATGTAGGTGATATCTGAACAGATTGTGACACTCGATCATGTTCAAGGTGAAATTAATACAGATTCCTTAAAGTTTTGGTCCTTTTGTGTTCACAGGTTTCATCATCATCATCAAAATATAAAATACAGATCGCTTTCTTGACAGTTCACAGCTAACAGACGGTTGTAATCAGTTTATCTTTGAATTCAAGGTGAACTAACATGTCAGTCAAAGGTTTGTGGTGTCCAAATGAACCAAATAAGATCACATGAAAAGGTGGATCTTGGTCCGATTGTTCGGTCAGGACCAGAGTTTGTCTGAATTGCACCCAACAGAGTCGGTATGAAAGAAAGATGCTGGACAATATGATCTCAAATTAACACCACAATAACCACTGGATCCCACCAGGCACGGCTCTGTGATGTCGCAGCTGCAATGGCGTTTATGTCCGTTAACCGCGCGGCTTCATACCTCACCAGGAGCGTCTCAAGTCTGTTTCAGACTTTAAATTAGCTCAGATTTGGTCATTTTTAACTTGTTTTATGTGCTTCTACCACGAGTAAGTAGACGTCGCAGTCAAATTGTTTCCCTCTGTCTGCTTCTACAACCCCTTTTCCACCAAATTAGCTCTGGTTCTTGAGCCGGTTCTGTTCAGGATTCGACAACGGTAATGAACAAATAATAAAATAATAAGAAGCCTTAGCCTTGGGATTGAGCCGCAACTGTACAGGTTCACGAAAATGTATCCCTAAACATGTCAAATTAAAGTTTAAAATAAGAATTATTGTTTTGAATCTAACATGATGGAGTCCAGGGGAAATATCATTAGAAACGTGCGCAAATTTAGGTAAAAGTGTTGTTTCTTATCATCGGCCAATTTATGTCGGTATACGGTACAAATAAGAATCTGACCGAGCTTTAAATGAACTCACCGTTGGTATACAAAGCTTGCTGAGTGGGTTCCCATCTAAGAGGTAGGATCCGTTGAAGGTCACATATTCGTCGTAATACTGCGGTGGCTGAGGGGTGACGCTGCACAACACTTTGCGCTTCTCCTCGATCTTCTTCCGGATGTGCAGGAACTCGTAGTAAGGGTTGGCCCTCTCCGTCTGGTAGGGCTGGATCTCCTCCAGTTTCACAGAGTCCACGATGGCAGCCAGAGACTGCTGGCCTCGCTCCTTCTCCTGCTGAGTCGCGGAGCATGACTGGGAGGTAGACACTTTGGGCATCTTTCTCTTGCGTGGATGCGGCACGTGGATGTCCATGTCCTCGTCCGTAGAGCGGACTTTGACTTTAGCCCCTGATGAATCTGAATCGCGGTCTCCAGATTGCGGAGAGGAGCTCCCCGATGTGGTGTAGCTGCTGCTGCTGCTGCTGCTGCAGGAGTCAGTCTGAGCCGCCGACTGGATGGTGCTTTGACTCTGCTCTTCTCCAGATGAAGAGGACTCTGGTTTCTCATCGGCGGGCGTCACCTCCATCGGCTCTGAGCTGGCCTCGGCTTTAGACTCAGACGAGCTCTCTGTAGGCAGGCCGCCCTCGACTGATGAACTCTCTGTTGGAGCAACACCACCGTTGTTCTCTGAGCTCTGCTGGACGTCGGTCATCTCTTCGGTCTTGTGTTCAGGGCTCGCACTACAGGACGACGCCGAGGACATACCTTCCTTTTTCTCCACCTGAGCATCGAGACTTGAAACTGTAGTGTCACCGGAAGGTCTTGATTTCTTACAGTCTTGGTTATTTACATCGACAGCCTCTTGAGAACACTCAGACTCCGGGCTCGTTTTGCTAAAACCTGGAAAGGACTCCGCTGTGGTGGAGCTGGGAATGTGCGAACTGGTGGACGGTACGGGACTTCCTACGCTCTCGGCTCTGAAGCTTTCCGAAACTGTTTCCATATTCTCTTGTTCCGCTCTGTCGGCGCTCTCCAGAGGTTTGTCTTTATGGTCTGCGGTATTCGACTCTGTCTGCTGCACGCTCTCCATCCCAGGAACAGCGACTGGTTCTCTTGGCTGGAAGGATTTTGTGTTTGCGAGCGCCGACGTCTCTGCAGATGGACATGCTGTCGGTATCGACGGCTGATCGGGATCCTTGTTGGTACATTCGCCCTGTGAATTGTCTGTCAGACTTTGGACATCCGTCACAACAGGAGGATCGGAGGAGGACAGAGTTTTCTGCTCTGTTGATGCTTGTTGAGAGTTACTACACTCTGTAAGTGTCATGTTTTTACTCTCTGGGTCTTTGTTTGACATTTGTGGTGTTGAAACACCAGGAGCGCTCACTTCTCTTTCTGCGACTGAATCGGCGAGTGAGTTCGTACATTGTTGACTCTCCTCAACGTCTGTCGAGGTCTCTCTTGTTCTCTGCTCCTCGGTAGGCTGGCTGGACTTTGGCAGACTTTCAACAGCTTTACCGTCGTGAGTCGACGAGTTGGCGTCCTCGTCCAGAATAGCCCTGAGGTACGGCGATTCATGCCTGCCGGACAGCAGCGTCCGATTACTCTGCGGCACATCTGGAAGACTGTTGCAATCTTTATCGTGAACAGACGGCGATCTGGTGGCTTGAATGACGAGGGAAGACTGGAGGAATGCAGGCTGAGAGTCGGAGGTTTCCAGGTTCATGTCAGAGTCGTACTCGACGTGTCTCGGCGTTAACGTCGTCGCCTGACACGAATCCTCCGAGCTAGCGACAGAAACCAAGGACACGGACCTGGACATGAGGCCACAGCGCTCGCTCTCGGGTCTGGGTGATCTGGTCAGGCAGTTTTCTACCGCCGACATGACCTTAGCGCTGATGGAGGGCAGACTCTTTCCATCTAGAGACATTGTCCTGGAGCTGGTGCCGTCCTTCAGGGGTTTATCTCGGCTGTGGGCATCAGACGCTTCCGAGCTTTTGGAGCGCATGAGCTCTTTGCTTAAGCACGGTTCTGTCTTTGTTCGGTCTTTAGGTTTGGACTTCCCCGGATCTGCCAGAGGCCGCTGTTTAAGCCTCTCTCGCTCTTTTTGTTTGATTTTCTCCAAGTGTTTGCGATGCCACTGCTCGATCTCCTGGTCCTTCAGGCTGAGCATGCGCTCAAAGCTCGTCTGCATCAAGTCGTCGTTCACAAGCCTCTTCTCTTTGGGCTTGGCGTCTCGTGTCGCCGGCGAGGCTTTAGATTTGGCCTTGTCGGCGTCTGCCTCATTGGGTTTGGCCTTGCTGATTTTGGCCTGCTGGGAGCGGTCTTTGTGGCGGTCTTTATCTTTGTCCTTGTGTTTATCTGAGTCTCTGTCCCGGTCTCTCCGGTCCCGATCCTTCTCTGGTGTCCTCACAACTTCCTCCTTTGATTTTGTCGATAAAGACTTGCCACTCTCTGACAGATAGCTCTTCTTCTCTTCTAACAGTAGCTTCAGATTGGAGCTTGAGGAAGTCCCGTCTTTTATTTTATCTCTCTTTTTCCTGTCGCAGTCCTTTTCTTTTGAGCGATCAGATTTACTATGATCCGTGGTCTTCTCCAGAGGTTTTCCTTTCTTATCAGAGTTTGTTCGCTCTTTTTCTCTGTGATCCCCAACACTATACTCTCTGTCCTGCCTCTCTCTATCAGACCGTTTGTCAGCCTTATCTTTATTTTTCCTGCTGTCCTCGTGCTTTTTTGTTGTGGATAAAGATTTCAGCTTTTTCATTCTCCTTGTAGTTTTTATCTCCAGGCGAGTGGGAAGAAATTGCTGCCGCTCTTTCTTTTTCCTTCCAACGATCCACCGAGTTCTGTGGTTCGGCTTTGTCAGAGTGCTCCGTTTTAACCCTTTTCTCCTTGTCGGGATGCCTTTTCTCCATTTTTTCTGAGTCCTTCTCCTTTCCTGGGAGCCTCTTGTCAGTTTTCTCGCGTGAGCTCCTTTCAGAGGGCTCCAGCTGTTCTTGATCAGCTGTGATCGCACTCACGGGTTTCTCCTCGGTCTCCTCTTTCATGCTGTTGCTGCTCTGCAGCGTCTCCTCAGGAATCCGCCCTGAGCCGTGGCAGTCGGCTCTCTCGTCACGCTCGCTCGGCTTTGAATCCTTTACCTTCTCCTCTTTACTGGAGGCCTCCTTCCGCTCCTTCTTCACGGCCTTGTCTTTCTCTCGCTCCTCTCTCTGCCTCTTTTCTTTGCTGCTCGTGTGTTTCTCCTTCGTGTTTCTCTCATCTTTGACAGGAGACGAATCGGAGGTCTTCTGAAGCGAGCTATTGTCTTCACCTTCCTTCTTCGCTGGAAGAGATTCATCAGTCTCATCACTCTTGAAAAAATTTTCTTTCCAGAACTCTCTGTCAAACTCCAAATTCCTGTGGCTGTCTTTCCTGGCCTCCTTCTGCCTGTGGCGGCTTCGCTCTGCCTCGTACTCCCTCCTGTGTTTGTCTTTCTCCTTGTGTTTAAGCTTATGCTTCTTCACTACTTTGCCGTCTAAGTCGGTCTTCCGTAAGGCACCTTCAGCACTGTCTATACTGTTTCCTATGCTGCCGTCTTTGTAAGGACTCGAGCGGCCGTCGTCGCCGTCCACGCTGGAGTCTTTCTGTTGGTGTTTGCTCTTTTCCTTGTGCTTGCAGCCCTTGGTGCTCGAGCCTTCAGTGCAGTAGTCTGCGTCTGTGTAGTGGTTGTATTTGACACCGTCCACCGGACATGAGCTGTCGCTGATGGATATGCACATCTTAGTATTTTCCTGCTTGAGTGGCGTTTGTTTATCTGTCAGGCTGTGGTTCAGTTTCGGAGACTTTATGGACGACAAATGGAAGAGGTGGACGGATGAGTCGTCTTTAGGACTGAAGGACATCTTGAAGGAGTCTTCCTCACGACCCTTTTCTGTGCTCTCGGACACGGTTGCGAGAGAGAGGACCAACGTTTTGCTGTTCTCCTTCCCGTCCTCTTGGTTCTCCTTGTTTTTATTCTGGCTTTTGCTCTTCCTCTTCACTTTGCCCTTGTCCTTGTCCTTTTGCTCGGCGTTCTCCTTTTTAGACCTTGTGTCCACCTTGACGCTCTCCGAGCTCTGAGAACAGGTGGGCGAGTTTCTTTTCTCCGGGAGGCTCTCCATTTCGTCGCTGGAGGTGTCCGAGCTGCAGTGGACGCGGGGCGTCTTCTGCTTTTTGGACTTTGAGGACGAATCCCCTTTGCCACTCTGCTTTCCTGCCACATGATTTCGCTCTTTTTCCTCTTTCTCCCGCTGCCGTAGTTCCCTCCGGAGGATGTGTCTGTCGTTAAGGGCTTTACTGAGATCCTCCTCCTCCTCCTCGTCCTTGAACTCGTACTCATCCAGCCCTGGCACGGAAGACGACGCTTTTGTGGCTGGTTTGCCGTCTGAGTCCTTTTCAGTATCAGAGTCTTCCATGTTGTCATCCACACTGGATGGATTAACAGATGGCGGGTCTTCAGACTCTGCAGAGAAGAACGGATCGATGTTAAACTTGTTATAGTTTCATACAAACACAAGCAGTGACTGAAGACTACATGGTGAAGTACTAACCTACAATAAAATGACTACATACAGCTCAATAAATAAAAGTTACAGCGAGGTTAAGTGAGTAAAGCCCTGAACACAAGTCCTGTAAACACGTGTACACATTGTGCTGTTAGCTGCATAAATAAGAACCTCCAGTAATATTTTAATATTTGACTTTAAACACGGAGGTCAGCCAAACACTCGAGCATTCTCCGCATACCTGACGAGCTGTCGTCTTGGTCCGACAGTGGCACCTCGCCCTTTAGTAGCTGTTCCAGCTCTTGCGAGTCGGCCACGTCCACCGGGCGCTCGCCGCGCTTGTTGGCCTGGAAAGCGTTGCCACCGTGGCGAAGCAGCAGTTTCACAATCTGTGTGAAAGATTACGAGAATTAAGAACCTCAAGACAAACATCAGTGCAGCGGGACAGAGAACGACTTAAAAGTTTGATTTATAAACGTGATAAAGACTTGTCTGCAGAGATGATCTACTGTAGCGGGGAAACACTTTCTGATTTGCACAAATTGATGAATGTAATATTTTGCACACAGTGCACAGACGTGACTCTTGGTGGAGATAAATCTTCCACCTGATTTTGATGCAGTCGTATACAAGCAGACGTCTTTTGTGATGTTTTCTTTTAAAATGAAACTGAAGTTCAAGATATTTTCTATTTCCAAACGTTAACTTTGTTTTTTTGTTTTTTAGTTTAGGTTTGGAGACAGAACAATTTAGGTCTGGGGCATTAGAGTTATGTCTAGATTGTTATAACCAATTCTTTCCCAGTACTTAACCGTCTTCTCCTTTTCTAGTCAAAGAGTGAAAGTCATTTTCTCTATTAAGCGAATTACTGAAAAACTCCACCGTGCCCCGTGGAATTTTTGGGTTAGAGTTGATTATGCTAATAAGAAGGGCGATGGTGGGAGGCTTCTTCTGGAGCCGGCTCATTACAGCCATGAAGATCTTCAAAAGGTTTGTGTCACCTTTACTGAGGCCTTCAGGAATATTTCCACGGTACAAAAAGGTAAAAGAAAAATTAGATTCCAGGTCGAAGACCTCTGAGAACTGGCTGGAAATGACTCACTTCCTTTCTTTAATGAAATTTGAGCACATCATATTTATTTGTATTTTATGTGACGTACAGCACTCACCACTGACTTATTACAAAGTCATGTCACTCAAGATTACACATGCATGTGACGTATGTGCAGAGTCATTTGCTGTGCTACAAATTTCAAGTGAAGCTCTTACGTCTTTATGCCCGCTGCTCGAGGCGTCGTGGAGCGGTGTGTCGTCATCCAGACCTTGCGTGTTCACCTCTGCGCCTGCTGCTATTAAGACCTTGGCCACATCGTAGTAGCCGAGATTGCAAGCTTCATGAAGAGGAGTCCAACCTAGAGAGAAAGCGGCAATTAATTTAATTTTACCAGCTATTTTTCATCACGTTTGTGTCAAAGTAAGAATAAAAAACAACACGTGCACACACTGTAGCAACAAGCACGCTGATGTCTGTTATCTCATCACCTTTGAATAAGCACCCGTTAGTCACGTTATTAATAGCTTCCATACAGATTTAATGAAAGCTGTTAAACGATCGACTCCCGGGGGCATCGTACCTGCAAAGTCTTTGACGTTGACATCAGCTCCCAGGCTAATGAGCTCTTTAACTTGCTTGGCGTCTCCCCGGATGGCAGCCATGTGAAGGGGGGTCTCCCCTCGCTCGTTCCTCTTGTTGACCTTGTCCTTCTGTCGAGACGAGGCGCTGCTGGGGACCTTCTTCTGCACAGGGGTCGTTTGTGAGGGGTGACTGGGTGTAGAGTCTGGACACGGGCAGAGAGAGGAAAAGCACTTAATTGGCGCTTGAGGCAAAAGGCTGTCACAGGTTGAGACAACGACCTGCAATGATGTGCAAGGCACTGGATTGAGCAACAACAGTGAAACTGGTTTTACTGGGAACTTGCAAGTACATGCATCAGTGTGTGTTTCAGTTGATACTAAAGGAACAGTCCAACATTTTGGAAAATAAGCTTGTTTGCTTTCTTGCTCAGTTAGATGAGTTACGGTAGTTCTGAACATTTCTGTCTTTTTTCGTGTTTTTTCGACACCGATCTCCGTCAGTTTTATGTGCAAACATGGACTTGAACTCTGGAGGTCAGTGATTTGCCTTTTTTATTTCACGATACATGGGGTGACCCGTTCAAAAAAAAGCTACGGCTCTCTTGTTTACACTCGAGAACAGCTGTTAGGGCTAGCATACTCTCTGTGGAAAGACCGGAGATCCATGCTGAAGTGAGGAGAAGGAGACGAGGATGCAGAGCTGGATCTAAGACGGTACAAACCATGAGTACTGTCTGTCATCATGGGGAACGTAAGATCTCTACCCCAATAAGACGGAAGAGCTAACGGCGCTAAACAGGCTACACAGGGAGTATTGAGAGTGTAGCATCACAGAGAAGTGGTTGAACGAACTCACTTTGGACTCGCTGTTTACTCCGGACGGCTTTCAACTTGTGAGAGCGGACAGGAGAAGAGAGACAGGAAAGAAAACATGCGAGGACTCAGCCTTTCGTACATGGGGCGCCCACTTTACCAGTCGAGCCACGAGGGCGCCTCTATTAACAAGAGGTTATCCACCTTGTATATTGTGAGCCGCTGTAACAAGTGAATTTCCCGGGTGTGATATCAATAAAGCATAAAGGATCTTATCTTATTAAAGATACAGCCAGCAGCTGGCCAGCTTAGCTTAGCATGAAGACAGGAAACACGGAAAACGATCTCTGTCCAGAGGCTATAAAATAAAAAGAGTATCACACCAAACCTGCTGGACAAAAACAAATTCTCATTTTTCACTTCAGTTTTAGTAACAAACGGATTAAAGAACAAACGAGATAGAACATTTTAATTAGCGACCTTTAGAGGTGCTTTGAGCTAAGCTAACTGGCTGGCATGAGAGCGCTCATTTCCCAAAATGTCAAACTGTTCCTTGAACAAGCGAGGCAACGGATTGAGCAACCACAGTGACACTGGTTTTACTGGAAATCTGTGCTCACTTGTGTCTGTGTATTATTTACAAAAATGACCTCAGTCTGTCAACAATATCACAGAAACAGCACACAGAGGAAACTTTCCTTCCTATTCTCAAACAACCTCGACGCTCAGAAGCACAGCCGACACATCAGAGATTAAATACCGTGAGTTTGTGATGTTAAAGATGTGGTTCAGGTGCACAAACCTGGACTGTTGGCAGTCATCTGCATTAGGAGAGCCATCTGTTTGCGCTCTGACAGAGGATACCCAAACAAAAGGTTGGCCTGGGACTTCTTGCCCCCAGCCTCCTTTTTCACCTTCTTCTTGTCCGGTCCATCTTTATCTGCAACAGAACCGAGAAAGAGATTTCAGAGAACAGTCCAAAAAAAAAAAAAAAAAAAGAAGCAGAAAACAAAAAGAGTCCAGTTTCAATTCAAGCAGCAATTTCATCGTCACAGTGACGCCGGTTTTCCTCCTTCCCTTGTATCTGCACGTGAAGAAACAGATGACAAGCATGAGGTTTGAAAAAACAGAAAGGGGGTAAAAAATAAGAGACAGCATTCTCTAAAGCCAGCCAAGTGCAGACGGCACTCCTCGAGCCAACCCTCCCTCCCTCCCTCCCCCAAACATCCCCACAGTCTCCGTCGGCCGGTTGTTACTAAACACAGACATGCGTGAGCTGTAACAGGGGCGGATGCAGGGCGGAAAACACACACACGTGCATGTGTGCGTGTGTGTTTACAGCAGCATAGTGTCGCAAAAAAGTGGGTGACTTGTAGAAGACACGGAGAGGGGTGGGTAAGGGGGGGCGCGAGGCTGAGGATCGGGCTGCAGCGATTACCTGCGTATATCCTGCAGGGAGGCACTAATCTCTCTCCCCAGGTCTCACTCGACTGGCCTGGGTCTGAGTCATCTACAGTGCAAAGCAGAGAGGATGGGGAGAGGGGAGAGGGAAGGGTGGAAGGGTGGGAAAGCACTGCATTAACGCTCACTCTCTCTCTCTCTCTCTCTCACACTCTCACCCTCTCACCCTCGTCATCTCACATGTGCTCAAATACAAAACAGGCACACCACGCACAGATTATGAGTCATGGCAACACAGGAGAGACAGGAGATCCAATCCGACGTGGAGTCATTACTTCCCCGACTCCTGAACATGGGAGCTGAGAGGCGCTACAGGGGAAAGGGCTGCCGGGAAAGGGAAAAGCCGCCCTCCCTCCCTCCTGCCCTCCGTGCTAGTTTAGCTTTATAACCTGCGCAACATAAATCAAACTGTGAATTCAAAATTGATGGTTTTCGTCTGTGAGAGTGACGCAGAGGACCACACAGAGAAGATCGCCGCTCTACAGAGGAGATGAAGGCAAATCTGCCGGACCTGTAAAACGCATCACTGTACGTCATCTACTGTAATTACGGCTGTGCGATACAGAAACCTATTTTCAGTCCTCAGATCTGATGTAAACATGGAGTTAAAACCTGCAGCTAGAATGAGAGAAGCACGAACAGTCAATTTACACAAGTAAGAGAGGCTTCAAGTTCACAGAGTGAAGAGTCATCGTCTTATGACTGCATGAGCAACACCGAGTCTTAAAGGAGGAGAAATCTGTTCTTTATTTTAATATTTATGTTTTAAATTGAAGTCCATAAAAAGACCAAAACAAACAAAGTGTTAGGACTCAAAGCTCTGACTCTTCTCAGCCCAAAGCGCACCGCTTCCTACTGAAGACGTACATCTTTAAGAACAGGTCACAGATATACGGATAGTGTATTTATGTGAAGTGAAATATAGTTAATTTCATAAAAGGCTCCTCAAGCAGCTGGACAGTTTTTTAGCTCACATTATTACTCTCAGCGGTGGATTAATTCATATTTGGTTTCCTCAGCAGCAGGACGGTGTATGTGCAATTAACTCAAAATAAACTACAGTGTTCAGAATAATGAAGAAACAGTGTAAGAGTGTGGCTCACTCATGTGTTTAATGGATTTTGGACAATCTTAGAAGCATCAGCTATGGTCTGATGACAAGTTATTCTAGCCAATATTTGTTTTTGTGTAGCTAGCGGCGATCTGAATAACAGATACCCAGGCCTAGGCTTCCTCTTCCACGTGGTGCTCATTGGTTACAGTCCGATTAGCAACTTGAGACACCAGAAAGGAGTTTGAATTGAGAGACTTGTTTCACAAGATAAATGTTTTTAAAAAAGTAATAAAAGCTAAACCATCATCAGGTGATAGCCGATGGGTTCCCAGATTGCACTTCAGCCAATGCGTTCCGCCTCTTTTGCTCTGCATACAGGCCGTTTGCCTGCACGCAAACAAAGCCAGCTAAAACATGATCAGGTTTGGACATACTCGGATTACGAACAAACAACAAACGGAAACCAGAACACCAAAATCTTGTGGTCCGTCTTTAGATTTTGCATTCAGGTGCAGTTATCTGTTTATAGAGATTAGTTTGGAGCTGTATGACAAAGATTAAATAAACTTTGGCTACACAGATGTGTTGGCAGATCAGATCATTGTTGGTTTTGGTCTCTTCATGTGAAAACAAAACAAAATATTCAGCGTCAGGAGCTGGAGTTGAATCTACTTTTGATGTCACAGGAGGGATGTGGCTACATTTTAAACGATGGTCGTGTTCCCATTTCCTTTTCTCACCATACAACTTGATTTATATCTCATTATTCAACACAACCGGCCACAGCTTCCTCTGCATGGTCAGATTTGGATCTTGTTGCCAAACAAGTTGAAACCTTTTGACCTAAAGTGAGTCCCTAAAGAAAATGCTTCAACAACGGGCCACCAGGGGGCAGTGTGAGAACATGGCAGTCAGCCAGCAGCGTGGCTGTTTGAAAAGAGGAGCAGGGAGGAGCAGCAGCAACAACTCTTACCGGTGTCGGAGTCTCGCTCCTCGGTCCGGAGCGGACTGGCAGTGAAGGAGAGCTTGCGCTTCATGGAAGACTTGGCTTTCCCTTCCTTCCCCAGCAACTCACTCCGGTCCAGCTTCGGAGTTTTGGTGAAAGGGGACAACTTGTCTTTGCTCTGTCGGGAGAACAGAAATCAGACATGTCAAACACAGCAGAGGTGTGGCCTTATCTGTGAATTGTGTGCATGTGTGTAAACAATACAGTCAGGACAGGAAATAAACTGTCTGTTAACTAGCTTGACAACAAAAGGTTGAACTTAGTGTCAGGTTTTAGTCTCATCTGAAAGATTACCTGTACAATAACAACAACAAGGCGCATATGATTATATTACAGGCTGTGTTCGTGTCTTTGAACGTTTGCCTGCATGACTCAATAAAATGTTACCAAGGCAGGAAGGTCTCTGCCAAGTGAAGAGCAAAAGATCAGAAGAAGAGAAAAAGACGTTATTATTCTAACGATGTTAGTGCGAGCTTCAACTCCTCGTTCACCGTTAAATATTTATGAGATGAATCGAAGTCAGGATGACTGAAAACTAACGCTGGAACAAACATGTCACACAGTTCATGTTATCATACGAAAAAAAAGAGGATTTGAAAATAAGTAAAACAAACATTGTTAGAGCTCGAGTGTCACAGAGGCTTTGCAGGTCTAACACAGCTGAGTAACTGAGTCAGGACTCTTTCATGTCCGTAAAGAAACTGCGACACAAACCAGATTTATTTCAGCATCCTTTGCACTTAGATACACATATTTACATGTATTTCTATCTGTACACAGTAGTTTAATGTTTATGTCTACTTGTCATGTTCCTTGTTTTTAGCTTGGATGTGACGCGTTGTGTGTGTGCCGGAGCTGGTTGCAGCCGTTCCAGTAGCGTGACGTCGGGCTGCCAAAAGTTGGAGCTGGCTCACCTTCTTTGTCGCAGGTCACTGCGTTTTTTGGCGTACACCCCTGCGGCCTGCATCACCACAGCCAAACTGCACTACTCCACAAATTCATGTAAAAAGCTGCGTTTTTGCTGCAGCACCTGATCCTGTCTGAATGCACCCTAATGTTAGCAGTTGGTGTTTTCCGTCAGATATTTGTATAAATGTCTCTGCAACATGTAAACAAACTCATCATCCACTCGCTGAAACACTACACTATGATACGTGCTCCAATACTGTGATTTGATCATCACCTATAATCTAACAACGGACCAGAGCCGCTCAGTGAATATTTACTCATTCACTGAGCTCGTCTGATGTATGTTTAACTACAACACACTTAAACAATGTGTAGTATGCAAGTCACAGCCCTGTATTGGTGTACGGACTCTACTTATTTATCACTCTCTCCATAAATGAGAGAAACAATGCGTCTGCTTTTATATTTAAGGCTGAAGAGCTTCTCATCCTCACGCTCGCTCCGACTTTTAACGCTGCCAGACACTTCAGCTTTGCACAGCTGGCATATTGCTTCACCGAGATCAAAGAAGCGCCACACTGCAGACATTTTTCCTCCTGCCAGAAATGTATTTTACTGCAGCAAAGTGCAGCTCACTAAAGTACTGGTACTGAAAAAAAGCTTTGTCTGCAGATCAGAGTGCAAGAACCCAGTAACAGGAACTGTGAGGCACTTTGATAGTACAGATATTACAGTTCAGTACATGTTTAAATAATCCAGATAACCTCTACATGCTCATGCAAATTAATTTTTAATTGATGCAGAGAAACAAAAAGTTATATCTATAAAAACAAATGGTGGGAGGGAGCAAATTTAACATTTTGGGGTCTTTAATGTGGCAGTTATTGTGTTTTTAAGCTTAGTTATGATCCAGACTTTGAAAACTAACTAACCCCTGACTCCGCCTTGACTGTTCTTCTGTGTATAGACACGACTGAGTCGGTCAAACCTCCACAGTCAGCCTGTAATGTCTCTGAAACTGAGACTATCCAGGTGGATTCATGGACTAAACTCTGATATTCTACCTGTCGTGTTCTGGCTTTGTTTATTTCACGTACCAGCTTCTAAATCTCAGTCTGACTCACACTTTACGCTGTGAAATAGTGACACGAAGAAGTTTAATTTGATTTGTGTCCAATAGTTTGAGAGAGTGAGCGCGCGCTGGCATCGATAAAATCTGTTAATCAGCGTGATAAAAAGTTATTTCCTGATTGTTTCACAGCGGTTACGTTCAGCACAAATAAACACACCATCACACAACCCTGCTGCGATTCGCCTGAGCCTCTCTGAACGTACCCTAACATTGGATCCGCTAACATTACCACTGCCTCAGGTAAATAACGCAGGATTTACTCGTGGCATTGCTGATCAACTAAAACGCTCATATATAAGTCACAGGTAGGATGACTTGCGATCCAAAACGTCAACATCAAGAATGAGTTTTGAATCATAATTTTGCTTCAAATGTGGACAAGCATTCCCTAAAATGCTCTGAAAAAAATCAGAAATTTGAACGTCTACAATCCCATGACAACTCCATCTGCTGATAAAGACTATGTTATATGATCTCCATCTTCTAAATGAGCCATGAGGTAAGATTATTTTGTCAATCTAGAGCTTCGACGTGTGCCACACATCTGCGTGGTTTAGATGAGAATTAAAAGAAAACACACCAACATTTCGTGGAGCTTTTCACCCGTTGAACACTGTCGGAGGGCGCAGTGAGTAAACACAAAAGTAAATCTGCTTCTTGCTCGAGTGTTCAGTCCCAATCTGTGTGTCTGTGCGCTCACATACCTTCTTCCCCGCCTGCTTATCCACCATGGCTCCATCTCTGTCGCTCCCAGGTTTGGCCATGGTGCGGCACCTGACTAGCTGTGACAGCTACAGCACAGCAGGTTCATCATGCACCTGGAGACAGAAAACAGCGGCAATGAGACGCGTTTCAACATTTCAATATCAGCCCTGGCGTTGTTGTTGCACCACAAGACACGGGCAAGACGAAGGAGGCACGTTTAAATGCACCGAGTGTGTTTACAGGTCAGGCTTTCAGGAAACGTCTGCACCACAGAAGAAAAAAGAGCTGAGTAAAGAAAGGTCACCGAGCCCCAGAGAGGAAGAGTGGCAGCGTATGAAACAGAGTCTAACTCAGCTGTGTTTCAGGTTGTTGAGTGGATCTGCAATCTGGGATTTTTATCAAAGTTTCCATTTTGCGTCTTGAGACTGACCTTAAAAATCAAGCAGGAAACAAAAACACAAGACAGCATGAATCACGGCTTTAGGGACTCTCAGCATGTTGTCACTTTATATGGCCTACTCATCAGTACGACTGAGCTCCCCTCTGATGTGGTTTTCTCTCAGTGTAGTAACACATGCAGCGGAGTCAATGGGGGCACTGTGGGCGTCTTCGGGGACAGGAGAAAGTGTAACACGAGCTGAACATGCGCATCAAACCCACATGGCATGTGTCAGTTATCGTGTCACATGAAGAACTCAGTCACAAGTCACAAGACGCTTCTTCTCATGTACTTTCTATGAACTCTCCCTGCTTCTTCCTTTCTCTTACAAAATGCATCCAATTCCACAGAAACAACACTCGTCCCTATGAAACTACTGCAAACCGTAACATCTATAATAAGAAACCTGAGAGACACTGATAAGTCATGAAGCTGCCTCTTAAAAAGAAAAGGGGACATCCCCTGTTACTCAATATGTGTCCAATTACAACTCAACTATAATCTACACAGTAATCCTTTAAATTTACCAGGAAATTCACACAGAAAACAGGAAGTCACACAACAGAGAAGAGTGAAAATTGTCACATCCATTCTGGGGATTTCTTACAAACAGGAGAACGTTTTCTATCAGGCATGAGTTCTGTTATATCAAATTATAAAATAAATCTCTGCTTTTCATGTTTTTTCACTGGTTCCAGCTGCTCAAATGAGATTATTAGCGGTCTTCTTTGTCTTTGAGGATGGTAAATTGTATATTTTTGGGGGTGTAGATGAAAAAAGACTTTAAATTTAACATAATTTAGCCCAGGACAAAAAGAAAGTGACATATTATCACATTTAAGAAGCTGGAACTGTCAAATATTTAACATATTTGCTATATTTTTTTAAAAACACACCAATATCTCAACCTATTTCACCTTGTAAGATTTCCTAAAAACATCCAGAGTACATCTACATGCACTGTTTATAACTACACATTCCCTGTCATTTGGGTCTTTGTGGCTACGAAATAATTATCCCGTGAGGCCAAGCTACACACCACACTATCCTATATGGAGTACATGTAAGGTTAACAGAAAACACACACACACGTTTAAGTGGTTTCTTGTCAATCGCTGGACTAAAATGTGAAGCGATACCGCACAGACAGCACGATCAATCGACGCCGATGTATGAAACAGAAACACGCTTACGTCATAACAGACTGCAGACATTGAATTATGAGACGTCATCAAGACAATAGGCACATTATGGTATTTCGTACACGCCACCTGCACGTGGGCCAATTATGTGGCTTATATGGAGGATTTATGTGAAAGCCACAAGTCTTACAACTTTAAGTAGCTAAAGCGCTCCGAGACTGAGGCATTAACGGAGTGACTTGTTCTGCTGTACAGTAAGAAGAGACAGGAAACTGCTGCAGTAACCTGCTCCGTGGTTTCACTTTCTTAATTTAAATGTTTTGCTATTTTCAGAATATGAGATCTCTGTAACGTTTTGTATACAGCACATTTATTAAAGCTGAACTCCATGAATTCATTTATCAAATTGATTCAAGTCTTTTTTTAAATAGTGAAAACACCAAAACTTTCTCTGGTTCCAGTTCCTTAATTGTGAATATTCACTGCTTTATATCAATATAAATCAAACAGCTTCCGAGTTTCAGACTGTTACTGATGTTTTGACTGCGGCAGTGCGGGCTGCAGGGGTGTTCGGCAAAAGACGCAGCAACCTGCAACAGAGAAGTTGGTCAAACCCCCATGGTCAGCCTGAAACGTCTCTGAAACTGAGACTATCGAGGTGGATTCATGGAATAAACTCCAATACTCTACCTGTTGTGTTCTGGCTTTGTCTATTTCATGTACACAGCATCTAAATCTGAGTCTGACTCGCAATTTACGCTGCAAAATAGTGACACGAAGAAGTTTAATTTGGTTTGTGTCCGATGGTTTGAGAGCACTGGTTGAGAGACAAAGACAGTGAATGAGAGTGAGCGAGTGCCGGCCTCGATAAAGCCGATTAATCAGCAAAATAAAATGTTTTTTCTTGATTGTTTCACAGCGGTTATGTTCAGACACACCCCCAGCAGCCCCGTCACACACCGCCACACAACCCTGCGGTGGTTTGCCACAGCGCCTGATCCTGTGAAGGTACCCTTAACACTGACTAAGCCAAACTGACAACATTACAACCACTGTCTCAGGTTAATAATGCAGGATTTACTCATTGTCACTGTTGATAAACTAAAATGCTCAAATATAAGTAATTGAACATCAACGCTTCGTAAATTGCCGTTTTCCAAGGTCAAAAATTTGAGACTGACTCGCAATTTTCGCTGCAAAATAGACACGAAGCTTACACTGGTTGAGAGACATAGACAGTGAATGAGAGTGAGCAAGCGCCGGCCTAGATAAAGCCGATTAATCAGTGAAATAAAAAGGTTATTTCCTGATCGCAGCCGTGCCTCACCTGCGGCAATTCACCGCCGCAGTGTCTGATCCTGTCTGAATGTGGCCTTAGTCGTATGAAGAAGTCACCTCGAGCTCTGGGAAATTAATTATTAGGAAATGGCGAAGAAGGCTCATCACAACTTCCCAAACAATTAATGAAGGAAAAAAACAAAACTGCTAATAAATTTATAATGAAAATAACTTAAATGAGCGCATGTAATTTTATTCTGTGTAACTGAATATGCATTTAATCAGCAATATAATTGAAATATGCATCACAACGCTATTAAATGATTTAATCTTTATTAGACAGCGGGACACTTTGAAAGGTCACACGTGTCATTTCCCTTTTCAGACACAATCCAGTCGGATTTGTTTTCAGCAATAAATCATCATGAATGAGACGACTAGACGCCTCAAAAGGAATCCGACGTTTTGTTTCTTTACACCGTTCTCTGATCCTGAGTAATAGCAGAGTGTTGACAGGTATCACTTCAGTTTTTTCTTTTTTTTTTCCCAGCCGTGCTGCTCAGCTGAGGCCAGTGAGAGGTCCGTCATTAGTCAGCAGATAGCAAGTATGCAGCAGCACTGTCATTCAGGCAGCTGAAAGGGGGAATTGAGCAGTCCACAGCGAACACGTTGGTGTAAAGAGGCGAGTGTATTGGGGGGGTATTAAAGCAGTATGAACAGCCCGGGACCAGACCAGAAAACAAACGCTGACAGGACTCCAATCTGGCCCAGCGACGAGGCGAAGAGGGTGTGACTATAATTACAGAGGTATTTGGGCTCTCGCCAGTTTGGCATTTGGATTCACTGCGTTTCATGAGCAGCTCAGGGCTGCATAAGCCCCTGCAAGCTACGCCATTAACCTTGGGCTGTTTCAAGTCTAGATTAAACCCTGCCACGATGACTAGTGCAGTTCAGAGAGAGACTAAAGCTGAGATTAGTCTGACGTTGGATCCCTCTCAGTGAAAACAGCGATAGCAACAATTACCTAACCCACTTATCTCCAATGAAACAGACTATCGAAATGCAAAATCACGACTGTAAAAGTACTACAGAGAGGGATGTGACATCAGAGTCTCAGGGTGGCTGGTTCCCTCGGCCTCAACATCAGGGATGTGGTAAATAATTCAGCAGTCGAGGAGAAGACACTGAAATATACTAGAACTGCAACTAATGATTGAATCCTTAGTGAGTCATCTGCCAAGTATTTTCTCCACTAACAGAACAAACATTTTGTCCATAAAATGTCAGAAAATAGCCAAAAATAATGACTCGTTTAACAGTCCTAAAATATTCAGTTTACCATGAAATAAAAAACAGGGGAGAGCAGCCACACTGGAGATGCTGCGCGAGAGTGGTCTGCATTTTTGCTTAAAACACAAAGCAAAATAGTTTCAGATCAATTTTCATTCACTCAACCTCTTAAACTGTTATTCAATTAATGGACTTGTCCTCGCCTCTCGCACAAAGTCAGCTGTGATAGACTCCAGCCTCACCGTGACCCTGATGAGGATAAGCGGTAACAGATAATGGATGATGGATTTGTCCACTGACAGAAAATGAACGCAATTATTTTGCCAATTATTCCCTAACAAGTACATTTTAAAGCAAAAATGCTGATTTAATATCTTTGGGTTTTATACTGTTGGTTGGACGAAACTCAACTCATATTCCCCATTTGCAATTTGTGAAACATGTTACAGGTTATGTTACATTACAGCTGCTAAAGAAATGACACAATGCATATGATTTTCAGCACCACTCCACTCATAACCATGTTCTCAAATGCTGCCAACAAGTTTAAATACTTGACCAGTATTTATAAGCAAAGCTTGTCTCACATTTTACTAAAATAAATCAGCCATCTACAGAACTTTACAGTACATGTTCTTCTTCTTATTGTTTCAAGTGAGTCTCTTGTCATTTAACAGAAAAAAAAATGATGCATAGCTTTTACTTCTTAGTTTATGTTTAAAGGATCAGAGACTATTGAGAAAATGATCAACAGATTAAATCAATAATTAAAATAATCATTAGTTGCAGCCATGACTTACAGATTTATCGTTCCAGGTCTACAATCTTTCTGTCCGGGTCACTGAAAACAAGTCTCTAGGCTCTGTTTGCCATGTTTCCACGTTATTTTAATTTTATTTGTTTTAGTGGACGGTCAGAACATCTTGAAGATCAGAGCTGATGGATGTGAATTCTAAATATAACACAGTTTATAAATGATCCTCTTTAAGCCAGGACACGTCAAACCATGCTTACAGAGAAATATGGGTCTGACCTGTTCAAACTCTAAATATTCACCTGCCCTGCCTGAACTAAGTCGGTGAAATCCCGTGTTAAGTGTGCTGGCTGCACCGCTGGTCCTTCTGAGAAGCAGATGTCTCTGTATTTATTTATAACCTGGTGTGTTCCTGCACTTTAACTCTGCTGGTTCCTGACGAACAACAATAACAACCATTTCCCTGTAGTGCTGGAGCATGTTGGCCCTGACAGCAGAGCGGGGCTGCTTCAGTGCATGTCCTTGCGTGAGTGTAGTGGTTTGGGGGTTTGAAGAGATGGTGGGGGGAGAGGCGGTGGTGGTGGCGGTGGTGGTGTAGCTGGGGTAAGATGAAGAGCACACACAGTATAGTAACCTGATCCACAGACTGCAGGATGGGACAGGGAGGGAAGAGGGCTAAGAATAGCACTGAGCTTGACACACAGAGTGCAGAGTACGCCGCCGCCACCGCCGCCAACACCAACACCACCAGCACCAGTAACAGCAGCAGCAGCAGCAACAACATTACTCCACTACAGCTTGCAGAGTACTGCCTGCTGTGAGCTCTCACACACACCATGTGGAATATACATGTGATTTTCCTCTGGTTTCCCCCCCATGTGGCTGCACTTACATCTGCACACACACAAAGGAACCTACTGGAAAACAAGCTGTGAGTGTATCGCCGTGTTTAAAATGTTTCACATCGCGAGAAATAAAACCAAGCGGACTATTTTCTTTATACAACAGGAGGCAGGCGAATCCTGTAACGCGCTAAAAAGGAGACGCTGCGACAGTAAACAGCCGGTCACGTGGTCGCGGTCCTGTATGCTGTCAGGCTAAATGATGGGGGAGGTCTCTCTCTCTCTCAGCTGCGCATCCACTCCCTGCCTTCGTCTCCTCCTCCTCCTCCTCCTCCTCCTCCACTGACTCCCTAATGAGTAGCAGGACAAAGCCAGGCGCAAAGGCCCGATTACGGAGACTACAGGAGAGAGGGGCAGAAAAGGCAACAATAAACCCAGCAAAGAGCCAGCCATCTTCAATATCATCACACACGCAGACTAACAGCAGACATTGTTATGTTACCGACCAATTCATGTGCCTGAAATATGAATAAATACCTCACAGTTTGTGCGCTAAATCTAGAAATATCCTGTCTAATTATCTCCCTGTTAACAAAACAAAAAGAGAACACTACTCTTTAACATGTCAGTAATCATAATTATTGTTGAAATGGTGAGAAATTGCTTAATTTTAATTAAATATCAATTTATTTATCATGTAAAAACACTAAAAAATGTTCTTGTTCAGGTTAATTTTAATGTTATAGGTTAAACATTAAGTTTTTTGGCTGTTAAATATTAAATTAAACATCTGGTAACTTGTGATGCTGCTACTGATGAATTTATTGGAGCAAAATATGTGTTTAATAAAAGAATATTGTATTAATTACTGATAGTTTGTCCAGCAGTAACCCTGTAGTAACAAGGTTTGTTGTGATGTTTCAAATAAATCAGTAAAGCTGTACAAAAATCACCTACACACAATAAAACAAGCCTTATTTACTGGTGTTATTTAGCCACATTCATGCAACCCTCTCGCCTTAACCGTCTACCAAATTCAAGAGTGCAGCTCTCCTCCTTCCATCACTGGGTCGTCTGAACTCGAAGGCATCGCTCGACGTGGACAAACAAACAGCAAGTGACACTGGAGGCCTCGAGGCGTCTGTTCACCTCTCGCTACCCTAACCCCAGACAGACAAAACACGCCGCCTCCAACCAGAGAGCGTCTGGCCTTCGTTGCAGTTGGTTGTTGTGTTGCATAAATGAGCCGGTCATGTTCCTGGGAAGAGGAGAGGTGCTGAGCTCTGCTTCTGTGTCTCAAGCATACTCTAAAATCATGCTACTTTGGCACAAAATACGCCACATTTTCTGGTTTATTTCATAATAATTTAAGTATTAAGCTGTTAAAACCCAGACAAAATGTACTTTCTGTGTCCTAAATGTGTATTCTTATATAAGATTGAGTGCTGAACTGTTTCGCAGCCTTAAAAGCTTCCATAAAAAAGACAGGAATAGCCCTAAATTTACAAGGCAGAGGCTCAGGGCACGGCTCAAATCAAAAGCCTCGTAAAATAGCTAATGTTTGTACACGAGAGGCGCAAATAGGGTTAACTTTACTGGCAGGAGAATGAGGCTCGGCCCTCTGACACACGCCCATTAAATTGGTCCGACTCAGAGAGCCTTAAGAAGCCTACCGCCGCCGCTGCCGCTGCATATGTAGGTTAATGATAAGATACCCAAGAAACGGGCAAGAACAATGAAGCCTTTTGCTGCGGCACATGGGTTAAAAAAAAAAAGGAGGGGAGAGGGAATGGGGGAGGGATTAGAGGAAAGGTTAGGACCTAGGCGTGGGTCTACAGTGTCTAGTTCACATGACTGAGCCAAACACTCGGGGACTGTGGCTGTTCAACTTTCAAGGAAACTTCAATACCAACAGCAGAAATTAAACGGTAGAAGTGCAGATTAAAACTCTGAACCTCGCCATGCTCATTTCATTTCATTTGTCCCGTAAACAAAAGCTTAATTTCTTGAAGACTGATCGGTTTTCAGCTCCCGCTGACAAGAACAAGCACAGCAATAAGACGCATGACTCCAAACAGCAATTTCTTATCTTTCACACCTGGCAAATTAATAAATGTCTGTCATGTTTTTCCCCCGGAGCCACTTACATGACTATAAAACAAAAACACATCAGCAACTACAAGGAATCGTCGAGGAAGTTAATATGAGCAACTAGCGGGCCTCCGTCTGAAAAATAACCCATGGAGGGAAACGCTGTGTCACTTTTCATTATGACACTCAAGACATGACTCCATCTACGTCTGCCACATCCTATTTAGGCTCGACGAGACGTCGATACGATCGCAGGCTCGACACACAGCTGCCTGAGCTGTGCCAAAACCACAGCTCTGCTCTGCCAGAGAGTGAAGCTTCGCCATGAAAGGTTGACACAGCACCTCCATCTTCAGACTGGGAGGAATACGCAGCCAACGCAGCAAACAGAGTGTTTGATCAACAGTCGTGCCGCATGATTTAGTAGCAGTTTCATTTTTATGTCTTCACTGTCAGTGGAGGCAGTTAAGATGGTGCAGATAAACAGGTCGTACTGTTTACAGAACACACTCAGCACGTTAACCACTACGACTTTATGGTGCACATTAATGATGATAAAGTAAAGCAGGCTGAACTTCTCCCCATGTTCTTGTTGCACATCGGTACCCTGCCAATAAACGTGTACTTTCACCACTAGGGAAGATTTTATTTACAAATTTTAGCTGGTACTTTTAGAAAGAAATACTCTGGCCTTCATTTGTTACTGCACAGCTTTTTAGACATTTTACTCTGGGACTGCAACTTGAGCTAAGACAATGTTTTTATTTATTAACAAACCTATAAACAAAAATATTCTCTTTAAAATCTTTTTTGACACTGCAGTCTTGATGTACAGGAAAAGACGACACATGTCCCCTAGTCATACACTGACAGTATAAAGAATGGACAACATATACATGACGTCTCCCGCAGGTTTCTGAAGAGCCACTTTGAAGCTAAAAATGTGACTCTGGCCAGCATATATATTCATATGAATATCTCTATAGTGATTTTAGTTCTGTGTGGGGGAAAAAGGACAAGATCCCAGGCACTGTCACAAGAGGCTTAACACTTAATTGCTGTATCAGAAGTTCAAACCTTTACCTTCCGTCACCATTTTAAAGTGTATTTCAAACATGAGATAATTTATTTCAACTGCTATAGTGTCACCACCTCACATTTATATCCTCATGTGCACTCAGTGTATGGAGACAAAATAAAAATACAAAATAAACCTCCTACTTCACTGTGATTTCAGATCATGTGTGCTTTCATTAATCTATCCCAGAATACAAACCCTGTGTTGAAGCAGCATGGATAGTAAACCACACCGCTGACAATGATTGGCTAAAATAAAATGAACCACATATTTACAAAATATAATTCAAGGTCAGAGAAATACTCCGCTCATTTCCACTTATTTCAAATCCACTCCACAGAAATGCACAGAAAGGGTCCAGTGAATTAAATACTCATTAACCTATTTTGCAGCAGGACGGCCGTCATACAGAAAGCATGGTCACTGGGAGAGCCAGGATAAACAGGATATGACTGCTTTCTTAGGCATCAGTTAAGAGAAAGCAGCAAAGCAATGAAGAATGCAAACCACACACCCATTGTCAGATTGTCTCTTAACTATCAAAGCACTCTTAGAGTCTCTCACTACTCATTCATAAAAGTAAACTTTAAGACTCTCATTAATAATTAAAACACTCAAACACTGGAATATTACAACACAGCCTTTGCTTCCTGCTCCCTCCTTTTCTGCTTCGTCATGCTGTATTGTTCTGCAGGAAGGTCACGGGCCCTCAAACTGTCAAGTCTTTAAAAGCACATGGCGGATTATCGAGGCAACATCGGCCGTTACGCACCGAGATACTGTGCTCAACGTACCAAACAAAAACAACGCTCTGCACACATTTCAGCTGCTGGCAAAGGCTCGCACATGTTGTGTAATCAGCAGGCTCCACCCTCTTCACACAAAGACACACACTCTCTCACACACACACACACACACACACACACACACACACACACAAAACGCACACTTGCAGGGCCTCTCGGAGACGCAGCCGCTCGGCTCACAGCTCAGGCTAAAGGCACTTTATATCACATCGCCAGTCTTGTTCGGGCTGCAGCACAAGAAACGTGGTCTACAGCTCGAAGCGAAAGTGATACAGAGCACAACTATGAGCTAAAATAGAGGAAACAAATCATCTGTGCCTTTCGCATTCATTAAAACCTTTACAAATCTATGGCCAAGAAATCCTGAACTGCTGAATTATGAGCGACACAGGCCACAGTAATCCTTGACAGTAATTTATTACAATACTGAAGGACCTGAGGGGGTAAGAAGAGTAAAACAAAAACTGATCGTTTTGGGGGGTTTCCCTGAAGGGTTCTCTTGTGATCACTCAAAACAAAAAAAAGGGAACTGCAGTATACTAAAGTAAAGTAAAAGGTCAACACTTTTGTAGCTTTAATACAGCCAGAAGAAGTCAGGATCAGTGTCACTGAAGAAATGCTGCAACATGGCATAAGGATTAGACCTCGAAGATGTCCAAACATCTCTTAGCTAACTAGGCTAAGCTTGACTCATGAGAGAGGTCTCTAGTGCAAAGGGCACAACCTTTAGGAGTCACACTGACCCCTTTAACACACAGGAGGGAGTGTGTTTGTCCACCATTACACCACCTGTGAAATACCATGAGCACTTCTATGTTCTCCAGGTAGAATAATGATTACACTTCGAGTCCAGAGGTTTTGTTGTCAGTTCAACCATATAGACAGCACGCAGTGTTTCGAAGGACCATGGTGCTACATGAAACATAAAACATAATGCAGACAGGTCTACATTAAAGTGCACACACATTATGACACAAGATACAAACACATAAGGTGCAGAATACGTTCAGACACAAACAATTTGACATGAAACAGACAAACAGTGTAACAGACGATGTGCTACATATGAATATATACAGTATGACTACATTAGATACAGTAGAGAGGTAGATATTGAATAAAAACTGTGTGTGTGCATGGATATAGGTGCAAATTTACATTTTACTGTAGTCTAACTGGCATTACTCTGATCTGCATTCATACCCCACGACTTCTACCTCAGTGTGAGGGTCTCATTCCCACCCTGACATCTCCGTATTTAGCTTTTCTTAAATGACACAATGACGTGCACAAAACCTCTGATTGTACATATCCATAAGTCTACTTTCGTATGTAAAAGGTGTTAAAACAAATGAAAAATAAGCTGGCAAAGCATGTTATGCCTGCGTCCATCCTGAAAACTAAAATGCAAATCCAGCATGATGACAAACAAATCCATCCGAAGAAAAAGACACACCTCCTCCTAAAGGAGCACACGAAGGAATACTGTATGTTCTTACATACTTGTTCCAGCTTTACAGCGCCTTGATCAATACCGTAGTCTCTAACTAAGAGGCTTAAATTCTGCCTGGAAAGGCTTCAGTAGCCATGGTATGGTTTCCCGGTTACACGTACAGTAAGTTCTTTCTGTGCCGGTGTTTACCAAGCGAAGAGATCTTATATAAAGAAATAATTTGGCACATTTATCAGCTCAGTTTGACGGGAAATCAGGTTGTAAAGACTTTGTTAAATGTCTTTTGACGTTGTATTTCTTCTTTTTCACACTCCCTCTCTCCGTCTCCATGAACATTTGCCTGGACTGTTCGAGTAAAATTAATGCGACTGCATCCGATTTTTACGATCTGGCAGAAATTTAGAGGGAAATGTGATTTTTGTGCATCCAGACCTGTCACTCAAAGCATCCGGGTGAGATCAGAGGATGCGATTTAGGTCCGAAATGTAGCCAAGATAGACAGAGAAAATGATATTTCAGACAGTCCAAATCTACTCCCTGGCTAAGTGAGCTTCAACAAGCAATTTTACATCAGTATCTACATGATTATTATTTAATTTTCTTTCTACCTTTATATATTCATTGAGGTGGCCTTTCACTGAGAGAGATGCTGTCTTTTACGATCACGTTCACACGTTCACACCTGGAAGCTGTCCTGTACAACCAGTCTGATTTGCTCCACTGGAGCTTGCTGAGCCTTGCACAGTGGTGGTAATGACAGCTTCTCTAACCTTTAGGCCATCACTACACTGTAATTATATCAATTATTATGTCAGGAACACAAATAAATGCTCTAAAAATTACTTTGTCAGGATGTTAAAGTCATCGCATATCAAAAAGGCATCTGCAAGAAAGCCAAACAAATGAGCGAGAGGCTTAGATCTGTGTTTACGAAGCGTTGTTGGAGGGCCGATGTTACGACTTTGACTCGTTGGCGATGGGGATTCCCAGGTGAGACGTCATTGAACAATACTCCCCTGTGGCTAAACGCTGAAACAGAAACAAGTTCCTCCTTTTGTAAAAATAAATGAATTGATCTGTGATAATTGTATCTCTCACGTGGTTGTGAAACGGATACAACGTTTGCAAACTGCCAAGTGTTGATTTGATTTATGTATAGACAAACAGTTAGCATGATTTAAAACCAGTTGTAACATACAACATCCTGAATTCTCACTAATTTTTTTCCACCAAATTAGGCACTACGTTGAAGATAATGAAAAATTTTGACACCATTCCTGTTCTTCGAGCTCCTGCAGCTTCCTCTGGACTCCAAACAGCTGATATCTGCCCATTAACACAACCTCTGTATCTATATAAAAGAAGCCTGATCCACTGAGCTGAATCACTCAACACAAAGTCTTCCATAGACTCCACTACTCACAGACCAAACTGAACCTAATTCATGGGACAGATGTAAATGTCCAGAGGGCTCTTTAACACATCTTTTCTGGCTCTGTCCTCATTTACACAATTATTGGTGTGAAATATTTTAGTGGTTCTCCGGGGGTGTATGCATGGAAAAGGACATTCCCCCTGACCCAGAACTGGCACTCTTTGGATGCTCAGAGACTGTTTTGAACTGTACATCTGAGGAACGATTACCATTGATGCTGGGAATGGTCGTAGCCAAGAGGATGATTCTCACCGGCTGGAAATCACCTTCACCCAGTTTTCAGAAATGGATCAATGAAATGTTAAATAAATAAATCAAACTAAGGAAGAGATTCCTGAAAATCTAAAACATCCCAGACTTCTGAGTGTATGGGGTCCATTCATTGACTACCTCAAAGGTTGTTATGTCTGTCGACCCTTTACCTGTACTCTTGTTACATCTTGAAAATGGTTTATAAATAGGTAATACTGCATACACAGTGTGTCTGGCAGCTTCTATTTTTATTATGTTCCTGTCTGTTTTATATTTCTTTGTCTTATGTTGTCTACATGAAATAAAAAAAGATTGTTTTGTTAAACTAGCAGCCAGAAACTAAACTACTAATGTGGAAAAGCTCTTAACGTGAAGCTATAACTTGAATTTTTCTTGGCAAATGAATATCACTTTGAACTGACTGATTTTCTGTCGATCAAATCATTCATGAATTATTCATTTATGCGCTGCACCACAGATTATACGCCATCAGACTACATCATGACAGAAAGAAACGTGTATAGTTAGACATCAAGAGGAAAACCAGACCAACTGGAAAACTAGATTTTGAAAGGGAACATGTCACGATAGAGTAGCTAGTTAAATTTCTATAAATTTATAAAATTTCGATCATCCGTCTATCCAGCTACGAGGCAGTTTAGTGTGAAGATCGTTCCATCAAACCAAATGCTCCCAACTCCTCTCCAAGTCCTCCCAACAAAAAGAATGTGTTACACCATGTGACAAATTGCAATAAAAACAAAATGTGATGCCTGAGAGGAAGAAGGACGGCTAACAGTGAAAGAAAAGGATTTGGAAGAGCAACAAAAACAAGATCGAAATGAGAGGGTCAAGGAAACTCTGATAGAAACGACAAGGACGTCAAAATCACCACATCCACACCAAAAAACTGCTCTATCACAGAATAACAGACCGACTGTTGACAGCCAGTCAAGGTCAACCAATATTTGGCCATTGGCTGTTGTCAAATTCACCCTCTGTGGTGTGCGTGGAGATTTAATGATGGCAGTTGGCCGTGGCAGTCAAAGACACGTTCTTTAATGTTTTAGTAGTTGCAGCACAGTGTGCCACTGTTTGTTGTAATATCACATTAAAATGCAATATGATAAAATTATCAAGGCCATTAAAACAGACAAAGAAAAGAGTCTAATGACGGACAGTGGCAGCCTCACAAATAAACTTGACATGGCTTCAATGTTTTGGCCTCCGTCGATCAATTTCACATATACTGTAAGTAAGCAGTATGTTTAACCACACGTAACAGTATGACAACATATGCAATCACATCGGTGCTGTAATAAACACTACCTCTGTCGGAGAGGTATTGGTTAACACGTTAGCCACGTAGCATTGTGTCATTTAACATACATCAATGATGCGTGTGGAACCCGGTGGAGGTGCCACACGTACAGCGCGAGTAGTAAAAGGTATGGTAAAGCAGAATGTACCGATCCAGAAAGCAAAAGATGAATTTAATCCTCGTCTGGAGCCAATATAATATTTGTGGTAAGTGCTCGTTGTTTTAGATTCGTGATTTAAGTCATATAGTCAAATAAAAGCTGTCTATTTAGATTAAAAAAAACAACAACAAATGTACCTTTTCTCTGGTGTAGCTGATGTGACAGTCCGATAGCGGTCACTAAAATAAAGTTTGTTTAGTCTGCGTCACATCTTTTCCTAAGAATTATGAGAGAAAACATGATACATATATTTGTGCAACATGTATCACAATATTAGCTGGACAAAATGGTAAAATATACGCTTAAAGAGACCAGATTATGTATAAAATAATGCCATACTATGAAGAGCGTTTGGTTGTACAGAGGTTTAGAGATGTGTGTGTTTTCTCAGGGCTTAAATCGAGAAAAGATTGGTACACCTGACAAAAAGTTGTCCAGGAGGAAATGTGTACAATGTGTTGAATTAAGTATCATATGATTTTAAAACTGCTCTGCACGGTGCCTGAGAACTTCAACTGTTTTCTGCACACACACACACAAGGCGACATACACAACAGTGCTGTCATTTCAATGTCAAACACCGGTACGCCGGCAGAAGACTGTACTGTCAGAAAGCCGAACATTTCAGAATGACTGCAGAAAATAAAAGGATATACCTCGGCCTCAATGACGCAACAAAAAAAGAGAAGGGACTGCGGTACTGACGCCAGAGTAACCATAACGCACTGCAAGGAACTGTATGGTGATCTGCTGCAATATCAGTTATTTGTCCTAACCCTATTCTCAGACTGTGGGGCAGCCAAATCACCATCTGATGCATCCTCAGTTGCCAGATAAACAGGATCTTTATCCCTTCTCATGTCCTTTTTGTTTTGGACCTGCCGTTGAGCATTGAGATATTAACACAAACTAATCATGGACAGTAAAAGAATACTGACAAAAACAACGTGGCAAAGTGGCACATTAACACAAAGCTTGCTAATCCCACCACATGCAATTAACAACAAACTGGCTGTGCAGACCATCCATCGTGGCAAGCAGACACTGTGCTTACACCTGATACACTGCTATGATAATAAGAGAAGAATTAAATATATTTATAACGCAGTCTGTAGTCTCTGCACTGTCAGAGCTATGACTTGCAACATTTCTGTTCTTGTAGTGCCGATAGAAAAAGGCAAGCCAGTAAATGCGTTTGTAATTACAGCAACTGTGCATCATTTTCTGGTCGATTTTACAGGTGGGAAGTGCTTCAGATTAGTAATGTGAAAATATGGTGTGTCATGGAGGACTGAAAGTATGCAGGCTGTCACTCAGCTCTGACTACATTAACACAATTTCATCAATGAGTTCCTCCTCTCGGTTTAAGATGTGACGATGAGTGAAACGACCAAGTATAGCTTTTAGTTTTAGTCGAAATGAAACCTCACAAAACTCTCCGTCTTCCATGGTACTTTGACAGCCGTACCTAGGAGGTACCTAGTAGATGTGCTGCATACAGATAGTGACAGGTCAAATGTCTGATACAGAGGCCAGAAAGTGCTGTTGAAATTGTTTAGAAGAGAAATATTTTTTATCTCAGCATATAAACCATGTTTTCTTGAGATCAATGAGTTAATTAAATAATCATACAGCAACTGTGGCATGTTTTCCTATGTATTGTTGTTCTTTTTGAGCATCACCGTTGATGTGATCACAGCAACAGAAAGGCAAATTATTCTCTTGTGATCGCAAAAAGCCTGTAAAGTCGAGAGCACAACATAATTATTTTATAATAGAAGAAAACATTAAAATAATTACTGCGGTCTTCCTTTTCCTGACTATTTCTAGCACTATTTCTTATTTCTATAAACATTTATATATTTTTTATATAATTTTCTATTTGTATCGTTGTATGAGTCTAATTTAAATTAAAATGTATCTTTATAGGTCTAATTTTAATGTATGTTTACTGTCAAGATCAATAAAGTATCTATCTATCTTAGCATATTCGTACATTTACAGACTACCCTCTCCTTATATAAGACATGAAATAAATTTCACGTCTAACAAAGACTGCTGTATTTGGAGTCCTAGGTGAATTTAGTGTTTATACTATTTGTCCTGTTGTCCTTTCAGTGATCGTCATGCATGTGTGTCAAACGTGTTATAACTCCCTCACAAAATATTTCTCCAACCTCCCAATGTTAACAGTGCAAGAAAATGCATGCACAAGATGAATAGCATTGAAAATACTGGCACATTTTCCACAATTTGGTACTGCCTGCCGTGTGAGGGAGGTTATTTAAGCGTCATTAAAGTGTTTACTTAATTCACTTTAGGTATTTTAAATCTAAGGTTGCCGTTTTGCTGCTTCAGAGCTGGTCGTTGCACGGACAGCCATCTAAAAAACAGGCAGCTTTTGTATCAGGCAACACACCCCCAAGATGTCACAGTCATCGGCTGGGAGGCGCAACGCTGCTGGTTATTCAAGCTATGCTAGTTCCTTGTATGAATTAGCGAATCATAACTCTATATTTTACACTTTAATTTCATAACTATCGCAATTACAACTGCGCTTGGGTGTAAATAAAGTGTGTGGCGCTGGCGAGGATCGTTGCAGACAACACCACCCCACCTCACGGTAATGTCGCTGCCTTCAATGCACAGACAGCAATATGTTGTTGAGCGCTAAAAAAAAAAAAATAATAAAAAAAAATAAAAAACTTGGCTATGGTTAGTAAACATAACGAGCTCACGTATCGTTAACGTTCAGCGTCCCGTGAGCACATATGCTGTGTAACGCAACTCCGTGGCTAACATAAAATGATATTAAAGCTCGTGTTTTTATGTTTTTAATGATAATATTTAACACGAGAGCACAGCACAGCCCGAGACAAAAGCCCACTGCAGCCCCTTTCGCTGCCCTCACAACGTTCACCCTCCTCCTCCTCCAGCGCTTAATCTTAGCTAGCTAGCAAAGCTCGTTTCACACAGCCCCCCTAACACACACACACACACACACACACACACACACACACACACACACACACTCACAGCCTTAGCTTGGCTTGGCTCGGCTGGGGCTAACACACTCACTAGCTCACTCTTGTTTCGCCCCCGACATTTTCCCCCTATCGTGTACTCGCAAACAAAATATTTAAAATTTAAAAAAACGGTAAGATAACGGCTGATTTAAAAAAAAAAAAAAAAAAAATCTAAGCTCGCGACGAGAAAGTGTGGTAACGCACGTGGCACACAACTATACCAAAAGCCCACGCAGACACATAACGTTCCATTTTAGCACGCAGTTCACTTTAACGTTAGCCCAACGTTAGCTCAACGTTAGCTCTGCTCGCTGTAGAACTTAGCCAGATGGTGGCTACTAGCGTTAACTAGGATTTTCAAGCCCTTCGTGATCCGCGGGGCAATGAAACAACAACACTTTTTTCTTACCTTCACGCTGGGTTTACACGCTCCCGCCGACTCATTCAGGGTCCGGAGCCTATAATGTGAATATTGCGCAATATAAACAGTTATTTCCTAAATATTGGGGACGTTAACCGTAGCCTACGGCTGTGTGACGTTCATCGCTGGGTTTGAAAACATCCCAGCCGTTCGTTCGTCGCCCGTCCGTCCTCCTGGAGAAAAGCCTAGCAAAACATGCAAGCGTCGCTCTCATTGGTCGAGGCGGGGTCACGTGACGAGCCCTGAGCGCCCCTACCGAGCTTATAAGGTCTCTCCGTCTTGCTGGATAGACTGAGATGGGTATGTGTCAAAAAAACGGTTTAACTATTTGTTTTTATCGACGCTGTGAGTGAACCCGCACCTTTAACGCTAAGTGTACTATCTACGCTTTTATGTTTTGTCGGCTAGCGGCGTGTGTAACATCCGTTGGTGGGTTATTTAAGCGTGTGAATTTGCACCGAGAGCAGGGGAGAGAAACAGTAATGGACACTTGACGTCATCTTTTCCGCTGCTGTGTTGCGGTCAGTGGGAACTTTCTCGAAGATCACGGCTGAGGTTAACTCAGGAATGACGGCTCCTTTTCTTTAATGTGAGCATGGCTTACGTAGCTTAGCCACAATTTAATTAAAACAACTTAATCGCGGTGATTCGACCCCTTTTTCCAAGCCCGCCAACTCATTGTATCGGCCAGCTTTGAAATCGGTTGCGCAGTGACATTTGCATCATGGTGTAATACCACTAGCGCGCATGCGTCACGATGGATAATATTGTATGTTGCAGAGCAGGCTTGAAAGTCGCAAGAGGAAACCGGAGAGTGGGGGAGGGGCACCGGCTAGACACGAAAACGCCACCGGGGCGTGATGGAAGTGACAGGAGCAGTTGTAGGAAGGGAGGCTGTGTGTTGAAGCGAACAGGGTTTATCATATAAGAGCTTAACCTCACAGATATCTGGTCAAAATGTGAACCTAAGGTGGCTTTAATTATATTTTGGCTTGTACAAGTGCCAGTTTAATACATGTACATGCTGATTAGTAAGTTGTTTTTGTTAATTAATATCCACATTTCAGTTTGAAGTTTATAAATGGTAGAAATCTGAATTTAAATTCAACATATCTCCAGTTTATCATTTAGAAACATCTAATTATTCACAATTAAATTAAATTTCTCTTTGGATATGTGTAACTAGGATGAATTGCAGAAAAGCTTTTAATTCAGTCAAACTGACTTGATTGGACATAATTACAGGAAATTCAGGATAAAATTATATATACTTTGGATATGTCTTCTTTTTTTGTGACCATGTGTGTATTAAATTGTTTTTATTTTAGAGGTTGGACCAGTATGTAAACCAGTATGTATGTGATGAATGCACGATTCTTCCAGGACGCATTTGTACGTACAGACGGGTGACAAATTAAAAGGAAAACCTACAAAACACATGCCACCAGATCAGCTTCAGTGTCTCTGAACATCATTCTTCCCATGTGGTTTTAATGATGGTCGTGGACGCGGTGTCTTAACACCTCAGTCCAAAATCTCCCGAGGAGACTGCACAGACGATTCATTCATATTCATAATCATCAAACCATTCAGTGACCCCTCGTGCTCTATGGGAGATATATTGTCATCCTGGAAGAAACCACTCTCATCAGGATAGAAATGTTTCATCACAGGATAACTGATGTGAAGAGACGCTTCTTTTTAACAAGATAAATACCCCCCCTCAGTAACAGATCCCCTCTTAATGTAGGGGTCAGTTTCAGGCCTGTACTGTTCTCTTCGTGTACGCCACACATGCGCATGCCCACTTGTTGAGAATATGGTGACTCATCTGACCATATCACATCTCAGTGGACCAGTGCCGACGGTTTTGCACCACTGAACTCTCAAATGTGCATTCATCTTTGTAATGAGTTCATGCACTATAACTATTATAAACCTCTGTGTAAATGTCGATGGACTGTTCTTGGTGACAGTCACAGCATTTAATGTGCACTTTTAATACAATTTACTGTTGTCTCATAGATCTTAATGCAGATGTCTCTGTTCCTATTAAAACACAAGCCAGCTGAGCAGCTCCTGTCATCTGTGCCACTTAGATCTTTTCCTCTTCTTGATCTTGATACAAAATCAGAATCAACTAGCGTTTTTATACCACAGAGCATGATTGGATGTTAATTGCTACCACGCAGCGCACCTGTGTGTAACCATTTGTTACGTTTCTCGGCTCATTTATCAGGTTTTTCCTTCAGTTTGTCACCCGTCTCGCACTGTATGATCGATAGTCAAGTTAAGCCCTTTATAAGCTTGTCAGAGAAGGCTGTCACTTAAGTAGCACTGACAATGGACACACGTGACATAAGCTTCTTTTGTTTTACAGCACGGCGTCATGTGGTAAAGCCGAGTGATACTTAAAATAAAGTAGTATTTCTTTAAAACACTGTTAAAGAATCTTAAGTGTAGTTCATTTTGGTCCTTCACTTAACTGCATTAAATCTTTAAGAGCAGGAAGAGACATTCAAGGTTATTAATGATTAAAAACTGATCTAAAAGATGTTTCATTGATAATTAAATTGTCAAGTGACACACTGACACCTAGAGCGTAGGTACATGAACAATTTATTTACACAATATGTTTGAGTTAAACATAATATCAGCTTCAGGGACGAGTTGTGTTTGAAAATGTCTACAGGTCAGCTCTGACGCCGAAGCCCGGTCCTGTAGGAGGCTCTGTCAGAGAAGTCAGTCCACCTGCAGGCTCGCATGAAAAACGTCCGTTCCTTTAGAAGAAAGAAAAAGAAAAATCAGTAAAAAAAAATGCAATCTTTTAGTACTTTCTACTATTCCTGATGGTATTTTGTACATACCTGGGCCCAGGTGGTGGAACTCTGCCCGCTTTTAGCTCATCAATAATGTCCTCCATGTCCTTCGGTGTGAGGTCCTCCTGGAAACAAGATAAAAGAAGGATGAATGAAAAGGCAGCAGGACTGTGCAGACTGCTTTTTTTATTGCTAGTGGTCTCGTGCTGGATTATTAAATTCTTAACGTCCTTCGATGAGCACCTCCTCATCCCATTAAATACGTACTAAACGAGAGAGTGGGAAAATGTTAGGAGGAAATACTTGAAAACACTACTTTTATAATGTTGCAAGGAGCTTAAGATGATTAGAACTAATTCTAGAAAAGCAATCATCAACTTTTAGGCTATAAAAGCAGCTTTTATGCTCAATCACAATGCAATGACCAGATTTGCTGAATAATAACCGTTCTCAAATTTCTAAATAGACGTGCTGTCAGGAATAAAATAAAACATGCAGAATAACTGCACTGTGATGATTTCTGCTTCCAAAACTGATATTGGATATCATAATAGGCAGTGTGTTGTCCAATTTTGTCTTGTTTGGTACCTGAAAAATCATATTATTCAGTATTAGAGGGCTAAGTGTTAACATCAAATCCCATAGATAAAATACTCAGCTCAAGTTCACATCATTAAATAACTTTATGGTTTCCTAACTTCAGTACTAAAGAGGTTAAAGGACCAGTGTGTATGTTTTATGGCTGAATAATATTAATAATGTTTTAATTAGTGTATAATCACCTGAAACAGAGACCACCATGTTTGGACAAACCAAACACTGGCTCTACTAGATGGGGCCTGTCGTGTTTTAGCCACCATATAGTCTCTTTTATATACTTGGAAAAGGTGAAGCGAGGTGAGAGGTGGTTGCAATTTACATCCTCACTGCTAGATGCTACTAAATCATACACACTGGACCTTTAAAACTTATTTAAATCTGTGTTTTAACCCAGGCAAACAAAGCTTGTTTAGTCATGTCAGATTAGTTAGTCTTCTCCAACAACACTTGCATTAAAAAGAGCTCAGGTTGTATTATTTTGTGTTAATGTGTATAAAGACCTGACACAAGCTTGTTGAATAAATGCATGTATATATGTATGTATGAATAAATCACAACAGCCAAAGACTGCAATCATTTCTGAGTGCTAATTATTCACATAAAATGCTGAACTCAGTGCTACCTTACTCTTGGCGTTAACACACTGTACCTTTTCTGCCTCTAATGATCACACCTCAGCGATGTGAGGCGTTAGAGAAAAGTCCTCTTTTCTCAGTCGTATTTACTTTAATTGGGTCATTCACTTGTGCTCAGCTTGCAATAACTAAATTCCCCCTCGGCAACTCGGTGCAGAATTAGTATCCGATAATGTTTAACCACAAATCCACAGAGCGAAGTGTTCATCTCACATCTGGCTCGTGAAGTTTTCCAGACTGAGGTTACGGATGAGACAAAAGTTCTTATTTCAGCCACATTATTAGTCATCTCCCCATTTGCATTTGTTTTTTAGCCTTACAAGTTTGGACTGTACCACATAGGGTTGCGAATTCTGGGAATTTGGAAACTTTCCATGGGTTCTGTAAAACAAACAGATTTTCGTGCAAGTACACCTGAATATCTGTACTATTCCACAATCACATGCACATGGGCACACTTCAGAGCCCAGAGCACACAGAGACTATTGAAGCCACATCCTCCAACATTTGAGCTCGTGGACGACACAATATTGTTCAATAAACTAATTAAAACTTGATAAAGTTCTACTTACAAATAGATCTGTTGAAATGTTCAATTGTATTATTTTGCTTGGATGTCTGCTTATAACAAAAAATGTTTATATTTGTGTTTGGACATGATACAGTTCGTTTAAATCACCCCCAATTTCCCATAAAATTCCCCATCTTAACTTCCCATGGAAAGTTTCTGAAAATTTACCAGAAATTTCCCACCCCTTTGCAACCCTAGTACCACACCTGCATTAGCTTCCAAAGGGGGGGAAATACAGTCAGCACTCCGGAGATGAAACTCTCTTTCTTCTTTTTTTTAACCTTATTTTGTTAATTTCGTTATAACGCTCAGTAAAGCAGCCACATCTGCACAGAGTCGTCAAACACTCACATAATAGTTGTCATTGATCTGGACCATCGGAGCGTTCACACAGGCGCCCAAGCATTCCACTTCTAATAGCGTGAACATCTTGTCTGCAGTAGTCTCTCCACCTTTAATACCTGTGGAAACACAAACGAAGACATGCTTCATATTTAGCTAATCTCCCCTGACAAGCTGCAGATTATGTTACTGAAACAACACATATTTTTAACTCGAGCGAGATCGCCTGACATTACACAGCTGTAACAGTATACGTGACTTATAACAAGGTGCTCTATTCAACGCCACACAGGCTGAAGTAGGTTAGCACTGGTTTGGCTTCATTTCAGCCTTTTATGTTTTCTTGTTTGCTGCGACAGCTCACTGCTGTTTGAATCAGAGAGACAACTGTCTGTTTACATGTCTGTTTATCTCAAACATACACAATAAAAAAAAGACAATGTTCTCATCTCATTGTTTTCATCTCTTCATTGGCTGAAAAATGGGAAAATGTCTCACCCAGTTTGTTTTGGATGGTCTCCAGGATGCTGTCTGAGTTGCAGAGCATGCAGGGAGTTGTTGTGCAGATCTGAATGAAGTACTTTCCCACGGGCTGACGCAGGTACATTGTATAGAATGTCGCTACTTCATACACCCTCATCGGAGCGATTTCCAGCACCTCGGCGACCTAAACGTAAAACAAAGAACGAGGTTACACGACACCTAAGACATAATGGTGTTGTTTAGTCCTCCATAAAAGTGTTGTCAAACTGGCGTCACACAGCTGTAACATATTAAAGAACCGTGCCTTGTTCATGGCGGAGACGGGGAGCCATCCATGTTGCCTCTGGGCTACATCCAGCACTGGGAGGGTGGCTGCCTGCTTGTGCCCAACAGGGTACATCGAAATGATCGCCTCAATCCTCTACAGACGGAGGGAAAAACACATTTTTAACATGAATCATTGCATTCCTCTTTTATTTCAACAATTCGATCAATTGAAAATATCAAACAATGCTCATACAGAAGTGTTACCTGCACAGGTATATCGATCTATTGACTGACATCAGCTATAAAAAGTAATATTAATGTGACAAAACTAGATTTATACAATTAAACTTGATTAATACATCGGCAGATTTTAATTAAGACATGATGCAGAAGATATTTGGAGTCATTTAGATCTATTAATGAGTTTCTATTTGTGTTTTATGTGTATAGCTTTCTATAATTATTACATTTTTATTAAAAACCTAAATAATAATAATAATAATAACTAAGAATAATTTACTGGTAAAGAGAGCTAAAGTTTATTGTTCAACTGTGAAACATCCTGCCTTCATTTCACATCTTTATCACAAGTGTTTGATAATCATGTCTGAGCAATCATTGCACAAAATGTGCGTTTATTTCTATATAATGAATCTCTGTTAATATATCGATGTCAGGATTATTTATTCCCAGTTATCAGTATTAGCCAGGCCACAAAAATCTAGTATTGGTCGGGCTCTAAACTCTCTAAAGATAATACAAAAAATAAATATTCTTGGTCATAATGATCATGTGTTCATATTTTACTGAATATTACAGCGGTAAACAAAATATAGATTTAAAAACAGTATCAAGTTTTAGCTTTTTAGATATAAGCAGATTTGGAAAATTGGAAAATAAAATACGTGACTGAAACTCGAACTTGAAAGATAATAACAGTAAACAGAAGTAACGTGCAAATCGTGACCAGCCAACGCAGGTGCAAACATATCAGATATTGGCACTGGCTTCAAATAAACAAACAGCTGTGCGTCCCCTCAAAGTACCTCTGAGCACAGACGTCAAACAAACCTTTTTGCTCTCCTCGGTGAACTCAAATGGAGTATCGGCGTTGTTGTCAGGAGTATCTCTGTGCTGGAACACAAAGACAACAGTGTTAACATTGTTTACACCAACAGTATAATTATCCATAGTCATTTTCAGTGACATTTATCAGCCACGTTATATTAAATCCTGTTCAGAAGCTCTCAAAAAATGTGAAGCTGTTATTAAATTTTAGAGGGCTTATGAGCAGTATCTAATAGTATGTGATAAAATATGAATAACCCATCCTGTAAGCCCCGAGGGGAAAACATGTGCAGCTATCAGACCATAGAAAAGACTTAACACAGATAACAATCCTTTCTGCTTCTGCACACACTGCCCCCTTGTGAGCAGCAAACAAGCTTTGTGCAATTAAGAAAAGGAACAACTTTAAATTTAACGATGTTTGAAGTTAAACATGTCGGTGCTGATTGAAGACGAGCGCTTCAAAGACAATTCAGCCAAACTGAATTTCCAGTAATCGCAGATTTAAAAACATCTTTACTATCGAGGGACGATGAAACCATGGCATGTTTCCATTGCATCAAAATATCACCCGTGATGTTTTTGTTGTGGCTCTAATAGGCTCTGAAGGCTGCTCACGGGATGAGTTAAGAGCTTTTGGAAAATGGATGCCTTCGGGATCGTTTCGACAAAAACAGAACCATAAACGTTGCTGCTGAGTTATGCATAATTAATTCACAATTATGATAACCAGGTAATACAATTAATAAAATCCAACCAACTGAAGTTTGTGGATGTGAGAATATAATTTGTTAATATTGGTGTTATGTGTAAACACTTGAGTAAAACAGGATGAAGAATAATTAAGTTAGATGGAGTGAATCTCCCAGATGTGGAACACAATGAAGGAAAGAAAACTGATTTCTTTAATCATTTAAATGTATTAATTTAGAAGTTAGTTAATACAACAAAGTATATGAATATATTCCACACTGTACGATTACGAAAGTAAAGAAGTAATGGACTGATACTGATACATAAGGTCTCTATTACAGCATGACTGAGCGCAGTGATACAAGAGGTCAAAATGAGGACGATTAACAGTGATACAGATCACCATAAAGAAATATGTGTGCCTATTGTGGCAACATGTCCTTGTCGCAGTTTTGTAAAAGTAGTTCCTGATTTAAAGGACGAATGTTTTGGATTTTGTTGCATCTAACAGTGTAGTTGCCGATTAAAGACCCCTCGCCTCACACTCCCCTTCCTAGGAGAAACTGAGGTGGAGGTGAAATGTGCAAAAATGCTAAACGCACTATCTACAGCCAGTGTTTAGTTAGCCCATCTGGGCTTTTCAGGTGATTTTACACAGATGAAAACATTTCTGCATATTATATTAAATTTCTGACATACTCTTTAAATACAGCTCCCTAAATCTTCCAAATGGGTCCTTTAAGAGCTCGAATAACACCTGACACAACTGGAAACCTCCAATAACCTGACCCCATTAATCCATTAACTTTACCATTTACCTCACAGTTTCCGGATGAAGCACACTGACAACACCGTAATTAATTAAATTAATAATTAATTATAAACTTCTGCTTCACGTCTCTTAACTTTGGCAAAAGAAACTGTAACTCACCACAAAGATGCCGCCAGCTCCAGCACGCGCAGCAGACCGATGCAGATTCCTGACCTGCCTGGCCTGCAAATGCAGAGAGAAAGGAGACAGATAAAATACCTGCTAGTTTCACATTACATTTACATGCAGTCATTTAGCTGACGCTTTTATCCAAAGCGACTTATTAAAAAAGGAAGTTGTAGTAGTAGTAGTAGTTCTTAAATGAAGAAGCTATCTGAAAGAGCCGGTAAAAGGTAAACTTAAACAGAACAAGAAAAATCTGTAATGTTGTCATTAATTTTACATAATTTGTACTTAGACAGAATAATCAACATCATTTATATATTTTGATAAACCACAACAGAATTAACAGCTCAATTAAAAACATACAAATCTGTCCGTTCTCTTCATGGTGTGTGAAAAAGTTTTAATCATGAGCACTGGTTTGTGTTGACTTCAGAGGTATACATCTAAATAAATGATCCTCACAATCTCACACCCGTGTGTCTGATTTCAGTAACTTTAACACACTTCAGGGGTATAAATACAGCTCATAGATTATATAGATTAGATTTCTCTGCACATTTAATTTCTCTGTATATGTTTAAGTTAAATCCAGATTTTATTTTATAGGTTATTTTTAATGCATGTTTACTGTGTTATCTATCCTTGATGTACTGACTTGCATCTTGCAATGTGACACTCATTACTGCAGATAGATGGGGAAATTAGGTCGCCATAGCAGTCCGGTATATTTGAATACAATAAAAATACAATAGAATAAAATACTGAGGTAGAAAAAATAAAAAAATAAGAAGACAGAATGGGACAAGGACACTTAAAAAACACAAGATAAATAGGTAGATGGGGTGCAGTGGCAAGATGATGGTAATAGTACTGATGATATGATGGTAGTGTTATTGTTGATAACAGTATATAATAATAATAATAATATACTGTATATATAGATATATATATACACATAGATATGTGTCATATATTTAGCCTGTGCAAGGTGTGCATACATACATAACTGCAATATATAGTATGTACACACACGTATAAATATATGTATATATACACAAGATATGATATATGGGGTCATTTATCATTTTAAAATAATATTATAGCTATTATGTTTGTTAAGCACTTGTATTATTGTCCATTGACCTCCAGGTCTCTATACACAGAGTGGAAATAAGTGTTTGGGGTCTTACTCAGTGCTGACAGAGCTTTGCCATGTTGTACAAATACAACACAGGCTTGCACAGCTAACAACAAGTAACGTGCTATAACAGAGAAGCACACTAGAGCTGATTTTAACATGTGGTTGCTCGTGTGCAGAGTAAACTCTCCTGTGCATTGATAGTTTTGTCCAAAGATCACCTTGTAGACGTCTAACAGCAGGAAGCTAAACCAGCTAGCATGCTAACCCAACGTTATATAGCATGTTAGCTTAGCTTAGCCTCCGCTGCTTGCCCTTGTGAAGAGTCACAGCGTCTCCTCTACAAAATATCAAACACGGGATTTAAATTATCACCCAGAACCAGAGAGAATATCACAATCTTACCGTCTGCGACACCGCAGAGCGAACAGCAGCAGACAGAAACATCGTGGTGGTGTTAAAGTTTTGGTCCCGGTTCGTTAGCAAACTGGACGGGACATCAACGGCCGGGGTCCTGCGTGAGATGCGACGTCAGCGCGTCAGATGGACGTACGTGCGTAACTGAATCGATCCCAGAGTGAAACATGAGATTGGACATTTGTTCTGTGTTATGTAACCTGAATTGTGGGTCACGTTGCGTGTTTATCAGCGTCTACTGAGGACAAATCATAAAATAATGTTTTAATGACACATTATAACTGTTATAATAATTAAATGTAATACTATTTCTTATTGGATATGTTTTGAAAATAATGCTACAAAGTGGTTCTCAGTAAAGCAACAACATTTTATGGAGAAACTCAACAGGACAAAAGCAAAATCTGTACACATGGCCCATATATCTCCCTCTCATCTGCATCTCCATTGTGCCCCAAGCGTAAAAAAAACTGGTAGTCTGACACAGCAGTTTTGGCAGGTCAGTCATAGGGCAGCAAATGAATAAGATTCTGTCTATTAACAGTAATAATAAACCTTTATGTCTGCTACTTGGTACATCTGATATGTCCATCACTGACAAATCTAAAAGAAAACTTTATCAGACACTTGCTTTCTGTGCTAGAAAGAGTATTCTTTTGAACTGGATCACAGATAAAGCTCCATCTAAGGCTCAGTGGCAAAGGGTTTTATTTGAATATGTTGACTATTTGGCATGTAAACTTCACAGCAACGATGATGCCTTTCGTAAAACATGGGAACTCTTTCTGTCATATGTTACTTTCACTTCTGTATACCTTTATTTTACTTATTTATTTTAAATGTATTCTTACCTGTATAGGATGTGACTCCTGAATCTCTTGCCTGTATGAATTTGGATTTGAATATGTACGTGAGCCAAATGTTTGTTTTTTGTTTTGTTTTTTGTTATGTGTTCTTGTTTTACCTGTTGAAAAACTAATAAACATATATCTAAAAAAAAGAAAAGAGAAAAAAAAGCAAAATCTGACACAATGACACACAAAAAAGGTTTAAAAAGTGTATTTAAGTGGCATAATGTGATCATGACATCAGTTAAAACTTTTAAAAACACTTTTTATCTTGAAAATTAAATAAATATGTACCTATAAGACACTATGTCAGAGTAGTGACAATGGGTTGAGGCTCAGAAATGTTGTTTACTGGATGTCAGTGAACACAAAGTTGCTCCTCCACCCTCTCTCTCTCTCTCTTTTCTCAGGACACCCATCACCCTCCCTGTCAAATAAAACCTCCCAATGCCTGCCTGAATCCCCAGCATTCATCCTCCCTCTTCTCCTCCTCCTCTTCCACCTCCTTGCTTGGGGAAATAATGCCACTGACAGACCAGAGAGGGCCCGTCCAATGAAAAAGTGGGAGTGCCGCACCATGTGAGCCGATTGGTTACCCTGGACCTAAGCAGACTTGGAGAGAGGCTGCAGTTCTGGGATTAGAGGTGGGTGTTATGCATGCTGAATGGTGTTGCTTCAAAGTACAAGAGGCCTTGTGGTGTTCTTACCTTACCCAGGAGGATCCAGACAGATCAGCAGTGACTCAGATTAACCCATATTCTGACTCTCAGATGATATAGATCCGTCGACATCTGTCCGTCCACGATGGTTGTGCCTGAATCTCAGGACAAGATGTACTACCCTCCTGATGACATGAAGAGGGATGCTCATGTGCCTGATTTTAACTCCTATCTGGCACTGTACAGGAAGTCTCTTGAGAATCCAGAAGGTAGGTCAAACACGTCTGTATTTTTAGTGCAGTGCTCGCAGAGTTTGCTTGCATTTCACCTCCCTCTGAGCCTCTCTGTATACAGTATCTCTCTTGTGTTTATCTGCTTTGTCTGCAGCCTGTAACACTGACTTATCACTTTGTTGTTTTTTTAGCTTTCTGGAAAGAGATTGCTGATGAGTTCTTTTGGAAGAAGCCAGCAACAGGACCAGTGCTGCAGTACAACTTCGATGTGACAAAAGGGAACATTTATGTCAAATGCATGGAAGGGGCCAAAACCAACATGTGCTATAACGTCCTGGACAGGCTTGTGAAGGAGAAGAACCTCGGTGAAAAAATTGCCTTTTACTGGTAAGAAGCAGCAGCGGCGTCTTTCTGGGATGAATCATGGCTTTCATGGGAAGTCCCGCCTGCAGTTATGTCAGCTATTTGTATCAATAGCAACTGTTGTGCCCCTAGTGACGACCCCTGTGCACCAACGCAAACCACAGCTAGCACAACACAGTGCCACTGCATTTACAATCAGATTATAAGAGTCCTGTAAGACTCATAAAAACTATTTTTGGTGTTTCATTACAGAACAAAAGCTGATTTCTACTTAACCTTTGCCAGAATCTTCCAATAAGATCCTAATGGTTTGTTTCCAGAGTACGACTGATGTTTTTAGTTGTTATATTTTGTATATAAGCTCATAAATGTTCTCACTAAACTCTAAATTACCTTTCTGCTTACAGTAAAGCCTCACACCTCACCATAAAGGCTCTATGTTATGTTGTTTTAACTTTATATTATGGCACATATTTGCTTTGTCAACTGAAGAGGCTTAGCAAACAAGAAATAGTGGTGCAAGCTTAGCAGTAATAGGGGTTCAATGGAACCGGACACAGTGGAGACCAGCCATCACCCACACAAGCACAAACACTGTTTGCATTGCATCAAAGCACTTGTGTAATATATCTACTCGAGTGTTTGCCGTGTCAGTTTCAGTACACCATGTGAGGAGGATATAGTTCCTGTCAGCTGTGTTATTACCGTGTTTATATTTAAGTTATCGTTGACCATATGGTTTGATATCACTTGGTAAACACTTTTGCTCACACCTTGAACAAACAGCACTTGTAAAAGTATCCATAAAATACGACAACAGGAAGTATTTGAAGGTCATCTTATATATTATATATACATAGAAATGTGAGTACAAACAATGCCTAAAGCACAGAAATCAAACCAACAATTAAAAGACATCATTACAGTAATTAATTCCACAGTGTTTCTCTTCAACTTCAACTTGAGAAAGAGCGTCGTACTGTTGGTTTTAACTGTCACTACTGGCTTTACATTGGAGTTTGACAAAGGGCTCAATGCTCTATATGATGACAGGTGTCATGTGACTTAGGTGTCACACTTTGAACAAATGTTGTTTTTAACATAAAGATGGACTAAGACCCATTGTCTTTCAGTTTCTCAACCCTTTCAAGAGCTTGTAAGAAAGCTTTCTCTGTGGATAAGTGATGGTAGCAAAAAGAGAAACAATTTATGCAACAAATGCAACAAATTAGAGGACAAAGGACAAATCAGAACCTTGAATTTACAAGCTGCTTCAAAATACCCTTTTGAATTGTTGAAGGTAGTAGCAATAGACGAGTTATGCATGAGCTGTTAAAACAAGGCAATGAAACTCGTAATGGCAAATTAATGTATACAAAGGATGCGCATATTATATACTGACACTGAGGCTAAAACACCAGAATAAACTGCATAAAATGAAGTCAAGATAATGAAAGAGCATAATAAATAACTGACTGAAATCTATATACAAAAGCAGCACACAGTCCAAAAGGCAGTGGTAAACTTTGAGTGCATTCTCAGCTTTGATTCAGAGGGATTAAGTACGAACTGTTCAAGAATATCTGCAGCTAAAAGCAGCTTCACCATGTTTGGATTTCAGAGCAGATGACCTTGGAGGATTGGTGAGTTGATACTGTAGCAGGAGTGTTTTGCTCATAAATCATTTGGTGATTTTTAAATGAGTTGTTCAAAGATTTTCTTTTTTTGACAGACGGTTGCAGAGATTTGAGTATTGTGCTCAGCTTTCTTCTGAATGTGTGGCAGCTGCCGAAGAGCTGTTTTAGAAATACCTGAGAAAATCCTATTACGGCAGTCCAGCCTGCTGAAGATAAAGACGTGGATTAGGTTTGCTAAATCTTGTTTGTATGGAAATTCTCTAATTCATGCAGGTGAAAATAGGCTACTTTATCTGTTGTCCCCGACCACACCAATATATCTCACTTGGGTTTTCAGCAGCAGACAATGCAGATGAACTTGACTTTGAGTCATTTTTGCATCAAAGAAACATTTCGGATCCACATTCAGCCCTAACAGAGGCATTTAGCAGTTGAATTAACGAGTTTCCAGGATCGAGCCCTGTGGTACTCCAACAGTAGACACAGAGTAGTAGGTAAAGGTAAAGGTAGGTAAAATATAAATATTTGAGCTTCTTTTTTTTGGCACATCACCAAAGCACTTCAGGTCACTTTACCAAGGACAGTTTCATCACTGTAATAATTTATTTCACCACCGTCAGCCTGGCGATAAGCTCGATTTCAGATTGTTGCAGTGTTTTGGCTTCTGTCCCGCACCAGACGTCTGCTACCATGCTGGCTGGTGGCCTGTGAAACACTGTGCCACATAGTTTTCCAAAAAAACTGTCCTGACATGCATCCAAACCCAATATAGACCCAGTAATAACGGGAACAGGTTATCTCCCCTGTGAACTCACTGAAAAGGAGGAACAGTGACTTGACGGTTTCTGTGTGTGTATATATATATATATATAATACATAATCACATCATACAGACAGAACTTCATACAATCTAAAACAGGATTACAGTAACAGATTTGGGTTGTGCTTCTTCTCTTATGTGTCGTCTTCTCAGGGAGGGGAACTCACCTGACCACCACCTCGCCATCACCTACAGCCAACTGCTGAGCCAGGTCTGCCGCTGCGCTAATGTCCTCAAACAATTGGGTGAGAAACTAAAATACATGTAAGCTATACTACCTAAATGAATAGAGAAAAGATAGAGATGATCTTTAGAAATCATCAAAAGTTTGGGTAAAATGAAAAAGAAATGAACACACGCTAAAATCATTGCTTAAGTCCGACATTTCAGGTTGTGGATTCATGAAGGAAAAAGGACATAAAGTCAGAAACATCTCTCAGAAATGAAGACCATCTCACTTCTCCTGGCGAAAACTTAAAAGAGCATTATCATAGGAGTTTTATTTCAATGTCAAATGTAGAAATATCATCTAAAATCTGTCAAACATTGTGAAATACAGCAACAAAGTACTGTCCATACTACCAGACAGGGCTCAGTGTCGAGTATACCCGGTATGCCCAATGCACTTGTTGCATATCAGACATACAGTACAGCATCTGGACCAGATCCAACATGCTGAAACTCATCCTAAAGCTGCAGTACCATTGCTTGTTTGAGTTGAGATGTAACCCTAGATGAAAACCTCGAGTGTTTACTTGTTGTTTACTTCTTCAAGGTGTAAAAAAGGGAGACAGAGTGTCTATCTACCTCCCCATGATCCGAGAGCTGGTGTACACTATGTTGGCCTGTGCAAGGATAGGCGCTGTTCACTCCATTGTGGTAAGTAGTACGATGATGAACGACGTCTTTAACTTGAAGCAAATGATGTTTGTTTCACCCATTTCGTTGAAGCAGATGTAGCATCATTTAATGACGTGTTGTGTTGTCTGTGGGAAGTTTTGCACGCGGGTTAGCAGTTGTTTACTGCTTTGACCCCATTTCCAGGACAAAAAAACCCATCAGCTGTACCTGAGCTCCTGTTTCTGGTAGTCCAGACTGCTCTGCTCCTGTAGTTATCAGCTGTTCTCCGTGTGAACACAGCGCTGGCAGCATCTGCAATCAATATATGGGTCAGGCATTTACTGGCTGTATCCAGCTTGGGAAGGCATCAGAGTCAGTGCAGCAAGCCAACACTATTTTAGCTATTCAACCTTCCCCGTCTATGTAAAGGTTAGTAGCCCTGTTAAAAATATCTCCAGGCAGCTCCAAGGCTGGATTTTATGACTTATGAAGGTCTGTTTTTGGCAGACTGAAGAGTGAGTGACCTTGTCTGTGCTTAGTCATTGTTGTAAATCTTCCAGCTCTGACTTTTTAACATATGAACATCTTTTAGCAACATAAGGATGTTTGGGATAACGCCAGCCTCTTGGATTCTCATACGACTCTTAGTGTTAATCATAAATTAGCTTAGCATGAAATTAAATCATAGATGGAGCCAGGCGGGATAGCTAATGTCACTCACGCGGTGACATTTTGCTGAGTCCAGAGTCATCAATAACCTGATTCATGAATGCTGTCATCAACACTGAAACTTTATACTCTGTGAACTGTTAACCTTCGCCAGAAGACATGCGTCTGGCCGAGGATGCAGCAAATGACAATCATATAAAAGATTAATTATAAATGTCTGGTTCATTACGTAACATTGCACAAGGTGACTCCTCTATAATGAGGAGACACAGCATGCATCAGACAGATCGGTCTGTTTGCAGAACAGCAGCCGTTGTGGCCTCAAATAACAATGAAGGAATAACGGTTAAAGCTAAAACACGAAGAGTCATAGAGTGTGTTAACACGTGGTTTTAAAATATGTTTTTATGATCTGAACACACGTGGACAGCCAAGACAAGTCATAATTCATGCCGGAGTCTATTATGTGTCAAAGATGTGCAGCTGACCACTTGTGTTCTTTGCTGCCTTTGTCACTTCTGTAAGAATAACAGTTATTACCTCAGTCTGTCGCCAGACAAGCGCCAGATTTGTTTCACACGGATGTTGTCAAATGTGTCCTCACCAAGTGGTTTGAACAGTCCAATCACAATGCGTCTTGGTGGTCGTTCACACTTGGAATTAGCACTTGTGAGCCACATTTTAAAACCAAGTGTTAACAGGGTCATGAAGTCAGTGAACGGCAATATCTAGCCGAAGGTAGCTAACTTTAGTTAACATAAGCCACTATAAGCTACTGGTCATATGAGACCAGGTCTGTATATAATTTGTTATTCTTTCTTCTAAAAGTTATGTAGTCTTACTTTAAATGTAAGTTTCATATCTGAGACACCAGAGTGAGATTTCCACACTCCTACGCTCCTTTGCTAAATGGATTGACACATTTTTTTTCTCAGTGGCCTGTTGTTCACACAACGTGCCCCAGTTGGGTTAAAGATGCCGCTTTAATCAAATGTGAGTTGTTAGTACAAGTCAAGTTTATTACAACTTGAGGCTCTTTTTTGTAGTTTGCAAACGTGACCTTGCTAAAGTGGCGTCTCACATGAAACATGAGCAGTTTTTTGTTACTTGTTACTTTTTTTTACTCGCTTAATTTTGCTTGAAGCTAAATGTATTTGGGTACAGTGGTTAGCAGAAGGGGAATTTCTGTGTAGAGTTTGCATGTTCTCCCCATGTCTGCGTGGGTTCTCTCGGGTACTCCGGCTTCCTCCCACAGTCCAAAGACATACACTTAACAGGTTGATTGGTGACTCTAAATTGGCCGTAGGTGTGAATGTGAGTGTGAATGGTTGTTTGTCTCTATGTGCCCTGTGATGAGCTGGCGACTTGTCCAGGGTGTACCCCGCCTCACGCCCAAAGTCAGCCGGGATAGGCTCCAGCCCCACGAGACCCTGATGAGAATGAGCAGTTAAAGCCAATGGATGGATGGATGGTTAAATATATTTGAACCAGCAATGTATCAAAACATATTTACTGTGGTTGTGTTTCCACACATTTCTTGTGTAATCAGGCGTTATTACCAACATCCTGTGCCCTCAGTTTTGGTTTCACCTTCAAATAAAGTGAATCATTTGGCCTGTTTTGCAAGCACACTTTGTTGTGTGTCACAGATGTTGCTGTGTTCCCAAGTCTCAGCAAATTTAATGAGTACAACGTTATCATAACCAATAGAAATATGACAAAGTTTTTCTCTTCCTCATGTTCAGTTTGCAGGTTTCTCCTCTGAGTCTCTGTGCGAGAGGATCATGGACGCCCAGAGCAGCGTCCTGGTGACAGCAGGTAAGTCCAGCAGCACCAGGATGTGATGTGACGCAGCGCTCAGGGGCTGTAAAGATGATTTTCAAGTTGTAAAGTGGATCAATGTGTAAATATCTCCTCCCTGCTACCTCATCATCTCTCCCTCCATCCATTTGTCATATACAGATGGTGTTTATAGAGGAGAGAAGCTGATCAACCTGAAACAGATTGCAGACGAGGCTCTGGAGAAGTGCAGGGGAAAGTAAGTCCTGCTTACGAGGCCGGCAGTTTCTCGGTTCTCAGCAACTGCCCTTATTTACACTAGCTGCTGATAATGGGACTCAGCCACTGTCATATGAGTTACTGGACACACACGCACACACACACACACATACACATGGCAAAGCCCAGTTTCCACATTACGGGGTTGCCGGGCAACATGGGGCGCTCAGATTCAGCAGGTAAGCCCAAGCTGCTCGTTCCCCGTGGCAACATGAGCCCGGGAGGGAAGCACGGTATGCTGGGAATGATTATCTGAGGAGGGGGTGGCGTTTAGGGGCATCATTTCAAAATAAAATGTGCAGTGATGCTGTTCATTTCACCAAAGCATCATGTAGCAAAACATATTATAATATATATACTTACTATATTTACTATTAGCTTTATATTATGTAATTTTTAAAACTTAATATCATTGTGTACATCATCATGTTGTATTTTATTCAGATTGTGACACCCACTGAGACAAATATTTCACCTATACAGGGAATTGACAAGTAGATTTGAAGAATATTTGAAAAAAGACGTGAAGGAGAAAAAAATAATGCTTGTAAATCGAAATTTCCTCTATAAAAACTGACACATGGCGCTTTTCCTGCCTTTTTCTTTATTACCTTGCAGAGCGTCATCCAGTGTCACTAAATGCCTCGTCGTCAAACACCACGCTCTGAGGACAAAAAGCGGAGCTGCGTGCAACAAACTGCAGGTAGATTTGTTTTTGGTTTACAGTTCATCAAGCTAAAAAATGACAAAATGTGTGACAGTACCTGTAGACACCAAAACTATGAAGCAACACAAATGGAACTATGTGGTAAACAAACCAGAATATGTTGAAATGAGAAATGAGATCTGCATATGTGGTTCCCACCATGAAGCATGGAGGATGAGGTGTGATGGTGAGGAAGTGTTTTATTCAAAATTCAAGGCACACTTAACCAACATGGCTACTATAGCATTCTACACTAAGCATGTGGTTAAGCTTAGTGGGACCATCATTTGTTTTTCAACATGACAGTGACCCCGAACACACCTCCAAGTTATGTAAGGAATAGTTTGCCAAGAATCAGTGATGCATGACATGGCTTCCGCAATTACCCGACCTAAACCCAATTAAGATGTTTTTGGATGAGTTGGACCGCCGAGTGAAGGAAACTCAGCCAACAAGTGCAGTGAAAGAAAAGTGTGCACGGGGGTCATGTATATGACACAATATTAGAGCCTCTCAGGGCCTCATACTGAAAGGTGCACATATTTAAGGTTAAGTCCACTCCTGCAGTACGGTGGATAAAAATAGTTAGTCTCCAAAGAAAAGACTCTAAAAGCAGTACTGCGCTGACACAGATGCAGAGGACTTGAGGTGAACTTTGTAGCATCAGTAAAATCAGGCTATGAGAAGAGAAGCGAAGGAGGGAAAGCACCTGATGACAAAATTCATGTTAATGCATATGAACAAGGCCCCACAGAGCATCATGTAACCGACCTCCTGAGGCTAAAACAGAAGAAAATCACCAAAAGAAAACGTGTCTTCCAATTTAGGATTCAGAATTTGCCTCCAAGGGGCACAGAAAATTGCAGTCAGTTCAAAATTGACTTGGTGTGTTGCTGCCTGTGGCTTTGGGCGCACGATATGCGTAGATGTAATGAGGGGTTTTATGTGTTTCATTTGTTCCCTGTTGTTCTTGTGCGTTCAGACCCCCTGGGACTCCGAGTGTGATGTGTGGTGGGATGAGGTGATGAAAGACTCCCCTGAAGAGTGTGAACCCGAGTGGCTGGACGCTGAGGATCCTCTGTTTATCCTCTACACCAGCGGCTCCACGGGCAAACCAAAGGTAAGAGACACAGGTGTGTGTACGTGAGGAGAAACCAGAGTAGCTGTGGAAATATTTGAAATCACAGTGTCTATTTTCTACTCTGATAAGCCTGTAATGGTGTTAACCGTGCTGGTTTTCACATAATCTGCTGTGAAATGGGTAACAAATGATGGTTTTCTAATGCTAAGAGGCACAAATGCATCCTAGAAAGTTTAAAAGCACCACAATTACAATCAAACCCAAGGCTCGGAGCATCAGATGGGATGAAATCATCTTTTCCTCGCACACACAGCATCGGGAGGCCCCCTTTTTTTTGCTGCCTGCTGTCTTTTGTTGACCAATTATCTCCAAATTCACGCTTCTTTTCCTGCGTACGGTACAGGGTGTTCTCCACACTGTTGCCGGGTATCTGCTCTACACGTCGTTGACCTTCAAGTATGTTTTTGATCATCACCATGACGACGTGTACTGGTGCACCGCAGACATCGGCTGGATCACCGGCCACTCCTACATCACCTACGGACCACTTGCGAACGGTGCTACGAGTGTGCTGGTGAGAGCGAACGAGACTTTGTTCCTTTTACTTTATATAAAAATCAACACATTCAAATAAAGCAATATCACACGAGAGGAAGTTCTGTTATACTGAATATCAGCACGGCTGTGATTAACGACTGTCACGGACGTGCTGATATTCAGTATAACAGTACGACCTTGTGTGATATTGCTTTTATACAACAGTTCTACAAGGGCAATTATAAGTGACAACAGATTATGATTTATTTGTTTATTTAATCATTTATGCAGGCTGGCTGCTTTATATCATGTATGCAAACCAGTAAAATAAGAGTGAAATATCAGTCTTGACGTTCTCATAAAATGTTATATCAAATGATAAATGATAATATCAAACATGTGTCACATTATCAGGAGAAAACCAGCTAGTTATTTTGGTAACAGGCTAAAAAACTCCTAAAATACTGTCACACACACTCGACAGATGGTGAATTAGCTCTGTTTTGAGTCTGTGTTTAATTCAGTGTGTATCTGCTCCATCAACCAGCTCTCTTTTTTTTGTTACAGTAGCTAAAATAGCACAGCTAACTAAAAGAGGTGACAAAATTCAAAATGTAAAGATTGTACAGAAACACAGTTTATCTTATAATCTCTATGGATTATATTGATGCTGAATTGACAGTCAGACTGTCGACATGTGACGTCCTTTATCTCCTGTATCGAGTGTTTTTACGGACACGTAATGAATTGTTCAAATGTCATACTGTATTTCTTAAAGGGAGTTTGGTGTCATAGGGAGCTTTAGTTTAATTCAAGCTGCTAATATGTTTATTTTATTATTAACATTTTATCAATGCTACAGAAACACTAGGTAACTGTGGTAAGTATGAAAAGGTTGTCTGACATTGTCCGACTGTTAGTTATTGGTTTGATTAATGGTTGTGTATTGATTACTGACAGTGGTAATCAATCAGGTTTATCATCAGCTAATCAGTTTCTAACAGCAGTATGTTTTTATGTTCATCTTTGTGTTGCAAACTTTGTTACAACTTAAGATAGATGACGATCATTAACATGGCGGTCGTTGGGACACCTGTGAGGAGCGATACATGCAGTTAAAAGTCCCAGTGCTGTTATTTTCTATATCAGCACTCATGGAACGACTCTTGTCCAATCAAATTACTAACTGTTGTATAAGACACTTTTTAGCACAGAGGCCTCTAATAGGAGCATGCCAGTGTTTGTTATTCCTCACAGAGATGCATGTGTGTGTCCAGTTTGAAGGTATTCCAGTCCACCCTCATGTCGGCCGGTTCTGGGAGATCATTGAGAAGTACAAAGTGACCAAGTTCTACACAGCTCCGACAGCCATCCGCCTGCTGATGAAGTACGGACGGGAACCACTGCAGAAGTAAGAGCCTGCATTTCCTCTGAATGTTGTAGCAGCTCAAAAAAAAAAAAAAAAAAAAAAAATCCTGATTTTTAAGTCATATTTTCCAGAAGCTGCAGCAGGAGTTTGAGTTTCAAAACACAGCTTGACCTGATAGATGGTCCGAGTGTGTTTTTACAGCAGGGTTTGCCAGCTTTCATATGAAAATTTCCACCTTTAATTTTGAAAGACCTCCTTCTCACTTCTTATATAAGAGCTCCTCAGTGGTGAGATAAAGAAACCAAACTGTATGAATAATGATGTGAGTGATACTATGTGAACATGTTTTTTTCATACATTTCCAACACTAAATTCACAAGAATCTGTCAAATCAGCATCGGGGATATCTGTCAAAAAGATATGAGGAAAACTCTAATTTTTAGTCTGTCAATACTCCAAATGTAAGAATCATCTGACCCTCTTCACAATGGAAGTAGAGGACATTACCCCTGACTCTTGAATCAGCTTGTAACAATACAACTTGGCTTAAAACACTGAAAATTTAAAGAAATAGTTTGACCTTTTTCTTACTGAGATTTAGATGAGCAGATAGATACCACTTTTGTGTAAACAAGTATGAACCTGGAGCCAGCAGCCAGTTAGCTTAGCATAAAAACTGGAAACAGGGGGACACGGCTAGCCTGGTTCTGTTCGGGAGACTCTAACAAAACGTCACTGGAAGTCACTGGACGAACCCAACTTGATGTTTTGAGATATAATGTGTTAATTAGTGAGCTTTAGAGGCAGTATGAGGTAGATTGTGTTACCTGCAGACGGAGCTAAGCTAACCAAAAGCTAAAGGAAGCAAAGAAGCCCAGAACGGACAAACCATTTTCCACTTTCATGTTTTTCATGAAGCCACCGTAGGTTCTCCTACATGCTTAGAAGGGGGGAGTGTGAGGCGAGGGGTGTTCAGTTGCAACCTCACTGCCAGATCCTACACACTGGACCTTTAAAGTGTGGCAGAAAGTGAAACTTGTGGAATTCATTTAGCGTATCACAGATAAATATTTAATGCTATTCAATCAGTTAGATATATTTTTCACAACCTGCATACAAAAACGACACATATGCGCCCAGAAAACCAACAATAGACACGAAAAAATAGAGTATAATGATTAAACATGTAAGATATTTACTCTAAGAGAAATGTTCTTACTCGTCTCTACCAGGTATGACCTCTCCAGCCTGAGGATTCTGGGTACTGTTGGTGAGCCGATCAACCCAGAGGCGTGGCAGTGGTACCACGAGGTCGTTGGTGAGGGCAGATGTCCGGTGGTCGATACTTTCTGGCAGACAGAGACTGTGAGCGCCATCTGCATGCAATTAACACACGACTCCAGCTGCTATTAAGTTAGATTTAATAATCCAGAATCCGGCAGTTTACTTCACTGTCCTTCGTTTCTCTACAGGGAGGTCATGTTTTGACTCCTCTTCCTGCGGCCACGCCACTGAAACCAGGCTCTGCTGTAAGTGACAACATCTCCCTCAACACCTGTGTGTGTTACCTCACACTGTAAATCTTAAACACACCCGTATACGTATCTCCTCCTGTGAGTTTCACCAAAACAGATCATGCTGGTAAGGAAAGGTTTGACCTCTGCGTGTGAGAATAGATCTTGAAATGTAGGAGATACATTTATTTATATAAATGTATATTGTGTGTACATTATGATCCAGGGGATGACGTGAAAGAAAAGCTGGAAACAATATCTCACATTAAATCCACATGTCATATTTCAGACCTTTCCTTTCTTCGGGGTAGAGCCCACAATCCTCAACGAACACGGAGAGGAGCTGGAAGGCGAGGCCGAGGGTTATCTCGTAAGTTTCAATTCAATTTCACACAACTTTATTGATCCCTGTAAGAGCAACTGCGTGCAGCTGCTTGCCACTGAGATCAACAGATACCAACACAGTAGAGACGAAAGAGAGAAAGAAAAATAGAAAGGCTATAAGCTTAAAAAACTATCTGTGCTATAAGTGGAACCAGTTACGTAGTGACGTTTTACCACAAGCTCGAAGCAACGAGGTCACTTAGTCTGCTGATCTTATTTAGACCATAAACTTAAAACCTGAGCAATGATATTAATAATATTAACAACTTAAAGTGTTATTAAAGTCATCCAGAATTATTCATACATCTTAACCCGGTCCTTTACATCAATACTTAGTTACCTACATATTTTTCTGCACCCGTGCACACTTATGTAGCAGTGGCTCAGAAGGTAGAATGACTCGTCCACTAATCAGATGATCACCGGCTCCTCCAGTCTGTGAGTCAAAGTGTCCTTGAGCAAGACACTGAATCCCAAATTGCCTGTGAAGGTTGCGCCATCAGTTGGTGAATGTGTATGAATAGTTAGCTCCCAAAAAAAAACAGATTTGGTTTCACCTTGCACGGTAGTCAGAGCTAAATAGCTAAATATATGTATCCTCAGGTGAGTAAAGTAACCTCAATAGCCTCCGCAGGCTACTCGTGCAGTTCTTGTGATGAAAACCACCGCAGTAGAAGACTGTTGAGTTGAATGCAATCAGAATTTTGAAATTTTACACACTTTAAGTGGCTCTTGCAGGTTATAAATAACTACAAAATATAAATTCACCTCAGAACCTCAGTTTCATTCAGTTACTACTTGCTGAAAAAAATTTAGTTGTTAGTAGATTTTCAGATCGAAGCACTTCAATTTTAACATGATTAGAGTCATATCCTGTTTTATACAAGTTATATGATGTTAGATGTAATTGCACTATTACTAGTACTAGTATGTTTATTTCACTTATTTGATTGTGGTGTATTCTTTAAAAGGTGCTTTAGTTTATTATCAGGTTTATGATTATTAATGGTGGTAGCATTAGTAACAGTATCAGCAGTAATATCTCTCTTCTGTGTGTATTTTCTGTGTACTTGTGTTGCAGGTATTCAGGAGGCCCTGGCCCGGAATAATGCGCACTGTGTACAAAAACCACGAACGCTTCGAGAACACCTACTTCAAGAAATTCCCGGGTTTCTATGTAACTGGTGACGGTAAGCCACAAAAATTATTTTACAGCTCCTGTCTGGACACTGTTGCGATACAAATCACAAAATCAAAAAATCCCTGCTGCCACAAAGATTATGTGTCACTCTGGATTGAGCAAGAGTCTAAATAACAAACACATGTCTATGTCTGTTTATTTTTCTTACTAAAATACCAAAGAGCCTCTTGAGAAGCTATAAACTGTTTTAGGGGTTATTCAACTTGTTTTTTCCTCTCTCAGGCTGCAGGCGGGATAAAGACGGTTATTACTGGATCACAGGACGGATAGACGACATGCTGAATGTGTCAGGTACTGTGAGGTGATAAAAGGTTATCACAGTACCAAACTGTGTTATTTACACACTTCTAATGACAGATTGTGACTTGCAGCCTTTTGAGAGTTTTCTTTCAGACACCTTGTGTACACTCATGACTTTGGATTTTTTTTGTCCTTCAGGCCACCTGATGAGCACAGCGGAGGTGGAGGCAGCTCTGACGGAGCACCCGGCCGTGGCGGAGGCCGCGGTGGTGAGTCGGCCTCACAAAGTGAAGGGCGAGTGTCTGTACTGCTTCGTCAGCCTCAAAAACAGCAGGGAGTTTAACCACACGCTGGTGGAGGAGCTCAAGAGACAGGGTGAGGCTCCCACACTGGAGGGTTAAAGGAAAGATCCATTAAAAATGATGACGATGATGGTAAATGGTTAAAACTAATAGCTTAACTTTAAATACATGTGTTGAGTCCAGCTGGGGTTAGGACCCCTTCAGGAGGTTACAAGATGACCTGAGCTGACAGTATCAGGAAGAAAAGGATTGGACCCAATTGCAGACACATAGCCACACGGAAAGACGTAGGGGTTGAACACAAAGAAACATGGGAGCAGGGTTTAAATGCCAAGGAACACAAAAAAACAAACTAACCAAAAGACAGCTGGAGATCCAGGCAAAAACACAAACAAAAGACTCAATAACCAAAATCCAGAACAGAGGCAGCAACACAGGCAAGCCTCAGACACACACAGATGCAGTACAGACACATAACGGACGGACAAGGAAACAAAGGAAACACAGGAACTAAATAGACACCCAGGTGAAACTAATCAGGGACAGGTGCGGAATCAAAAACAGGCGGGGGAACAAGGCAGAAGAAGTAGACAAGACACAGACAGGGTAGAACTACAAAATAAAACACAGAACAAACTGTAAACTGTTACATGTGTTGTGCTTCAGGTGTTTTTACTCTCAAATTAAGTTACAATATGTTCAGATAGAATTACTATTAATCCCCCAGGAGACAGTTGTTTGTATATATCATAATATCAGTTCATCATATTGTCAGTGTACAGTTTATATCATAGTATTGACAGCAGAGAAAGTTCAAACTAGCTGATATGCCCACACGAACACCTTTGAATGAAATGTTTTGTTTTTGGGTTATAATCTCAGTTCAGTACTTATTTTCTATTTTCAGTGAGAGAGAAAATTGGACCAATCGCCACACCAGACTTCATTCAAAATGCTCCGACGCTCCCGAAAACTCGCTCAGGTAAAACTCGCTCAGCGCCTCTTTAAACCAACATCCTCCTCCGGTCTCCTCCTCCTCCTCTGTAACATCTGTCTCCTCTTCCTCTGATAACTCTGACCCATTCAGGGAAGATCATGAGGCGAATCCTCCGGCAGATCGCCCGCAACGAGAAGGACCTGGGCGACCTTTCGACCCTGGCGGACCCCAAGGTGGTGGAGGTGTTGTTCAGCCAGAGGTGTGAAGCTGCAGCCTGAACGGACGCCCTCGTCTTCATGCTATGAAATGGTACAGATATAGACAATCACAAAAAGCTGGTTCTGGATCTGAGTGTTTGTGTGCACTCTGTGGGACTGAATGAAAGGGCAGGGACATCAGGGCATTTAAAATGGTTATTTTATGTGAAGAGAATATAAATATATGGATATGAATATGATTGATTAGGTAGACGTACAGATGTAGGGATGTTGCTTTGTGTTTGGGCCAAAATATCAAACAAACTAGGCACCAGAGTTACTATGTTTTATATTTTCTTAAAGTCTTTCAGTTCCACGTCTCACGTCATAAATCTTGAAATAGAAGTCAGCTTTGCACAGCTTGTTTTTGACTGACGACTGATGTACATGTTCAACCTGTGATAACATTTCTATGACCTCACAATAAAGTGTTTCATCTTGTTTGGTGTCTTTTTTTTTTTTACCTTCGAGCTCTGCAGCTGATTGACGCCCTCATGTGGCAGGAATCGTCCTCCGCAGCCGCTATCTGATGTTGTACTGTAAAAGCCTGTTTACTCTGCTGCCAAGGCTCTCTGCCTTTTGTCTTTTAATGATGCACGAAGCACACAGACAAACACACACATGGCTTTGATGATGTGAAGTGCAGCAGGGAACAGCGATTTTGGTGGGACGGAAAGAGAGAAAAGAGAGGGTCTGTTTTATCTTAAGTGTGCTGGATTCTTTTAAAATTACAATCATCAGTGGGCTTTAAAAAAGAGGAACAATAATCTGATTTTTTAAAGAGATTATAGAGCAGCAGGTTGTCATGAAAGTGGCTCAGAGGGATCTTATCTTATTGTTAATGTCGGGTCACGTACAGTGTGTGGACTTCCTTTGTTTTCTCCTCGACACCTCTACTCCATGTCACATGCATGCAGCGATATGTGTGTGTGTGTGTTTGTGTGTGTGTGTGTGTGGGTGCGGAGGATAAGGAGAGAAGAGCCCAGAAACACAGCGATGGGCAACGTTACATCATCATCACCCCCAGCAGCAGAGGAGTGGTTACCATGACAACCCTTCTTCATCCCTCCCCACCATCACCACACTTCTTCAACTCTCCATCTTCCTGCGGCTACGACAGCGCCCGTTGCAGATGTTTTGTAACCTGAGGACCGGGGCGAGCCTCACACACAAACACACGCACACACACACACACACACACACACACACACACACACACACACACACACACACACACAAATGTAAAGGAAGGTTTCAACATTTTCTGCATCTCTTGACCTTCTCGATGTCATTGAAACCAACATTTAAAAAAAAGAAACAAGTCATGTACTGCATGATAATGTCTCTGCTGAGGGTCTATTTTATGATGCTGTTGAGTTTTAGTACATGATGCAGAGTAGTTTTCATCTTTATCAGGGTCACGGTGGGGACTGGAGCCTATCCCAGCTGGCACTGGGTGAGAGGTGTGGTACACCTTGGATACACAAACAATAATTCACACTCATGTTCACACCTGCAGGCAATTTAGAGTCACCAATTAACCTGTTAAGTAGTTATGTCTTTGGACTGTGGGAGGAAGCCGGAGTACTTGGAGAGAACCCACACAGACACACGGAGAACATGCAAACTCCGCACAGAAAGGCCCCAGCTGAGGTTCAAACCAGGAATCTTCTTGCTGTGAGATGACAACACTAACCACTGCACCGGTATGGTCCATATACCAAGAGATATAAAATCTAAAACATATTGTTGAGATCTGAATTCATACTCTCCACATCCACCAAACAAAAAAATGAAATACAACAGAGACAATAACAATAAAGCAGATTATAGAAACAAACAAACACGTTCACACAAGGCCACAGCTTTCCAATTTGAGACATTTATAAGCCTACATCAGCTAGTCAATATCTCCCTAAAAATCTTCAATAGTCTGACAACACTCAGATCTTCTTTCAAGAATAAAAGAGAAAAAATGAACTGTTATTAATATTTATCAAAGAATTACAGATAAAAATCTGTAGAAATCTAATATTACATGTCATGTGAAGAATAAAAAAAGGCAAAACAAACAAAAACCTGATTTAAATCTGCATTTCAGCATCCCTAACAACTAAAATGTATTTTCCAAATATATCATAAAACATACCCAAATGTTGCTTCTCCAATGATCATTTCATAATGAGGTGTAATATTCGAGGAGTATTTTCCTCCCGCAATAACAAAATACACTTTACGTCTTTGCAAAGTAAGTAACCATAATTCGGGACGTATAGATCGAAGCAGGAGGAGTTTATTAATAATTCATTGTGTGCCATAATGTCATCATCCTCTGTCGATATCTGGCTGACTGTCACTTTTCTGAAGGCTGCTCTGTCAGCAGTGATCAGCGAGGCTTTAATGTCCGACTTTGTGAAATTCAATCTCTTTAATTCAGTTACAAAAACAAAACCGCTGCGTGTGTTAGACTGATACCTGAGGCCGATAATAGATTGTAAAAAATAGAACAATAGATATCAAATATCTGTGTTGTCCACACCTTTGATGTGGTAGACGTGATGTTGACGTTGCAGTTTTGTTTATTAGAGTGTTCTTGTGGAATTGATTAAAATTTGGCAGTGTTGGCCCTCCTGAAAAGATAATAAGGTCATCGTGATTATTCAGAGTTTTTGTCAGATTTTCAGTTCGATTCTCTTTTATTGAGGTCATAATCATATTGGCAGTAACAGTGTCCTGAGTTTCAGTTTGTGTTTTTACATCTCAGTGCACTAATTCTGATCATTTCTCAATCTGTCAAGAATAAAACTAGACTATGGGACTGTATGATTATTTGGGAGATGAAAGCTGAACATATTTTAAAAATCAAAAATCAAAAACTTGCTCCCATTTAAACCTTATGAGTAGAAAAAAACCCATAACCCTCCTACCTTTTAATCATTTCCATATAGTCCCTAAAATTGAGGGCAAAACAAGGAACTTTATGACATGGAAATGCTCAAATCAAGGCACTATATTACACTATATTGTATCATATAGTGTTTGATATATTAATATCAGTCTTCAAAAACGCATATCACTCTAATCACAGTGTACTTGTATTACTGACATTGTGGGGACATTGATGTGGTCACTCATTATGGGGACGCGGGTCCCCACAAGGTTAACCATTAAATTTTAGGATTAAAAGTTATGCTTTGTTTTTCCAAATATTTTACAGCTCATTTTTGTTTTCTGGTTTGTTCCTGGAGTTGTTTCACCACCATCCACGATTAAATTTTTTCCAGCTGAGTGCAGCTTCATCACATTTGTGGGAGAATACTAGAAGCACATACTCAAAAATCAGTTTGTCTAATCTGAGTATGCTTTTTGTCACTTTTTTAACCTGAACACACTACACGCTCAACAGCTGCTTAGCATTAGTATGTACAATGGATTTGAGACATGGCTTTGTTTTTTTTGTTAGACTTAGGCATGTAGTAGTAACTCTCCAGAGATTTAATGTAAGTCAATGCATTCACAATATATATGAACAACATAGAATATTGCATGTTTTTACATGTTTCTGGTAGGAAAAGCAGAGTATTATTGTGTGTGAAGTGTTGTAACTCCCCGTCAACTTTCTTCAACCCCGAGCTGCCGGAGGATTACGGCCCAAAGTCCCTCATCATTGTTTTTGATGTGGTATCACACCGACTCAGAGAGAGACTTGGCCTCAGATGTTGTGGGATCTGGAGGTTTCCCCACTATACATCCCAGCCTGTGCAGAGGCGGAGTCCCACTGTGAGTGACACAAAGATGTGAACGCTGTGTGCATGTGTGTGTGTGTGTGTGTGTGTGTGTGTGTGTGTGTGAAAGCAAATTACACAGACAAAAGAGGAATCTAGGAGACACCAAATGAATAGGAGTCTTTTTGTTTTTGCTCCACAAAAAGATGGACAGATGGTCTAACTGAACTTGAAGGCTGCTGGACGTTTGTTATTTTGAAATGGTCGTACTGTATGTTGAAGGCTTTGAGATGAATCTAGAGGTCAATCACAGGTCAAAGACCAGCCAAAAATGAAGCTTGTGCTGTGTATAAGTCTTAATGCTGATTTATAGGCTACTTCTTCTCCAATTACATTTCAAAAGGAAACATTGTACTTTTTATTCCACTGCATTTATTTGGCAACTATAGTTCTAAGTTTTACAGTTAATATGTTAAAAAATAAAAAATAAAATAAAATGCATTGTTAAAAATTAAACCAGTGGTTGCCAACCTTTGTGGCTCACCACCTGTGGGCATTAGTATCTGTTGGAGCCTTTTGTCTCATTTCAGATGTCTATTTAACAGAGTTAGCAGAGACTCCACTGAACTCACATCACTTACAACTGTACACCGGTTGTAAGTTGTATGAAAATGTTTGTGGCTCCAGAGGGAGCTGAGTCTTACTAGATGTCTGAAGTGATTTCAGTTGAGTCATTGTGGGTTGAGACTGAAGACTACAAGTTTGAAAATGAAATAAATCTGGAGTTGTGGAGCTGAAGTGGGCTTACCAGACCTCTGCAGAGGGTTCTTCATCTCTATATTAGCCGTTATTACCAGTTATCAGATGAACACTGATGTCTGACAGAACTCTTGGATGTCGAGCTGCACTGATGGTGATGTAGGTACCAGCTTCTGACAAAGAAGAAGAATGTGTGGAATAAAAAATTATTAAATGATCATTAAATTAAATGTGAGTCTGGAAATGTTCTAGGAGTGCAAAACTCAATCAGGGGAGAACTTTTAAACTTTTCTGATGGTTTCTGTTTGTTTCTTTGTCTGAAAAGCATCCATTATTTCACAACAAGTTAACACAAAGATGTTTTGTTCGTTCGTTTTTCTTACCTAATCTTTTCACAACCGCTCAGATGTATCTTGTGACCCTTAGGCTAGGACCCAACCCTTAGGTTAGGAACCACTGGATTACCAATCTGTATATAAAAAGTAAAAATTTACTTGATGTGTGATTGTGAAAGTCTATCCTACCTTGTCTTATATATCAGTCACAGGGGCTGTTTTTCTGCAGAACAAGTACATTTTGATTGAGTACTACAAAATCAATGCAGCAGAACCAGAGATATCGTCTGTTTTATTCTTCTTCTTTGTCAAACACTGGTTCCGACATTACCCACAGTAATGTAGTCTTCAGCCACAAAGGGCTTTATACAATTTGCAGATATCAGATATATTAGTGCTCTCAAGACCTGTGAACAGACGTTGATGTGTAAAATCATAAGTAGAGTCTTGAGTAGAATCCTAATGCAGACCTTTATTTTTAAAAGTTTTTTAGATTGGCTTTGTGTTACTGAGTAAAAGATCTGAGCACTTCCTCCACTGATTTCCACAACAAATCAATCATAAATATATTTTTCATCTCTTGTTCAGCTGGTTTCGTGTTTTTTGAGAATGTTTTCCTCGTTCGACATATTGTTTCTGATTCCACGCCAGCCTGAGCGACGGTCCTGCTGGTTTAGTTCAGGGTTCAAGCGGTCGTCACACTCCTCAGCACAATGAGGCTGTCTGTTTACTCGTACAATAGTGCATTTCTTGTGGAGCTAAAATCCCCCCCAGCCCAAAAAAACTTGACACCCAGCCTCTGCCACGCTGTTTCCCCAGCTTGAGCACACTGGTAGCTGCCATCGCTCCGGTCTTCGGGCCTCGACCGGAGTCTCAGGAAGGGGACAGGCTTTTTTTCTCACATGAATAATGATGTAACAGAAAGTGAGGAGAAGTGAAGGGCCTCCAGGCAAAGCTCTCGCTCAATATGAATTCTCCCCGCAGCCAAACCTTTTGCTCGCGTCGAGCGTGGGGCTTTTTGTATCGTTGGCATGACAACCTCTTAGCTAATGGCACATCCAGGCCCATTGTGTTGCTCATTGTCTGTTTGAGGCCTTTGCACACAGCTGCAGGCATATGCAATTTGGGGTCCAATTTTTGACAGATTGCATGCTGAACAAGGCAGCGTGGAGTCTCAGAAAGGTTAATTCTGTCAGCGGGACACATGGAGAACGAGGGCAGTTCAGAAAAATTGATTAAAATGCGTCTTTATCCATGTCAAATTATACATGCTGCTATTTAACTGTCTGGACAGCAGGTTACTTTTAATACATTTAAACACTGAACAAAAGCACTGATTCACTTTTCAGAGACGATTCATGTGTTCTTGATAATTTGGTTACATTTTCTAGTAATGTATACTTTATAAAGGCTTGTACACATTGTGACTAATGTTTATAAATGGTAAATAAATATGTATTAATGTTTATAGCTCCGTAATAAGCCTGGTGCTGTCTCTGATGAATTAAACTACTACAATCTACTTACAAATATTACTGATCTATAAAGGATTGATATTATTTATAATTTGAATATATTTATTTATTAATGGTAATAAAGCTGTTATGACTTACAAGCTACCTAAACGTCTCAGACGTCTTAAAATTTGGTCAAACTAACAAAGGGTACAGTTTTAATAACATGTGTGATGGTGGCTACTTGATTTAAAATATATTTTACTTGAAACTATGGTAAAATATACAAAAACAAACAAACAACAGGCTTAAAGCAACTATAATCAATATTTTGATAAAAACAAAGGAGTCAGGAGGAGACTACAGAGAATTATCACCAGATTCTGCAGTTCCCCTTGGCTTTGTGGAGCTTTGTAGTGAGTTTAGCTCATTGTTTACATAAAGGCACAAACATGCTACAAGGGCCGAAAATATTGGCATCAGGAAACCACTCGAAAAACCAGTGCAGTGTTTGTTTCTGAAGCAGGAAGAATAAATACAGAGTACAGAGGCATCATGAGAAAGTATGGATTCTTCAGTTTGGCTGGAATGAGATAACTCACCTGTTCAAATTATATCAAGGCTTAAAGTTATGCATAATTAACAGTGTGGCTGCTTTGATTAACAGGTGGGTGCCATTATAGACAACTTATTTGAGCGCCCAGGTGTCATTCAGCCTGCCTCAGTTCCACCGATGATGCACATCTTTGCTGATTATTAGATTATCCAGTTTACATCATGCTGTCTATGCTTCACACACAAACACAAAATCCATCAAGCTGTTCCACCTGATGCTCCGCCTAGAGGCCTGGAAAACTTTGGTTGTGTTTACTGAATATGCAGAGTTCTCCTGTTGGATCTATTTTTGGGGTTTCTGTGTTTCTGTATGTGTGTGTGTGTTGTTAATGTGTTTTGGTGTTCTGCAGCTTATCTTTTAATTTGCAGGGTTTTTTTGTATTTTGGGGTTTTGTATCGGCATTGTCTCTGAAGCTGCACCACGTTTCTCCTGATGGAAATATTTTGAGTCGTTTGCCCTTGTGAGGCCCGATAATGATACATCATTTTCATCTACATCCCACCCACACCGTAGTGTGTGCCATCACTTTATTTAGTACAATATTACTCAGCTCGATATTATTTATTGCCACATCAAAACATCTTTTTCAGGGTTCAGGGACAAATTCAATTAAATTAATGCACTGAAAGGACAACCAACATGATCGTATACTCTACAGTTCGGCAACATGAAGGTCCAAAGAGGCGAATAAATCTAAAAGGGCCAAGACAGGAAATGTCACAGACAATTAGCACATCAAAAACACAGGAACAAAGCCGGAGCTGTTGGCCCACAATGACAGGAAAGCATTATTGACAATCTGGTCACTTAATGTGAGGCTAATGGGGTAATGAGGAGCAGGTGTGCAGGGAGGAGCAGGATCAGGTGACGGGCTATGGTGGAAAAAAGTGTGATATGAAGGTCTATGAAAATACAGTGAGGATCAATTATTAAAGAGAGATTATGAAGAGGTTTCTAATGTAAATATTGTTGGGTGAATGTTATGATATGTCCTGGGAGTGCTTGGATGTCGTAGCCAGAAATATACTGTACGTCTCAATCTCTTCCCATCTAGCCTGAAAACTATCACCACACATCCATCTCCAACACATAACGTCTACCCTGACGGTGTCCGCAGATTGGACTTCGACCCTACACGTTGTTCTCCAGTGTTGAGATTGAACTGTCAGCTGAATCCTGAGACAGCAGCTGCAAAGTCCACAAAACAAGTCGAAAGAGGAAACGAGAGGCTCGTCTCATCTGTTTAGTCAAACACGCAAAGATGTGGGAGCACGAAGAGAAAACTGCCCTAAACAATCTTACAGAGACGCCCAAGAAGCCGCCGCTGCATTATTCATCGACGCCGGAGAGGAAAACATTGCTCTTTTTATCTTTTTCAATCACAGTCAGACGTCCGAGCGAATATTTGGAAAGCAGCTTCGTTTGTAGAGGTGGTTTAACGTTGAAGGAAAGTTAGACGCTCACCTTTTAACTCACTTCAAAAACTCATCTGAACCGTTTGTCACCTCTGCTTTGGTGAGACAGAAACAATTCATATTGATTGTTCTGTTGGAGTTCTTCCTACCAATGAAATTAGTTTTAGTTTGCAAAAAGCGTCCTGCGGGTTTTATTTATTCATCGTCTAACATTTTCTGGATTCAGTCCACACGATCAAACCGCTGAAGACACTGCAGTGACCACTTAGAAAGTTCTGACAGGTCTGAAACAGTTTCATAAGATGACTTTAGTTTTTTAGATAAGTGGTGTGTCCTGTCAAAGACACGATCATCACTTTGGATCAGCAGGTATTTATCACCCAATGTCCTGACAAACGTCCAGTAAACATCCTGATGCCTCATTTATTTTTCTTATCATTTAATTGGATCAGTGTCAGGTGACTTTGTAAAGTAATTTCACACATGAACTAAACTGTGAGGTGACATCCAAAACTATTTTTATGCCACTGTGCAGTAGTGAATTTTTCACAGCAGTCATTTTGACATGAAATAGTCGGGTCAACTCAGGTGTTTCCAATGATGCTAATTAAGGTTCAGTTCCATTTATTGCGGCACAGACTTTGAAGTGAACCAACATGCGACACAGCAGCACCCTGGGTACAGTCGAATGGTAAAAAAATTACCTCCTTAGTCCTTTCCTAACCACTTTTCCTTGACCTCGAAAGCATCATGAGGTCAAGGAAAGATTTGAAGAATTCATAAGACGACCGCGATGTTAAGAGAATCTGACACATCTGAGATACCCATAGACAGTATAAAGAGGACTGACTGAGTGGTGCGTCGATTTTTTGTCGCTGCTGCAAGGAATTATGGGACAGCATTACCTCCTTTCCTTTCGTAAAGGATGGTCCGGTGTATCCTCTGCTAAAGGAGATAAGAAAGGAAGCACTGAAGCTCCTTTCCTTAACATTTAGAGAATTCAAACAGCTCTCATCATGATGGCTATGTAAATACGTCCGGGTCATTCAAGTTTGCTTTTGACGTTTTCCATCGCGGTCAAGGAAAAGTGTTTAGGAAAGGACACATCTGTATTTACTATTTCATGTCAAAATGGCTGCTGTGGTAACGGTCTGTTGTGAAAAGCAACAAAAGACAAAAATCCAATGTTGGCCTTAAAACACACGTTTAATATTAAAAGTATAATCACTCTCAGCTCCCCTCTGGTCCTCCAGCAGTCGTAAGGTTTCAGTCATAAACAGCAGCAGAGGTTTGTTTGTAATGAGCTGAGTATCTTCGTGCCCCCTACTGAAACTTTACTTTCTAAAAATGCCACATATTAAATGTAAAGTAGACGTGTCCTTCCTACGTGTTGGCTTCGGGGTATCTTCTGTTTTTTTGGGTGCGACTTCTATTTCACAGAGGTCACACCCTTCCTGCTGCAGCTGACATCAGACATTAAAGCAGAGCCCAGAGTTTAGAGAGCAGCAGTCTGAAGGACTTCAGGGCTGGTGTAAATTATTCAGCAGTGGTGGGTTTCTCTCAGGGCGGATGGAAGTAAAAGCAGAGCATCTTCTCCTTCCTCCCTTCGCTGACCCGCTCAGTGCCATCAGCAGCTCCCAGGCTGCAGCTGGGCCGCATTAATTATTAATCGTTATAACTCTGTGAAAGGTATACGGGGGCCTTCAGCTCTCTGTCTCTTCCTTTTTATCACTCCCTCTTTCCCCTCTCTTACAATCAGCTTTGCTCCCTCGGAGCCAATAAAAGCTTTGAGTTTTCCAGTAAAAGCAGAGCCGGTTTTAAATTCACTGATTTAATTCTTGTGCTCACATGTGAAAAGCTGAAAATGAGCTGAATAAAGCGAGAAATTTGTCTCGATTAGCTGGCAGCAACATCACGCTCAGGCTGCTGAGTGCTGCTGCACCTCAAACATTGACAAGTTTCAGACTTTCCCTGTTCATCAAAGGATTTAAGTTAACTTAAATTACAAAAAGATGTTCTTCTATTCACTTATAGTCAATAGTGGAATGTAACTAAGTACTTTTACTCAAGTAAATGGTAAATGGACTGTACTTATATAGCGCCTTTCTAGTCTACTGACCACTCAAAGCGCTTTTACACCACGTCTCATTCACACACATTCATACACCGATGGCATTGGCTTCCATGCAAGGTGTCAACTGCTCATCAGTTTTAGGAGCTAACCATTCGCACACATTCACACACTGTTGACGCAGCCCGTCGGGTTCAGTATCTTGCCCCAAGGACACTTTGACGTGCAGACTGGAGGAGACGGGTCGATCATCTGATTAGTGGACGACCCCCCCCGCTCTACCTCCTGAGCCAGCCACAGCCGCCCATCGCCTTAATCAATTTGTTTAACAGAAGATTCATTGCTAACTATTTTGATAACTGTCACAAACATTTCATGGTTCTAGTTTCATAAATATGAAGATTTGTTGCTTTAAATTATTTCAATATATTTAAATTTGTCAGTTTGAGTAATTGTGACGGCATCAATCAATAATGAAGAATCACCAGATTAATTCATAATGATATAATAATTAGTTATAGTCAGCTACAAAGCAGTTTAAAATGAGTTCTACCTCAACCAACTACAACAGCAAAATGCTGCTTTTAATACGAGTGTCATAAAAATATGAAAATATAATAAATAATGGTATAACGGTGAGAGGCACTTTTGGCATGTTCACACTGGATTAATTTCACAGCCACGGAGTTTGCTGCTTCATTGAGACACATCATTAGTGAAACACTTGAATATAAGAGAGCCATTGTTAATGTTATTAGAGTTAGTCGGCTGTGAAAAAGGTCGACTGGTTTGATGGCAGACGTTTCAGAGACAGGCACGTCAAATCGTTGGAATATAAAACCAAAAATATCAAATAAAATAATATAATAGACAGACTAAGGCCAAGAAAAAATAAGCCCTGAGTCTGGGTCTTTATATTACGGGTCTGTATCTGGCGTTCAGGCTGAATATCACGTGTAAAGGTGGTACATGTATGATGAAAGAGGATTTGACTTCCAGGAAGACACAATCTTCTTATTCACATTCTCTCTGTATATGAGCCATAATCCTGTGATCTACACACACGCACACAATTCAGGATGAGCACAAACTCAGGTCTAATGAAAGAGCGTATAATCTACCATGAGCTGTATCTAAACTTTATCACGGAGATAAATCATGACACAGAGGAGGAGGAGGTCTTGTAAATACACATTCATGTTTATTACCATTTACTATTTACATAAGACTATAGATCGTTAGACTTTTTTTTTGACGTAGACTTTTCATTTAAAACATTCATAGTTTGTTTTTTTTTCCACAATCCATTTTTGTTCCTGTCAAAAGAAAAAAAAAATTCATATCCAATAGTAACAACTGTACAAAGACAGCCTGGTAGGTACAATAATTTACTTAAAAATTCTTATTTTAGTCAATGCAAATCATGTGACAACAAAAAAACAACAGCTCAAGAGTTCCCATCACGACATTATTTTGTTTCTTTTTCCCCCCACAGCGGAGCCGAGTGATCACAAATGACTAGAACTCGTATGTACATGCACTAAAGTGCTAAAGTGTTCAAAAGGCATGCAAATATTTGACTGATATTTGTACAACTGCCTTCCAAATATGCATAAGGTTTTTCAGTTTGTTGTCACCCATCTTCTACACGTTCACGGAGCCAGACATTCATCTCAACGTAAAAATAAATTACATTAGCATCAGAAATGACATCATGTGTCTCCGCTTCAGACCCGATGAAGCAGAAGTTTTTTTTTTTTGTTTGTTTGCTTGTGTGTGGTCGTTCCTCTCCACGAAACTGAACAGAAAAGTAAAGCTTCAAAGACCGGCAACGCAAAAAAAAAATGATGGATGTTCTTACTGAAAAGAAAATTAGCTTGAATTTGAACATAAAAGATGTTTTATGTAGAAAAATAAAAGTGTAAACAGATGAGAACAAAATGGTGTAAACTTCATACAAATGCAACAGCTCACCTACAGTGTTCACCTGAAAAAAGGTCAGATTTGTGACTAAAATATACATATATGTATTAAATACATATATACACACATGTGGGGTGATGAGTAACTCAAGTGTGTGCAGGCACCTCTTATGGAAATGTAGTTTTATGTCTTTTTCTGATATTACAGTACATTCCAGGTTCTTCTAAACAGAAGTTCTGGTTCCTCGATGGTCAGCTGGTGCTACTGGGTGGATCGCGACCCTTCCCCCCCTTTCAGGCTCCGTCTCGTGGGAGTCTCTTGATTTTTTGGGGGGGTTTCTGAGGTACTGGGTCTTTTAGGCTGAGGTGGAGGAGGAGGAAGGCGAGAGGAGGTAGAGGACGGCCTCACGCTGGCTCCTCACCCTCCATCATGATGGTCTTCCGGTGTCCCGGCGGCGGGAAGGTGAACCTCCTCTTCGAGCCCTCGCTCCACTTGGGGGAGGAGGAAGGGGAGTGGGCGGCCCAGCGCGAGGGGGGACGGCGGTTGGCCGGGCGGGCCGGTCTCAGGAAGCGGGAGTCCAGGGGCGGAGCCACCGGAGAGCGAGGCAGGTCCTGCCAATGACAAGGAGCCGTCAGAGAGAGGGGGAGGACAACAACGAGGCGTCTGCGGCTTGATGGCGCCAAAAGAAACAGGAAGTGAACAGATTCAAACTAAAATGAAAGGCAGAATGAGCAGGGGAAGATGAATAAATGATGTTTACAAAAATATGTGATTAATCTTTAGACAAGAAGGAGTGAGATGTGTCAAAAAGAAGACGTCAAGCATCATTTCAAGCTTAAGCTGTGTCTCAATTCAACGTACTTCCACACTTACACTTGGTATTTCGAGGACATGAGTCAAGTTCGGCACATATTATGCTGTGTGTTTTGTGTGGCAGTTGCTCAGTTTGGTTCTGGATAAAGCTTCTAAAAAAATGTGTTTGTGGTGAATATTTTTGATGGGCTAGTTTGCTGGTTGCAGCAGTAACAGGAACACGAATGACGGACTAATTACTTTGATGCTGAGACATTATCTTTTAAAAGTCGCTGCCAGGCTGCCAAACAGAGATCAGATTTTTAGTCATTATATTTTGAGTAATTAAGATTAATAAAGAACATTTATCAATAATTATTTTTTTTGTTTTATTACAGTAACTGGACAAACATCTTTGTAGTTTGTGTTTTTGGGTTAGTTGAACTTTTCGCCCCGGAGTCGCCATCATCTCTAAAAGCTGAAGTCTTTGCTATGAATACCGCAATATACAAATATAAGTTGTACATGAGTTTTATATTTATATCTTGGCAGTCAAATGTTGGTGCCAATGCTCCACACGATTGTATTTCAGCAAAGAAGTTCTAAAAGTCGTCTTCCAGTATTTACAAACTGCTGTGTGTTCACTGTTTTGCATCTTTGTGGTTTAGGAAACCAAATTTTATTCCAGAAGATTTGGCGGATACCTAAATCCCGATTAACTTCTAAGTGCGTTCTCTGATAAATCAGAGAACGCACAGCAGTGTTGTAGTACTCAAGATCGATCTTGGTCTTAAGAACGGGCTCAAGAACATGTTTTAAAGGATTCGGTCTCGTCTCGGAATCGTCCGCGGACTCAGACAAAGAGGACTCTGGATTTTAGTTCAAGACCAGTCAAGACTACAACTTAGGGGATGTCAACAAGGCAACACTTAATCAGGTGACTCAATGTAGTAACCACACTTTACCCTGAGAGTTTTGGTGAATATTAGCTACCTGAGTATATTTTGGTCTTGACTCGGTCTTGCAACATCTTGGTCTTGGTCTTGACTTGGTCTCAACCCCTCAAAGTCTTGGTCTTGTCTTAGTCTCGATACACTGGTCTTGGTTTAGTTAGTCTTGATGACAACACTGATTTCTAGTAAGTGCACAACAGCTGTACTTAGATTGAGACAACACTACTCTGCTGGAATTAGCGCACTACAACAGGAAGTACACAGTGTACTACAAAGAAGTGTACTAATGGAAGTATCTGAACTGAGACACATCACAGTTTTAGTTTTACAAGCTAATCCTGCAGTAGATCCTCATGAGGAGTGTGTCAAATGGCCGAAAGCTTCCTGACAAACAAGTAAGTGGACTGTGAGATGAGCTCAAGAACGTGGATACTGTATTTATGGTTGATAATTTAAAGGTTTTTAGACATCCAGATTACATGTGACCATTTTTTAAAATAGTATTTCACAGATTAGATTCTGCTACACAATTTAAAATTCAATATGGGACCTAAAACTTGAATTTTTCAAACACATTTAGCCCAGATTCAATCTACATATTTACAGTCACGTATTTGGACCTTAAATCACCAAATCAATACTGAAGGGTAACTTTTGAGGCTGCGGTGCGTGATGCTCAGATGTATTTCTAATGTTCTGTTCCCCTTTATGTTTGTAAAAGAGGGACAGAAGATCAGAGGCGGCTTTAAGTAGATGTAGATGTGCTGACAGCCCGTATGAAGGGATGAAACAAATAGAACAAACGTGGATGAGAGTGGTGAAAAGCTCAAACAAAAACGACTTGGAGCTGAAGTAAAATGAACCGATGAAGCCTCGCAGCCACTGGCATTTTAATTTCTCAGCCTCACCTACAACCAGAACTTACCATCTGCTCAGGTAAGCATGGGGTCAGCTAAACAGGTGGAGGCGTGCAATAATGAACAAACAAAAGAGTCATTTAGGATCACCTAGTTACTGCTGACACTAACATTTAAAGTATGGACGCACAAAAACACAAGCGGTCCCCCATTTTAATGTAACCTTGACGGTGCTCAGTCACTGACAGATAAATAAATACGCTCCGAAACCACGAACAGAACACGGAGATCATTTAAAAGATCCCACGTTTAACAGATCACATCTTTGTAGCTGATTAACTGGCAAGACGTTGGAGTGAAATAAATGATATAACACAGGAATAATGGTGGGGAATGAGGCTTTCACGTCGTTTATTTCACTTCATTAAAGTCGTCAGACTTTTCTGAAAGCGCCGATATATCCTACTTGACGCTTAGTCCTGGAAACCAAATAAACGTGGACGCCTCAAGCAAGCAGGAGTCCCACGTTCAAAGTAATCAAACCCACATATTCATAGACATAATGTTATGTTGTCAAGTGTTTTTGAGCCTCTCACAACCAACTCTGCAGTCATGCAGCCGTCATGAGTTGCACGACATGTGAGTGTTTCCCATCTCCATCATCCGTCCCGCATGGTATGCGGTGAAATGTGAAGGAAGCGGCCTTTCCACGATGAAAATTCACAAACTACAGCCTCAAACATGGCCACACAGCTGAATCAACACTTCGCTCACACACACACACACACACACACACACACACACACACACACACACACACTCACAGGTCTGTAAGCTGCTTTAGCGCTGTTAAAGGACACTGCTGGAGTCAGATGAAGGACAAAGCTAACCTGATTTACGTCCAAACATGGATGTAGTGTGTTTAAATCAATTTATGATATATATGCACGTAGGCTGTATGCTGACGGAGACGTATAACACAGAATAATGCAAACACAGGAGGTTTATAAATGTAGTTCAAGGCTGTGTTTGCATATTTCTGCTGTGTATACACAGATTAATGCGGTTGAAATTACTTTTATACATCTGTCCCCTGGATGAAAAAGAAAAATTGAGAACAAAATCGTCCGTGGGTGAGTTTCTTTCCCCCCTCAGATTGATGTCAGAGTGTGATTGGGTGAATGATCACACCGGGACATCACACCACTGGCCTGATTTATAAATAACTCATCTCCAGGCGTTAGATTTCGGCTGAAGGATGGTGGGACATTGAGCCCGCAAAGCAACAATCTAGTTCTGCTAAAAATACATGGCATTGAGGCTGGTGGTGGCGTGAGAGAGGATGAACTGAAGGAAAAATAAGTCAGATGGATGAATAGATGGATCAACCAGAGAGTGATGCGTTACACGTCCTGCCAAACAGGCGGGAAAACAAGTCACGGAGACGGATGGGCGGCGTCTCCATCAATAAATAATTTGTTTATGAACACAAGTGATGGATTGTGTACACACCGGAAATACAGACAAGTGGTTTGTTTAATGGGCGGCTTGTGGGTTAATACAAGATTCCCTATGTGATGCTAATACATCAGATCACACAACGCTACAGATCATGCACCAGTAACGTGTACAGGAAGTCAGTGTACAGGAACTGAAGACAGCAACGTAAACAACTTCACAACAACCCTGACTTCTCAGTGAGTTCAACCTTAAAGGAGAAATCCACCTTAAAACACCTTGACACTGTTAAGACAGATTGTGATTCCTGGACACATTTTGTCTTGTCTTTTTTGTCACCGTGGATGTAGATGTCAGTGCCACAGAAAACAAATCTTCTGTTGATTAAGGTGCTTTATACATGACAAGTAAACAAATATAATGAAATGAAATCAATGAAAATGTCAGGTTTGGTGTCTCTGAAGTAAAGAGGTTTGTGAACATTCTCAGTCATCATCATCTTTCTTCGAGAAGGGTTAAATCTGAGGCAGCTGGACTGAAGATGTTTCACCTCTCATCCAAGAGGCTTCTTCAGTTCTGACCGACTGGTGGCAAGATCGAGTATTTAGCCTAGGCGGTATCGTGGACCAGGCCATTGTTTCTACTTGGTTTGTTAGTGCTCGTTGTATCGACTGTTGTCCAAGTCATTAAAGTCACCCGAAGTCCTGTCCGAACATCATTTTGGACACATCATTAACACTTGGCCCCATGTGACTCCAACGACTGTCGTTCACACCAGACCTCAGGTGACTCCATGACTGTAGTTCACACCAGACCTCAGGTGACTCCATGACTGTAGTTCACACCAAATCTCAGGTGACTCCATGACTGTAGTTCACACCAGACCTCAGGTGACTCCATGACTGTAGTTCACACCAAATCTCAGGTGACTCCATGACTGTAGTTCACACCAGACCTCAGGTGACTCCATGACTGTAGTTCACACCAAATCTCAGGTGACTCCATGACTGTAGTTCACACCAAACCTCAGGTGACTCCATGACTGTAGTTCACACCAAATCTCAGGTGACTCCATGACTGTAGTTCACACCAGACCTCAGGTGACTCCATGACTGTAGTTCACACCAGACCTCAGGTGACTCCATGACTGTAGTTCACACCAAATCTCAGGTGACTCCATGACTGTAGTTCACACCAAATCTCAGGTGACTCCATGACTGTAGTTCACACCAGACCTCAGGTGACTCCATGACTGTAGTTCACACCAGACCTCAGGTGACTCCATGACTGTAGTTCACACCAAATCTCAGGTGACTCCATGACTGTAGTTCACACCAGACCTCAGGTGACTCCATGACTGTAGTTCACACCAGACCTCAGGTGACTCCATGACTGTAGTTCAGACCAGACCTCAGGTGACTCCATGACTGTAGTTCAGACTAGCCCTCAGGTGACTCCATGACTGTAGTTCACACCAGACCTCAGGTGACTCCATGACTGTAGTTCAGACTAGCCCTCAGGTGACTCCATGACTGTAGTTCACACCAGACCTCAGGTGACTCCATGACTGTAGTTCACACCAGACCTCAGGTGACTCCATGACTGTCGTTCACACCAGACCTCAGGTGACTCCATGACTGTAGTTCACACCAGACCTCAGGTGACTCCATGACTGTCGTTCACACCAGACCTCAGGTGACTCCATGACTGTAGTTCACACCAGACCTCAGGTGATTTTACAAACTAGGACGACAATCGTGACAACAACAAGGGACACTAAACAAGTGGAAACAATGGCCTGGTCAACGATACCGCCTAGGCTCAATAGCTGGATCTCCCCACCAGTCAGTCAGAACTGAAGAAGCCTCTTGATTACGAGGTGAAACGTCTTCACAGATCTACAACCAGCCAGATTTAACCCCCCTGAAGTAAAGAGTTTCCTTCTAGACCAACCAAAAAATACAAGTAGAAAATCATCACCAAACAATGTTTCACTAACAGCACTAATATACTACACATTTGAATGTGCATTTCCTCAGAGCATTGGTTGTGTGTGCTGCGGTCGGGGGAGTTTATCAGGATGTAAAGTAACAGCAGCAGCAGACTGTACAAATGTCTGCAACAGAACGTTTAAAAGAGAAACTAATGGAGCTCATACGAGCTGTGGCTTTTCGTCTGTGATCTCATTAACAATAAACTCGCCAACTTGTTCAGTTATGCTTACATTGTGCAGAATTCAAAGCTCTCATCCATTTGCAGGCTAACAGACATACTTTTTACTCTCCAGGTACACATAAATGACACAGGGAAATATGTGAAATATGCTGCCAGCAATATTAATTACAAGGAAGCAAGAACATCTCAAGACATCAGAACCAAGAGGACTGAATGTTATTTTTTGGGGGGGGTTCAGAGAGCAGCATTCTACATCAAATTCACAATATCCATGTTTTAATATTGTTTGTCTTTAGCTTTAACAAAACAAAACGCTTTGTGGTGGCGACTCTCAAACTTTAAAGCGTCTTCCTAGAACCTGAACTCATCAACAAGAAGAGGTGTCAAGCAGTTCATAAAAACTCATTGCTCCAGCTACCTACCACATAAAAATGCAAAACCTTCAGACCACTGACAGTATAAAGAATGGACGTCGTATCCATAGGTTTCTGGAGAGACGTGTTGAAATTCAGAATGTGGCAGTCTTGCCTTTGTCGCATCCCGGCTAATCTCAATCGCCGTTGGACCTGTGGTGGGCTGAATGACGCCTGACTGCTCAAACAAGCCACCTGTAAAGGCACCTGCTTGTCAATCAAAGCTTTGTAGCCAGCGTCAAGTGGACGTTTGAGGAACTGCAGTTTTTTTTAGCACTTCCACATTGGCTTCACTTCGCAGCCATGGAGGTTGCAGCTTGGGGTTAATTAGTGAGCTTTATAATCGCTGGTAGATGGATCTTGTTTCTTTTGTACTGAGCTAAGCTAACTGTTTGCACCTATTTCTAGTCTTTAGGCTAAGCTAAGCTAACTGGTTGCTGGCTCCAGCTTCATACAGATTTTCTCATCTAACTCTAAGTCTGCTGTGAAGTTGGCCATTTTAACATGGGGGCTTATGGAGACTGACTTGTTCTGTAGCCAGCATCAAGTGGACATTTGAGGAACTGCAGTTTTAAATAAATATCACTCAGGCTATATTATCGCAGGTATATTGGTATCTATATGAATGTTATCTAATATTTTGTTCTTTGAAGGTATTTTGTGTAAAGTAGGAAATCACTAACTGAACAATAAGGCGCTGACGGTTGAGGAAAAACAGAAAACTAAATTCTTGCACTCGTCATAAAGATGCACTGACAGGCTGTAATGTGTTGTATAACAGTATAAGTGTGTCTGATGGTGGATTTTTCCTTTAAGCATGCAAAACAGACCAGAGTAACCAGTTAATATCCACCAGGCATCAAACACAACCCCCGACAGGTGACAGTAGTATAGAAAGTGATGAGTGTTAGCAGCTGTCTTCTTCAGTTAGTCTTTGAAGGACTTGTTAGTGTGAGAGGAAATGGCCAAAGGGGGAAACTGTAGGAGGGAAAGAAAACACTGTATGGACAAAAAGGGTGAAAAAAGTAAAACATCACAAGAAAACATCACAGTCCATCCAGTCGCACACATGGTGACACAAAGAGGAGGACCTGGTAGAAACACAATGTTAGAATAATCCAGATAAAGCCGTACGGGGTCCCAAAAGACAACAAACAACCTGTGCTGAGGAGTGTGTGAAACGTCCAAAAGAGTCGTCTGGTTTTGAGTCATGTTTACTGGTTCACATTTTGATTATATGATCAGTAATCAAGACACAATCTGATGACTCTTTGAGTCACATGAACTGAGTTTGTTTTAAAGGACCATACCAGCGATTTTGCACGATCTATTGCATCAATGGCAAATCAGATATTTTTTATTACTATTATTATTATCGCCAAACTGGTTTAATTCCTTTTCTGTATGATATGACAATCAACTTGCTGAAACTTGCTACTAGCAGGAATATTTTAGTGATTTCAAATGCTTGTGAGAAATTGCCACATTAAAGTTTTGACTACAGGAAGCTCAGACTCACTTTATTGTTTGTTTTCATGTATAGTTTGTATCTAAGTGCCATCTTTAATTGGTTAACGTTAGCGGCCTACGTTAGCTAGTAATAAACATTTACACCTCAGGTCAACACTAGCTGTCTAACATCAACGTTAGCTATGTTTTTTGATCCACTATGTATCTATATTAGTTTAGTTACAATAATTATTAGTTTACTTAATCTACTCTCAGTTTTCTCAGCTAACATTAGCTCTTTCGGACATGTTTAATGTGTCTGAAATACGTTAGCTGGTAAGGTCAACACTGCCTAGCTAACGTCAACAGTAGCTATGTTTTTTGATCAACTATCAATTTAAAGTAATTTAAATAAATAAATACTTCATCTAAGCAGACTCTCACACTCAAAAAAATATTTTGGGCACTTTTCAATTACATAGAAAATTTCATGGTCTTAATATAAATTCACTAACAAACTTGATGTGAAGCAAGTAATAAGATTTATGTAATAGTACTAATAAACTCAAAATGACTGCATTCACAAATTGGCTTCATTAATATTGAAAGCATAAAACTGGCTACCACACTACTGTGTAGTGGAAGCACATTGAGTTTATTAGTACTATTACATAAATCTTATCACTTGCTTCACATTAATTTATATTAAACCTATGCCATTCAAATGGATGGAAATTCTATATGTAATTGAAATGCATAAGTCCTGCATTTTGGCCAAAAAATGTTTTTTGAGTGCAGTTTTTACGACTGTCAGACTAGCATTGGCTAATGTCAGCAGCCTAAGTTAGGTAGCAGTCAGCTAAGCATACTGGCCAAACTCAAAGTTAGCTAGGCTTTTAACTCGACTCTAAAATTGTCTAATTAAAAGTGAGTTAATGATTTCAGACGCAGCATATAATCTATCAAATGAGGTGTGAGTTTGCTGTAACTGGTTACTCATCTCATGCTAGTTGAAGTTGATTTTCATACCATGCTGGTGGATTATTAAATTTAGACCTAATAGTCTATAAATGTATGGTATGGTTTTGGAAAACAGTAGATGTGATTTATGGTTAATGGACTAAAACATGCAAAAACACCATTATGGTCCTTTAAAAAAAACAAACAGATGATCTATACCAAAGAAACTGAGCATGCGTGCATAAACACGAGGAAACAGATGGATGGCCGTCGCACAACTTTTGACACCACTCCGATGGCTTCACACACTGTCACTCTGCTGTCCTGTGAAGCATGCATTAATGAAGAGGGTGAGGAGGAGGAGGCGGGTAGGGGGTCTGCAGGGCGTGAGGTGAGAGGTCCGTGTGGCTGGTGAACCCACCGCCAAAGGTCGTAGAGGAAGAGGAGGAGGAAGAGGAACTTACATCACGGAGACAAGCAGAGTTAGAGTCCCCAAGGAGTTGTTAGTATGACAGTGTGGTTCTGGATCAGAGCACAGCGGACAGGGAGGAGGAGGGAGAGATAAAGCCCAGAGGGGGAGGAGAGAGAGAGAGGGGAGAGGAGGAGGGAAGATAGAGCGGGAAATGTTAATCGGTAAAATCGGGCAAAGAGGAAAAAAATAAGTCTGGCATATCAAAAGGCAGAGAGGTTGATCAGGAGAAATAAGGTGGCTGATTTCAGCTTGCAGACCACACAGACAGCAGTACAACACACACCCATTCACTTTAGACCTGGAAAAACCACAAAGGGGGGACGGGTTGACCTTGATGCAGTCGGACAGTGTTGGTGATTCAATATGAACGACCAAACCGGGGTTGGGTGATATATAAAGTTTCGTCTACAAGGAGAGGCTTTCCAACACTGTTTCTAACTGTTGCTAACACACTTCAGCGTGATGAAATACTTCGATTTAAGGTCGGTATTTCATTCATTGTATCGCTGAAATGTAAAAAACAAAATGTATCGCATAGCCCTGATCTTGTCTGAATGTGTTAAATAATCTGTGTCGCTGTATTTCATCGGGATAACTAAAAGCTAAAATTCAAGTAAGTATATTTCACCTAATAACTGTTTCTTCTAGAAAATTTGCTGCTTCATGACACATCCAAATTTAAAATGGTTTCCTTTAGAGCTTTAGTCGATTCATTGAATTGAAACTAAAAATCAGTTGAAAACTATTTTGATAAATGATCAATAATTCAAATAATTTATCAAAATTTATCTTAAATATCAGAATTTGCTGCTTGCCTCTGTTTTATATCATTGAATATCTTTCAATTATTTAATATTTAATTAGACAAAACACACAATGCGTTGAGCTCTACAACATTCAGACACTAAACTACTGAACAATTAATTGAAACTAATCATGACTTGCAGCTTTAATTCACCGCATCAGCTAACAACAGACATGTTGAAGTACACGTGAAACTATCGCGATAATAAATTACGTGCAGCGTGAATTGTGACAAAGTAACGATGTTCTTTGAAGGCGATGGCGATGTTTCCCCCCCGCCAAAAGGGTTACATGATCCATATCCAGGTCTGTATTATCAGGATGTCGCGGTCACAATCTATTATTTTGCTCCGATTGTTCCATAAAATCATAAATATCAGACTCTAATCTGTCTGTTCTGCAGATCAGCTGATGTTCGTGGACATACTGGTCGCCATATGTGGGATTATGTTGCTTACTGTTCATGTTGTGCTTTCAGACACACAGTCTGTCTTTGGCACTTTAATACTGCGTGACCTACTTTTTATTAAAATCGTCCAAATAAGAGACGCACATACAGTGAACTGGATGATATTTTTCTTTCTGTTTCATCACTTGAACGTGACCACAAAGATCTTTTTCCCGCAGGTCAGCTGAATGGGTGGTGGTAAAGAAGCCCGACCGATGTGTCAGAGCGCTGATTTCATAGAGTGAAATTAGCACTTTCCTTTGGTTTATCATTTAAAATTCTGGTTTTTACATTTTAATTGGAGGAGTGCTGATAATGATGACTCATGTACCACTTAGATCGTTACTGCGAGATCATTAATTTCTCCAGTTATCTGACACATAAATCAGGTTTTTTCGGTCGGGCCTCGGTGGTAATTAAAGCAAAGAAATAAAAAAGCCACGCTATAAGGAAGTCACTACAGTGAAGAAGAAAAGTACAGAAGAAGAAGAAGAAACCTTAAAGAGTGTCTACATACAGCAACGAAGGAAAGCTCAGTAATATTGAAGAGGGTCGAATATTTTGACATTACCATTGCATCAGTCAGTGCTTTCGATCTGAGAAAAAAGCATTAACATTTTAGTGATATTATAGTCGATTAGCTTTTTCTCTGATTAACCACAGATGCTTTAGTCTTCAACCATTACAAGGACAATCCAAGGCAAAGTCATAAATATCTCTGCGTCATAAAACATGGACCCCAGAACAAATGAATGAAGCGTTGAATCCAGTGCGCTTGCATATTTACCTCCATACATCCAGACTGTCCTCTGTCTGAGTCGGCCTGCCTGCTGCTGTCTCTGCTGTGGCTGCTCTGTCCTCCAGCCTGCAGCCTCCTCTCCTCTCTAAAGCTCTGCTCCTGCAGCTTCTTATTTAGGATGCGGGCTGCGTTTTCAGCCAGCGTGTAGCCCGGCGGGGCCGACAGGTCCTGCCGTATGCTCACCACCTCTGGGTTTTTGTCCCCCTGCGTCTCCACTATCAGCTGCACGGGGCTGGGCGAGCGCCCGCGAGCAGTCCGCAGGCACTCCTGCGCGTTCCTGGTGTCCGTGGCGAGAGCCCCTTGAGCGGGGCCGGGCTCTGTTTGAGAGGTTGGGCGAGAGCGACTGGGGGACTTGTTGAACTTCTGCATGTCGTAGGCCACTGGGGTGTGGTCGATGATGTTGAAGAGGCTGGAGAGGCCGTCGTTGATGGTGGTGTGGACGGGGCTGTCGCGAGTGGTGGTGGAGCGGGCCCACGCCGACTCGTTGTTGCCCTTCTGCGGCGTGGTGGGGGTGGGAGCGCGGCTCGTGTTGGGGAGCTCAGCCTTGTTGGAGGTGGACAGTTTGCGCTGAAGCTTGGGCGAGCCGTACTTTGGTGAGCAGCAGGGTCGCTCAAACTTGCTCTGGACGACCGGAGAGTACTGCACCTTCCTCAGGCTGCGCGACGGGGAAGATATAGGCGTGCCGCTGCCTTTCGGGGTGAGGCAGCGGTGCGGGCTGCTGGTCAGGTTCCTCAGCAGGTCCGTTTGGAGACCCACACTGATGGTCTGCGTGGTCTGAGTGCCTCTTGTGGTGAATCCGTTGGTCTGGCAGGCGGTGTCCCGGAAGACGGGCCCTGGCGGAGAGCGGATGGCGTTCCTCACGGAGATTGCCACCTCCTTCATGTCGTCGCTCAAGTTTCTGGAGAGCTGAAGCTCTAGAGAGGAGGTGTAACCCACTGTGGGGCAGATAGGAGACTGATTAGGAGAAGTCCTCAATCCCCCACCCTCCAGAAGCCCACATGCCCACCTCCCACTGCTAAAAACCTCATCCGACCCGCTTGCTCCCACCCCAGCCTCTCCTCCGCCCCTGGCTTTGGTCCCTTTGGTGTACAGGAAGTCCGGGTCTTGGGCAGTAGGGCGCTCAGCTGCCCCAGATCTGGTGGGGCTGTGGAGGATGTGAACCCCACAGTGTTCCACTCCCACCCCTGCTGCCCCTGCTCCGTTGCCCCTCAGCGGGGACTTGTGGCAGTGCTCAGGGCTGCTCAGGGTGCTGGTGGTCAGGGTGGCGCTGGTGGTGAGGAACCAGGAGGCTGGCTGGAATGGATCAAGAACGGGGTCCCCTCCCCGGGCCTCGTGGGTTTTGTCCGTCCACACATCACGGACGGGACCCGGGCCAGAGGTGGATGATGGGAAGTCCCAGCCCTTATTGTTGAACTCCTCAATGTACTTGAGGTCGTCCGGGGACAGAGGAGGGGTGACGTCGTCTTGGCCCTGATCACCGTGACGAGTCTTGTCGGGGAGGAACGGCGAGCTGTCCATTAACCGCTGGAAGTCGCTCATGGAGCACACCGACTTGGCTCTGCACACAAACACACACAGTTCATCGACATTAACTTCAACTTGGACATAATCTCATCTCCTTTATATTCCCACGGCAGAAAAAGATCCTAAATATGTGTGCTTGTTTTTTTTTTTAATCAACTTAATTCAGTTTTTAAAACTGAATTATTCAACAGCACGGCGAGTTGGATCACTTCCTCACCATGAGAGAAACTTTCAAAGAAAAATCACCGCGGGGAAACTCAGTGTCACTTCAAGTAACAGTCAATGGCATCAACAGCCGATCTCCGGAGAGATCAATGTGTACGTATAAGCAACAAAACTGCAGCAGGAGGCTGAATAATCTGCAGCCAGTGAGACCTGTCCTCCGTGATGAATTCACTCTTGACGTCTATGAAAATTCATCAGCTTTTTTTATAAAGAATCACTCGACAGTTAAAACTTTTCTTTGAACTCAGTTTGACTTGAAGGATTTTTTGTCAGGAGGGTTACCTGAGCAGACTCCCACCGCCCATCTCCTCCTCTGGGTAGTCAGGATCGCCTTCTCTCTCCGAAATCTCATTCAGAGCCTGAAACAGACACAACAATGACGGTGTTCATCTGGTGAAGGGTTCAGTGGAAGACAGTAGCTCAAATCTACGATTTTTACGTGTCTATACTTAGACTTAGATGCCATCTGTTCAGCTCTAGTTTCTTTATTTCCTTTCCCCTCTTGTGCAGCAAACCCATTTCGTAAAGCTCCTTGGAGCAGGCTGGTTTTAAGTCTCACCTCCTTCATGCAGGGGAACCTCTTCTCGCTCTCCAGTCTGGAGGGCGGTGGTGGGACCTCCAGGCCGCTGAGGGGATCCAGAGACAGCGCGTCCAGGAACAGGTTCTCCGTCGGGCCTTTCGGCCTCATCGCAGCGCCCTGCTCCTCCAGCATGGCCTCAGAGTCAGAGTGGGAGCGCATGGGCGGGACGGGGACAGGGGTGGACGTACACGGGGAGCGTGGAGAGCGAGGTGACCGCGGGGCGTTGCAGGGACTGTCCTGAGGGGAAAACACACCTCTGTGGGCCAAGCTGCCATCTTTGACGTCGATGCCCTCGTCTTGCCGGGTGTTCAGCTCTCTCTGCAGCTGCACAAAGAATCACACACAAGTATGAGATGATCAGTCTGATTGCCACCCTGTCGGCAACCTCTGTGGCTCTGAAGTGAAGCCGATGCGGAAGTATGGTCCTTCACACATTTATGGTATGTTTGGGTTATACAAGCAAGGCTCTCCTTTAATATAACAGACTGTTCTTGCACTACCTCGACTGTGATTCACTGAGTAATCCACCTGCAACATTCAGACTTAAGTTCCTCCCTTCAGGTGCCGAGGTTAAAGGAGAGCAGCCACATCACTCATTCACTTTGATGCTGCCCGTTCAGTCCGCAACATCGCTGAATAATGCATCTCTCTGCTTCCTGCTCTGTGTCTCTGTTCTGCGGTGCATCAGCAGATTTTTGTTTTGTTTTTTTGAGAGTGTGTTCCCGTTGTTAGTATTCCGGTCCCTGCTTCATATGTTAATACTCTTACGCTCATCTCATATTAACGAGCGCTACCTCCCGTCCTGAATATCACACACAGGCGAGGCGGAACGCTGCAGTTCGTCTAATGAAATCTCACAAAGGACATCAATTATTCAGTAATCCTCAGTATTTTTTTTTATCGCCTTCGGTGCTTTGTCACCATTTCTCATATCTGCTCGAACACAAGTGCTCTCACACACTGCTTAACAAGAGAAGGCTTCAGATCTTTAAGTTCTGGTGTGTTTTTCTAGTTCTAGCAGTGTAAAGTGGTTTTATATACTGCAGCTACCGCTTATTTTTTATCATTTATTGGTCTGTTTATTGTGTTTCCATTAAATAATTTTAAATAAAATGTTAGAATAGTTTTAAAAAAGCCAATGAAGGCGTCCAAAACATCTCCAATGATGTTAAACACAGAAAAGCAGCGGTTGTTTTTGGTTTGAGCTTCTCGGATGTGAAGATTTTCTGCTTTATGCTGTTGATGTGATTGTAAAATAAATATTTTTGTACCGTAAAGACTTACTGTGAAGAAGTTTTTAGTGTTTCCTGATATTTTACAGACTAAATAATGAATATATTAATAGGAACAATATTATTATTTGATTATTTGTAATGAAAATAACCAAAAACTTGAAGGACTTCTTGACTTCTCAGATGATGCTTTAAAGCCTGAAATTAAAAGTCCTTTCTTGACCTTCGAGACAGACGTGTGATACGATAAAAAGCTCCAGAACAGCTACTAAATGGACCATGTGGTGTGATTTTTCTTTTGTCAGTTGCTGTTTCAAAGGTTCAAGAATGAACATCAAACCTCAACTTTTAAGCCAGCGTGGACGAGAGGTCCTTTAAAGTGCTCAGAAAAATGGAAAGATTTATAACTCTGCTGAGGAAGATCATGTGGAACTATCAAAGGCTTCAGAGCTGCTACTAAATGGACCCTGTGGTGAGTTTGTTTTGACCCCATCGTTTCTCTCCCATCTCGCCTCCTCACCCTCTCCATCTTGCGGTGGAGCTCCCTCATGCTGCCGTCCCACTCCTGCCGCTCCAGGTCGAAGCGCTCCAGCAGTTCGGCCCTCTCTCGGCCCCACCTCATCTCTCCGTGCTGCAGCTTCCAGCGGAGGTCCAGCGAGGTGTTGTGGCTCTCGGCCAGCAGACGCTGGTGCTCCTCGCGCTCCTGATTCAAGGCCCACTCCGGGTCTCTGGCCAGTTCTCCTTCATCTCCCTGCGCTTCACCTCGGACCTTACTTTGCGCCTCCTCCTCCAACTGGTCAAAGAGCAAAGACACAAGGATGTTGGATTGATTACTGTACTGCATATATGGAAAGAAATCATGAAGAAAAGGCAGGATTATTAGGAGATACCACAATAACTTCTTTTGACAGAAGAGACAGAGGAAATAGTCCCTGTGAAAGCTGTTTCGTTGATTAATCACAGTAACGAGGACACTAGTTAGATGTTGCTGCTGCTTCTATTCACCCCTATTTGTTCGTACATGGGTATAATCTTCAAGAGCTGGGCAAATAGACCCAAAACTACGTGCACAATGCTGAAGGTATATGAGAAAATATGTTTGGATGAACCTTTGATTTAACTTGAAAGCACAAAAATGTTTAAAAGAAAGAAAAAAGATGACAGTAATCAGACGAGAGATCACAAATAACTTGTTTTTGTTGCCCCCTCCTATAAATCAATATGTTTGGTGGTGAGATGCCTCATTTCTCAGAGTTTGGTTAAAATCCAAAGAGTAGTGTCTGAAATATTGCACTTGACATACGGATAAACAATCTTTCGCTCTTTTGATCTTCAGTTTTTGATCTGTTTTTCTTCAGTCTTTGAGTTTAATAAAATAAAACAATGAAAACAGAAATGAAGCTCATTAAAGCAAGTGCATAAAAATGTGTAGCTTGTTATGTGTAGCACCAAATTAACACAATTTATGAACCAGCTAGTGATGAAACGTCTCACAACAGCTGAATTAAATATAAAGAGGACAACGCTGAGGCTCCGTTCAGGCCGACCGGCGTCGGATAAACCTTCAATTTCACACATCTGTTACTCAAACTTGACTTCCTGGGTTGCATTTCAGCAGCACAGACCTCTGCATTGTTTTAACACAGGGATGTTTTCAGTATTTGTTTTGTAGCCGACAGCGACGCACACTTCAGACTTGATCGAGGGCTCCCAAATTTGTATTTCGGACCACTCCCTGCTGGGGGGGGGGTTGAACATGAACTGAGGATTCAGATTAACTGCAGAAATCTTCAAAGCTGCACAGCGACAGCGACTTTTCTGGGCAGAGCAGAGCTTTGTAATCTTCAGAGGGGGCTTTCAACCCCAAACATAATGGTACAAACCAGTCTGGAGCCGTGTGAAGAGCAAGTCAAGGCTGTCTTTAAACATCAGCTTACATAACTCTCATTCACATCTTGTCTTGTAGACTTTTTACACAGGGTTTTAAAACTGTCCGAGCACACACCGGAGAGGATAACATGTACAGTAATGTCTGCTGACGGAGGCAAAGATGTAAGACATTATAAATATAGACAGTTATTTAGGAGAGTTCGCACTGTGCCAGAGACCAGAGTATGAAACACGAGCCAGTCAGAGCTACGATATTAATATCTGCTAACAGTGACTCAAAAAGTAGCTAAGACTTTCAGTATATCCACATATAAATACACAGGTGAGGGTAATTTCCAGTCCTGCTCGGCTCTACTGGGCTGTGTAATAATCATGAGTAGAAAAAATTAAAAAAAATCAGCAGTTCAGGGGCATATTTCTGAAGTCTTAATCAGAACGAAGCACAGTGGAGCAAGACAAGGATTCAACATTGTGTTATCGGACGAAACTAAGCAAATTAGTTCTCGTCGAAGCCCCCAGCGACCTCTGCGCCGTGCAGGGATATGAACCATGTACTAGCTGTACAGATTAACAGCGTGAGACTTAAAAAGGTCCACCTATAACTCTTTTTTCCAGAGCTGTAGTTCATCAGATAAAGGTCAGGTCAAGAAAACAACATGGTCAATATCATCAAACTGGCTACCTGTCCTGATCGTGCTCTGACACAGCAGACAATGAGGCTCCGACCGTGATATCCATCTGTACCACAAAGCAACATTTATTCAATACCCCTGTGTGCCACGCCGCTGTACCTCTCCTACAAATTCACCTCCTGTCACTGCTAATTTGATTTTTTTTGTCCGCCATGAAATTACAACTCAGATAGCATGTGCTGGGCAGTAGTAATACATAGAAACGGTCGATACCTTCGATGGTATTCAAGTCTAAAGCCACTATGTGAAGAACATAGATGACAAAATGGACTGATGTCACCCACAGGTTCCTGAAGAGAGTGAAGTGAAGAAGTGTAGTGGCAGTCCTGCCTCTGTCGCCTCCCGCCTAATCTTAAATTGGCCAAAGACATAGATGTTGATGGACGCAAGGCAGTCTGAAGTTTCTGCTGTGAATTTGGACATTTTAACATGGGGACTTATGGAAACTCAAGTGGACGTTTGAGGAATTGCAGTTTTTGGCACACAGCCACAGAGGTTTGATTTGATTGACAGGTGGGTGCTGTCACAGATGGCTTGTTTGAGCACCCAGGCTTCCTTCAGCCCGCCTCAGGTCCACCGATGATCCACGTCTTTGCTGATTTTTAGATTAGCCCGGGATGCGGAAGAGGCAGGACTGCCAACATGGCGGCGGACGGAGTCACAGATTTTGAGCTTCAAAACCGCTCTTTGGAAACCTGCCACGCATACGCTGTCCAATCTTTATACCGTCAGAGGTCTGAACACACAGAGAACCTTCAACTTTCCTGTGTGTCAGTGAAGATGTTGTAAATGTTGTTTCATTTGTGACAAACAAAGATCAAATGTAATCTTGGAGGCGTTTACTGTACATTTCGAAAGGTGCTATATAAATAAAGTTTTTTATTATTTATCATTACTGCAATTAAAATTTTTAATATTTTTGATATTGACACAAAAACCAGCAGCCTCCATACAAAACGACCGTTTCAGCTCTCGTGTGTTCATATCAGTTAAGATGAACATCCTAATCGAAGTATTTACACTCCCATTAGGGATTTAAGAGTTCAATTAGAAATACTCAAGAGGCAAATCAAACAATTAGGCACAGTGCTGAATTAATTAGTTTACACAATGACAAAATATTCCCATTACATAGTGCCAAGCAAGTGATTCATCATTTCTTTTGTCGTATTGGACGCTGTCCTTAATTTAATTGTTGAGGGTTGATTATAAATTGGATTCTGTCCATTTTGTCACTTGTGATATGGATTAAGACACGACTTCGTTTCATTGCTGCTCTCAAAATGACGCTGATCGGCCCGAGAGAGTTGGCTAAAACGACAGGCTGACAAAGATTTGTTGTTGTCGACTTGTTATCGGCTTGCCCTGTGTGGGATTTCATCCGTGGAGCAGGCAACATGTTTACTGTCGCCTTGCTGCTTACTGAATGCACCGCTAGTTTTCTACACCAGATTGTGTCCTCTCCCTTTAAGGTGGGCGCTGAGACGCCATCTGTACCTGGGCGACCTGGCACTTCATCTCTGCCCACTTGACCTCCCAGGCGGCTTTGTCATTGGCGTAGGACTGCTGCAGTTGGCATCGCCGCGTCTCCTCCTCCTGCAGCTCCTCCCGAAACTCCTCCAGCAGCGTCCGCACGGCCTGCAGCACCTGACGATTCTCCCCAAACTGCACAGAGAGGATTCAGACAAGAGAAGAAAATCACATATTTAGTTAATCCAGCACGCTCAGACACACATGAATATGGCAAGTTCAGCGAGTTCCTTCCTTATCTTGATGTCTCTTGCTTTTATCTGGGCCTGTGTCCTTTGTTTCTCTAAAGCACTTTGGGACAAACCTGCTTTGTAAGTGCTTTATAAATCAATTTGACTTCAGCTTCTTCATTCTGTTTCCATCTGTGTCTTTGTCCTTTGGTATCTAGCCTTTCTTAACTGCTGGCATTAAAGCAACATTGTGCAACTTTTCTACCATTAAATAACATATTTTAAATCATTTTGATGCTACACTGATGCATAATCAGGTGAATGTTGTCTCTGTCATTCGTACGCATATTTCTGTACAATTAGTCACACACCACCAACTATTTCACTGATTTTGGTGAAACTGGATCATATTTTACGGAGAAAATGTTTTATTGTTTTCCCTCTGATGTCCTCCGGCTGCTGCACATCAACTCTCTGTGATTTACAGAGTTTCCTGATGGACAGTGAAGTAAACTGCGGTGAGCTGTAGCTGCTGTTAGCTAATGTTAGCTCAGTTTGTTTGCCGGGCTGCCCGGACTGTGAGCTCAGATCACCGAGGGAGTGTTAGTGTTTGTGTCACAGGCGTTTTGGACCACCAGGAAGAAGAAGAGGAGGTTTTCGGGGAAATGCTGACGGGGAGTGGAGCTGGTGTCGTGCCAGAACCGGAGCTGGGCAAGCAGCCTTTATGGACATAATGACAGAGGCGAAATGGCCGGAGAATAAGATGACGGAGGACGCCAAGAAGAAAAAAGAAGCGAGTGACCAAACAAGAAGCCACCAGACAAGAGTAAATCTGTAGTTGATTTTGCTTGATGTTTGTCTTTGCCTTGATCATAACAAATACACATGTACAGCTGTCCATATTTACCACAGTGGGACTACACTCTGAAACAATGTTTTAAAATTACTAAAATATGATCGTATGGATGGGTCTATCTAGAAGGTTGCACTCAAAAAAATGACTGAACACTTGAAATGAAGTAAAATCTCTAAATAGTTCAATAATTAAAGCTGCAACAAAAACCTGTTCCACAGCTCCGATGCTGATTTATTTGAGTCCATTTGTGTTGCAGCAGGTTTGAGGAAGTTTAGACAGTCTTAGTTAAAATCTACATTTGGGTTTAAAGTGGCTTCAGGCTATATGAGCACCGACAACGACTGAGGAGAACAGCATGTACTTCCTGAAGTGTCTGCTCAGAGAGCTGTTTGCCTCTGGTGGCTCCGCTGTGGAGAGTTTTCAGGTCTTGGCAGAAGGCAGCAAAGCACAAAGGAGTCTGTGAGTAAAACATCACCTCGAGGTATCACTTCAGCACCGCCGGCTTTGCCAACCGCAGCTAAGAACACGATATGAGCTCAGGTGTTAAAACACCAGTGCACTTCAATACAGTCCAGGTAGAACCAGGGTTACTGTTGTGGATCTAAATACGCATCATACGAGCGTCAGAAAAACATTTTTCATTCAATGGGTTCCAAGAAAAGATGGACGTTGATTTCTAACGGGAATAAAACACCAGAATATAGCTTGGTAGCTAGCTAACTCATATTTTCTCTTGTAAATTGGTGTATTAAGTTTGGACATTTACCGGAGCCTTTCATTATTTTTCTCATTCATTTTAATTGTGTTGGGATGAATGTTTGGCAGACGTTCATTAGAGCTGTTTGGTATGTAGATGAGAATTTTGGCCTAGATATCTCGTCAGAGGCAGTAATTATTGAGTACACCCACTTTTGGGTTTATTGTTCAAACATGGACTCTGACAAAAGGAGCTGTGTTCTTTTACCCAGACACGGCCTGTGTCGAGATTTACCTACTTTCAGTACGCCCGTCTGTAAGAAGTAAAGAAAGTCCGTAAGCATTTTGGGTTGGATGCATTATTAAGCAGCCCTAAGTGCTCTACTCTGTCTTGTGTTTTGATTTTTCTACAACATCATAAAAAAAGGTTTGTACAGTGATCTGATGTTTTTACTCTGTGAGAAGTTTTACAGCGTTACCTCAAACGTGCCCCGTAGACTATATTAAGCTTTATGCATGAGAGCAGAAATGTGGACTTGCTTTAGTAAGCATTTGCACACATGGCTACTACAGCAGAGCAAAGCGCAAGCTCAGATGATAATTCCTGCAGCCAGAGGGAGATAATAGTAGGCTATGTTAAGCTGTAAAGAGGTCAATGAAAGTTTGCAGTGAAGACTTGGACATAATTTAGTCAGTTTGGCAGCTCGGTGAAGGAAAATCCTGCTTCATTCTCTGGTACTGCCAATGTCTGATACTGCTGAAGCATAAATAAACTCTTCTCTACATTATAATATGTGTACAACTAGTGTTAGCCATGAAGACGATGGCATAACAGTTCTCAAGTCAAGCTTGAAATATCTAGATCAACGCTTTCAATAGTAAAATGTAATTTATCTGTGATTTTTTTGGGTGGTGCACTGGTTACTACCAAGTGGTAGCCTCCATGGCTGTGAAGTGAAGCCAATTTTGAAGTGCCAAAAACTGCAGTTCCTCAAATGTCCACTTGAGGCTGGCTACAGAACGAGTCAGTCTCCATAAGCCCCCATGTTAAAATGTCCAACTTCACAGCAGAAATAAACATGTTTACAGCCTGGTACAAAAAACAGTTTTGGTCTCTATAGCTAATTTCCCCGTTCATGACAACTGTACTGAGGGTGAATTTTTATAGAACTCACCTGTTCAAATTATATTAAGGCTTAAAGTTATGCAGAATTAACAGCGTGGTCGCTTTGACTGACAGGTAGGTGCTGTTACAGGAGGCTTGTTTGAGCAACCGGGCTTAATTCAGTCATTTGATCAACATCTTTGCCAATTTTTAGATTAGTAGGTGGAAGAGGCAGGACTACTGATATGTCCGCATATTTTGAGCTTCAAAACAGCTCTTACACTCATACGCTGTCCATTCTTTATACTGTCATTGGAGCAATGTATTGTGAAAGTCTATCCCAGCTACCTATTAAGGTCATGTCTTTGGACTGTGGGAGGAAGCCGGAGTACCCGGAGAGAACCCACGCAGAGATGGGGAGAACATGCAAACTCCACACAGAAAGGCCCCAGCCGAGGTTCAACAAGGAACCTTCTTGTTGTGAGGCGACAGTGCTAACCACTGCGCCACCGTGCTGCCCTAAATTTAGGGATTAATAATTTATCTAAAAACAGGCAGTTGAGAAATGAATCGTCTTCTCCACCTATCCAACTGTCTTACAAACGTGAAGAACCTTTCAGGGATGTTTCTGAAGCAATGGCTGATTAGTCCATGAGATTATCGATGTAGTTATAATTCAGATCTGCATCACATGTCAGCCACGTGACAAACACGCCACAGGTTCAGGTTAACATGAGGAAGTAAGTCTAGATCAGATTAAAAATCTATTTAAAGACTAGACAGTGGAGATTGGAAATTGATTAAAAACCAGGTGAGTGTCAGTACCTGTCGTTGATGCTGCAGGTGTCGATCAGGTGACAGCAGAGGCATGATGGGTGTGGTGTCGGGGGCGTCCCCTTGAGTTTGCGGTAAACACAGCCTGTCGTCTCGAGCCGACTCGCCCTCCGCCTGCTCCATTATCACTCCCAGCTCTGGGATGCCCTCCAACTTCTCAAACTGGAACAGATGATATAGCCATCATGAAAAGCCTGTGTTTGAATTCATGCGCCTGTTTTTCTGTTCCATAACATTCTGTCCGAGGATGCAATGGGTGCAAGGCAGAGAAACAGCCTGGATGAGTATGTTACCATCACAGGGATAAAACACACAAACAACCTGACACATTTACATTCATGCCTGAGGAAAACTACTGTCATACATGTATTTAACTTGGGTTTCTTTGTATTGTTGCAAAGATCATTGTATCTTCTTCTCCCAGTAAGTTACTCCTCATCCATCATTTGGTAAGCTACACATATTTGACATAGAAGGGTGGAAGAGTAGGGCAGGTTGGAAATCACTGTCTTCCCTAACCTCGAGGGACTGAACGCTAACACACTTAAAGTGACGTCACAAATAATAACTTCATAATAAAGAGCTACAGTAATGCCTGATAATAGTGTTCTGAGATATTAAGCGATGGCTTTAGGACTCGGTAACTTGCAGGTCGGCCCTCTCTGTCAGTTAGAAGAGTCTGTACTCATTAGTAAAGATTTATGAAGCCCTTCTAGGAAAACAGCCAATATATCTTGCACCTCTTCTGTAATAAAATATAGTTCACCGATTTACTAGATCTCAGTACACTGTAAGAAAAACTGGATCTTGATAAATGTTCTGGAGCACTTTGAGGTCTCTGGAGAACCTTTTTCTTTTCAAGAACCCTTTACTGTAAAAACATGGCGGTGTCCAGATGGTGAATTCTGTGGAAAAGTACCCATGACGTCTATATCCATCCATCCATTATCTGTAACCGCTTAATCTGTAGATATAAGAGGCTCATTCTTATTTTTATACACTAATGAAAACATAGTTATCCCCATAAATCTGACACACTGGAACTTCAAGGTTTTTTAAGAGTTCTTTAAGTTACAAAGCAACTTTTGGTGATTTGAAAAACCTTTTTATCGTAAAAATAAATGATAATAATTGATATAAAGTAATATAATATATATAATATAATATATAACTACTTGTTTTTAAAGTGATTTACTTAATGTTGCATTTAGAGGTGCAGCGTGTAGAATTTGGTGGCATCTACCGACTGAATACCACTCGCCTCGCGCTCCCATTCCAAGTATGTGGGGTAAACTACAGTGGCTGTGACTCTCTCCCTCTGTAGATATAAAAGTCTCATTCTAATGTAACATAAAAACAATGATTCCTATTTTCAGGTCAATATAAACAAATAAAAACATGCTTATGGCTGTCATATTCCATTTCTGCCAGTAGATCCTGGACCTTTAAAATCAAATATTTTAATTATTAAATATTTTATATTGAATGAACTCAAATACTATTTACACTAAATTCTGAGAAGAACTTGATAATAATAATAATAATCTTTGAAGAACCAACAGGTAAAACGGTTCGCTGCAGAACAAAAGTTTCCCGTATAGCGTCACCATGAAGAACCACCTCATGTTCTGACTTGAACTTTTATTTTTAAGGGTGTAGTTTCTCATTCTGGAGGATCCCAGAGGTCTGAAGGTGGATCGATTGAACTTTTCTGGCTGATTTTATTTAATCTGTGTTCAAATTTCTTTAATGCAGGTTTGAAGCTCTTTTTTATCCTCATCTTTTATTTGCAGTTGTTTCACTGTCAGCCAACACTTGGATTTTTACTTTAACTTTGTACACAGAGCTCAATGAAGAAGAGAGTAAATATAAAAAGATGAATCAATGAACATAAACTGTTTTTTTGTGGTTTGTGTTTTTCTTTATGATTTCAGATTTCCTCTGTCAGCACAATTATAGACTTAGAAAAGTCTACAAGAGCGTCCATTACACAGTGAGACGGCCCTGGACCCTTCCAGACTAACCAGGAACGAGCATCAAAGTCTGTAAGGTGGATCCAAAAAAACACACTATGAAACAGATAAATCCAAACAACCACATTTCTACTATTTTTCTATTGTTGCTGTGATTGATTGTTTGATGATTGTTGGATTTGGGGTATTTCAGATGGTGACTCCAGAAGTCTGAGGACGAGAAGGAAGAGAACGTCGTATTTTTTGTGGTTTACGTGGATTTATGTGTTTCATTTGATCTGAGTCTTTCTTGTTTATAAAACTGAGAGGCTCTGTGAAACTGTAACCGTGATTAAAGGCTTTAAAAATAAACCCGACTTGAGAAAATGTTCTCTTGGGATTCAATGTCAAGTCAAGGACATCCAGCAAAGTACACGCCGGCTCCACACTGCTGCACCATCTGTAGGCGCAAATTAGGTTTCACAACACGATACTACATGAATAAACTGAAGAGTGGAGAGAAATTAAATTCATTCAAATCAAAGTGATGTAGAATTATGTTGAATTAAGTGTCGAAACCAAAATAAAAGACAGAGAAGTGTTTTATGTTACTACAGAAGGGGATAAACAGGAGGAACTGGGTGAACAGAGCAGTGATTACAGGAACTCAATGTCCATCAACAGATAACTCAGACGTCACAGTGATGGTCAAGCTGCTCTGTGATCTCTGGGGAAGTGCAGCGCTGAGATGTGATTGCTCATTGTGTGAAAAACAAAACAAAACCGGCAAAACACGAACCTCACAGAGTTTAATCAACCAGGAGACTGAGAAGATGAGAAGATAACAAGAAAAAGTGAAGCATCGACAAGCTTGAACTAACTGGACCATCAATCAGACACCTGCATCCTGATGGGATGTACGCACCTCAAAGTGATGCAGGATTAAGAGCTGTACTCTACCACCAAACCCCGCCGACTCACCTCCGGGTGCACCGCCTCCTCTCCGGAGTCGTCCTTGCGGGCAAGCCTCCAGTGCGTAAGGATCCACCTGAGCTTCATGTAGAAGATGATGGTGTTGCGTCTGAAGAAGCGAACCTCTTGTAGCAGCGTGGCTCGCTCCTGATTCCAGGGCACCTCGTGACTCTGAAGTCCCTGCAGCTCCAGACCTCCACGCTGGGCCTCCAGACGCAAACGCTCATCGTCCTGCTGTCGGAGGGAGTCAATAAAATCGTGTGAGATTTTTCGTCATAATTTTGGATATGTAGCTTCACACAATGTATAGTAGGTCAACTGCTTTGAGAGGGGTGTTTATCTGTCATCATAAATATATTTTAGATTCATTTAGTCCAAAACAATGTCAGAAAATAGTGAAGAATTACAATTTCCCAATCACCAAAATGAGATTTGAGAGATTCAAATTGCTTTTTTTTGTCAACCAATCATAAAAAATTCAAAGATATTCAGTTTGATATCAGAAGATTAAGAAAACTATGAAAATATTTACATTTCAGACGCCTGGACCGGAGACATTTTTGCTTTGAAAATTTTGTTTTTTGACTGTTCCAGCTCTAAAAGCTTAAATGTTAGCATAATTGGTCAGAGCAGATGTTGCTGATTGTATTTTGAACAGTGTTTACATGAATGAAGTCAGATTTATTCAGGGATTTAGTGGAAACTGCATGTGACGCACTGAAAACAAGGACGTCAGTCTTAGTCTAAAACAAACTTTCTGCCCTCTCTCTCCTGGTGACACTTAATTAAATTATGTTCAAACTTTGCAGAGCCAGTGAAGTGTGATACTGCTCTTCTTTCGTTCATGTATTCGAACGTGGCGTGACTGACTTGCATTATCGTACCTGAGGCAGAGAAACGACAGCCTCCCGTTCCTCCGTCGTCGCTCTCAGCCTTCGCTCGTGATCCAGACGAAACTGGATGTCAGAAGCAGGCGTGTCCCGGAGCTGAACCCACAACAGCACAGCACAGCACACAGTTACTTTACCAACACTTCAATCACATCACATATTGATATCTCACTCTCACTCTGTTTGTCTCTCTGTAGAGCTATATTTGACCGTCAAACACAAATTAGGATATGTTTGAGATGATTATAATTTGCTGTGAAAAACTAAAATTCTCTGAGCAGGACTGAAAAACCTCAAATGAGATCACACAAGTAGAAACTAATTTCATCTTCTGAAGCAACCTCGGTAAATTATTTTAATTTAACGCTGCACATTTTGAACTTGACTAAATATTTTTTTATCGAACATCAAAGCTTTTTGATCAAACCTCAAACTCATAAAGGAATAGTCTGACATTTTGTGAGATAAACTTATTCACTTTGTTCCTGAAAGTTAGATCGAAACATTGAGAGTGCACTAATGTTTGTCTGCTAAATACGAAGCTGGAGCCAGCAGCCAGTTATCTTAGCTTAGCATAAAGACTGGAAACAGAGGGGAACATCTAGCCTGACCTTGTCCATTGGTAAAAAATGATCTGCCTATCAACATCTCTTCAAACTGAAGCATAAAATAGACTTCCTGGAGTTTTGACATCACTGTGAGGTTTCCGGGCAACCAGGGGGAGCAAGTCACTGCTCCCCTCAAAGAAATAGTCCGGCACATAACCCCGCTATAAGACTGCAACTTGTCCTTTTCACTACGATAATTGTACGGACTAAACATAAGAAGATATAACGGTGTTAATCACTGACTTTATAAATAATGGACAACCTATGCGTGACATCACCCACAGGTTTCCGGTATCTGTGGCCGTCATGTTGACAGTCCTGCCTCTGCCGCTTCTTGAGGTGGCACCTGGGTGCTCTGGTAGATGTTTCTTTTGCACAGAGCCAAGCTAACTGTTTGCATCTGTTTCCAGTCTTTAGGCAGCTAAGCTAAGCTAAGCTAGGCTAACTGGATGCTGGCTCCAGCTTCATATTTACCGTATATATGGGTGATACTGATCATCTCATCTAATTCTCTAACTAAGTTTCCCAAAATGTCATATTTCTAACTCATTGACTCATCACACAATTATCAAAGGTGTATAAATACTGTATACTAAGACAGTGCATGTACACTACTACAGCTGCACAAAACACCTGACAAGTGGCTCAAAAACATCTAAATCATGGTGTGAATCTCCAAAATAAAGCTATGAACAACACTAGAAAGTAGTTTTCTTGTAACAGGTATTATTTCCAGAAGTATACAGCAGTCGCAATAAGAATGCATGTGAGGTGTGTTACTACAGGTGAAAAAATGCTCATAGGGAAATGAGATGTTTATGGTTTTTAATGTAATGATTCTTCAACTCGTTTATAAGACATCGCTGTCTATCCTCGAAGTGCAGACTCTGACAATTTGGAAATTGGGTTTTTATAATGATTTTCTTTTTCCTCTCCTGGGCGTCGACTGCACCCTCCAACAGTAAGTTGAGCTGTTCAGTTTGTGCTGACCCTGGATCACCTCCCTGTCAGCCCAATGTCAAATGCAAATCACCCAGGCCGACAGTGCAGCGCTAATCCTGCCACATCCGAGCTGCTTTCCCATTTTCATTCATTTCCCCCCTCGCAGATTACACTGTGGCAGAAAGCGCAGGGACACACGAATGTGCTATAACTGTAACAGTAATGTGTCACATTGCCGCTGCCAGTACTCTGTATTACATAACAGCGAGCAACTTCTCGATGAAAACACAAGCATGAGGCAGCGATTATGAATCACAGAGTCCGGCCGGTTTATTAAACAGCCGAGTCATGGAAGGATTTAACAGATCCGAGCTGTGAGAGCGGCGGCAGCAACGTTACCACTCGACTCTTTGATTTTTTTTTTTTAAGTGTGTGTTGGGACACTTCTGTGTAAGCTGCACTTTTACATACATACAGTACGTTTAATTTGCTGAGTCGAGTCATGACAGTGCAGCCGGGAGTGATGAGCAGCTGCCAGAGGGCATCACTGACAGAGTGCAGACTCAGCCGTGATACACTTAGTGCATACATACGCCTAACAGGTCTGTATACTGTAGCTGTGCATGGCTGCTGTCTCACACTGTTTTAGAGGGCAACATACTGTCAGACATTCAGAGTGATAAATCTAGATTCTTTAAAAGGAGTAAATCAATCACAAAATGTCAAAGGGGGAACATGGTACGGATTTAAAAAAAGCAATAAGAAAATGTGAAAAAGAGTAACATAAATAAATAAATAAAGATCTGTGGCTGTAGGAGTGAATATTTAGTGTGAAAAAAGTAGAGTGAGTGAATGAAGTGAAATCGTGTTCAGCATCAAAAAAAGTGACCGTGGCTGGAGTGTCACTAGACATGCTGGACTGAGCGGCCTTCTGTTAAATATATATTTGATCCCCTCTGATTCAAAATTTATAGTTCAGTCTGCTCAGAAACACTGAGAGATGTGAGAAAAAGCTCCTTCAGAAATGACTTCAAATGGATACATATGGAAGATAAACTCGACACACTTTGGTGTGTTTCATTTCAATTCATTCATCTCCAGTAGATAAAACTCCTCAGAATTGAACCTGTACCTGTAAAATTATATCAACAGCTTCACTGTAGGGCAAGTTAAGTTTTTCTTGCCATGGTGCACTGATTCTCAGGTCAACAGACACTCCAAAAACAAACCCCAGAGGCGCCCAAAACTTTTTTTTCAGCGTCATTCTTTACCGACATTTACTCTATTTGATTTTAAGTTAAACTCTGATGTGCCAACTTTAAAAATATAGGTTATTTTCATTCATTTATTTGCTTTCAGCTAGTTTTGGAGCGTCTACGGGCCCTTCAGCTCACCATGGGAAAGAAAGAACTCATCGCTCTACAGAGAAGAAACCAGATTTGTCTTTGAATCGATTTAAATGTTTAGAAAATAGGTCGACAGAAGGCCCGTGGTGTACGGGGCTCATGGTAGAGCCAGTGTAAACTCAGCCCCATAGGTGGAAGGGAGATGGAGGAGGGAGGAGGCACTGACCTCTGCTCTTAAAGCCAGGGGCCTGTGGTACCTAGTGAGTCCCGTGGCTCCCCTGCTCTGGGCCTGGCCCCCACCCTGGCTCTGGCTCTGGGGCTCCACGCCTCGCTCCTGTCCTAGACGCCACTCCAGCTCATCCCTCTGACCGGACTGTGAGTGACGTGGGGCGGGGAAGGGGAGGGGAGGGAAGGTAAGGGAAGGTGGGGTGAGGAGGACGGTGTGGGTGTACGGGGGTTAAGGAGGGAGATGGGTGACAGGTGCAGGGGTGCAGGTAGAGGTGGTGGTGGTGGTGGTGGTGGTAGTCGAGGGGAGATGTGTGAGGTGGATTGTGGACAAAACAGACAGAAGACAACAAACGGGGTGAGGGGACGAGGAAAGAAAGCGGGCGGGGGAAAAAACAAATAAAAATAAAACATAAAATGGGTAAAGAATATAAGCAGAGAGAGGGGAAAATTAACTAACAGACTACACGGTGTGGAGAAGAACAAACGGACTAGAGTACGAAGAAAAGCGCAAAGAGAAAGACCAACTTAAAGATGACGGCGTATGAGAGAGATGAGAAGAGAACGAGAATGAGGATGAACAAAATCATGGGCTGAAACATCTGGCGGGAACACAAAGAGGAACAAAGAGAGGGAATCGGGGGGGAAAAGAATGCAAAACACTTGTTATGAAGCGCATGCAATGAGGGATACATGAGTCCAAACCAACAGCTGAGAGATACCACGGCAAAACTGCAGAGCGAGAGCTAGCACGCTAAAGGTTTTTTTTTTTCAACACATGCCGGTGCACAGCCGTGTGTGAAAGTTGTGTCTTGAGCCTGTTTGATGCACATTGTTTTCAGACATTACAGCATTTAAAATACACCGGAGGCATTCAAGGCTTCAGTCGAGCTTTTAAGACAGCGCCATGCTAGATTTTTGTAGCAGTGCCCACATTTTTATTTCTTTAAGTGAGAAAGCTAGCAGGAACTTTATGTTATTGTGCCAAATATGTGTTTATAAAAGTGTGCGACATTCCCCAAAGAAAGAGTTGGAGACATATTTTATTTAATTATGACTTTTATAGCTTGTAATTATGACTCAGCATCTCGAAATTATTATTATCTCGTATTTACAACACTTTTGTCATCGTTGCAAGAGCTGCATGTTTGAGGTTTACCTGATGATCCTGATGTTTTGTCATAACAACAAGATGCTGATTCATATTTATAGAGATACAGAAGTCATAATTACAAGATATGAAAGTCATATTAGCAAGAAAACATTTCCAACACTTTACAGGATAATTATGAGATCCAATTTATATTTATTTATTGGACTCTGAAGTAATAACTGCAAGAAAACATCTGAACTTTATTTCTTAAGTGAATGTGCTTCTGTACATTTCTTCAGTTTTAAAAATACCTGACTCCTTTCAATGTTCGCTCTCTGACTGCTACGTTTAAAACTATTCTACAACTTAAATCATCTTCAACAACTCTGAATGGACGGAGAACAAACGTATTGCTTTGAACAGGTGTGAGTTGTTAGTACAGTGGTTAGCTTTGACTAAAACCACCCAGCTTCACCCAGACTAACCCGGCGAGTCCTACAGGCAGAGGAGCAAAGCAGAAACAAGTCATTGGATAGGATGAGCATGGAGGCAGCTTCGCTCTGTTATCTCTACAAAGCACATTGGGGTGAGAAACGCTCGAAGAGCTGTTTGTTTTATTCCATACGACAGTCTGGCTGATTAGAAAAGACATCCAAGATGTCTGCCTGATCATGCAGCGCAGAGATAATGAACCTGCTTTGGAAGAGTACACAGTATGTTGACATGTTGACTGAGCTGCAATAAAACAACAACAGAAAGCAGGATGGCAGCCAGCGAGGTTCTTCCACACAGCGCCATGCAACTCTTCTTTTATAATTATTATTGAACACAGGTTATTTTAAACAGTGCACATATTTCTATGCTTCATCTCCTTGGCAACGCTTTGGAGTAACCAATCCCACGTGCGTCTCTGTGTGATGATATGTTGTGCAAACATAATAGCTACACCGTTTACGTGTCAGAATGAGTCATACAAATGGTAGCGTGGTGTAGCGAAGCTGTAAAGAGAAAAATATTTACTCAGCTTTATCATGCAACATTTCACTATGTCAGGAAAAAGCTTTGGATCGAGCCAAATGGAAGAAGCTGCCATAAATCCTTTAGTACTTACTCCATTCATACCAAGCACCCTCCTAAGCACCCTCCCTTGGCCCTGTCTGACTGGAAGCAGGACGGCTGCAGACAGTGAGTGCAGGGAGGAAGAGGAGGAGGAGGAGGAGGAAGGCAAGCAGGGCTGCTGGCTATGAGGATGTGCATGGAGATGCAGATGTGGATGTGGCAGCAGCAGCAGCAGCAGCAGCAGCAGCAGCAGCAGCAGCAGCAAGCGATGGTGGTGGCAGTGGGTCAGGGGAAGGGTGGCGGTGGCGGTGGCAGTGGCGGTGGCGGTGGTGGTGGCGCCAGTGTGGTAGAGCTGGGTGGCTCATGTTGGAGCAGGGAGCCTGCTACGTCACCCTAAACGTCTTCTTGAGGATTTAAATGATAGGTTCGGATTTTTTTCAAGTCGATCTCTAACCTGTCTGACTTGGTACGAAAACCTAACACTGAAGGATGAAAATGAGGCGTCACTATGAACGCTTGTCCACCACAGGTCTGTAACTCTTCTGACACCTCCTGCTTAAAACATAAAAAGTCAGAAGGATCACGAGACCCCAATTTCACGGTCTGTATTCACACCGACGATCAAGATCAAGTGAACTTTTGCCCTTCTTGCTTTTTGCAAGATCGAGGGAGCTTTCTGTCCTCCCTGAACCCGCCTCAGGACGCCTGTTTTACCATCTGACAAGTGACAACTCCCCACCTGTTGTAGCACAACTCCACTGTCAGAAACAGAGGACAAAACCCACAGTCCTCACTTTATGCAAAAATGCATTCTCATGTCTAGACAAATGTGACTTCAGCTGTCTGACTTTAGCTGAATTAAGCTGGTAACTTTGCCCCGGTAAGACGTATCCCTCCACTACATCTCATCTCACCACACTATCCAGGGGAGGACGGAGATATTCAGCAAAGGACCTTCATTTTTGGACGGTATTCGCTCATATTAGCTTCTCACTTTTGCACTTGTGACACTCCTATAACATGGCTGGAATTAATATGAACAGTTCTTAAAAGAAAGATTCAAAATTGATGCAGCAATCCAGAAATATAATATTTTTTATTCCATGCACCTGATGCCTACATTACCCACAAAGCAACTCGACCTCTGACAGATCAGTCAGATGTTTGGGTGTGTTGTGTTAGTAGCGGCTAACGTAGCCTAGCTCCAGAGGTCTAAAGCTTCTGTGAAACAAGGACTATTGATTTCTCACAGTGGAGTTGCACTGCTGCCATTATTGAGGAGAGGAATTACATTGGACCACCTCTGAATATTGCATTAAGACAGACTTGAAAAAATCCGAACCTATCCTCGGGAAGCTATCTGCCCACATCGTAATGAGATTCCCATTGACAGGCAAGACTGCGGATAGTATGTGTTTGGCTAAAGATGTACAGCACTGCCTCTGTCTCTAATTAGAGACGATTTTTTTTAGCACACAGTGCTGACTTAGGATCTGATTTAGTTTAATTTGGCCTTAAATGGTCTACTAATGACTGCACACTTAAGGCCATTTAAATCAAAATGAATTCTCACATTTACAAATACACCAGCGAGCGATGAAACCATCTGGTGCGATATTATCTTCCTGCAACGTATCAACAACCAGGTGGGATGCTTTTGAGTTTGAATGCTAATCAATGTTCTTATGAAAGATTTTAAAAGAACATCTTGTTTGCGACGGTCTTAAGAAAATCTAAAGTATTGACTTCTTCCCATCATGGTTAATTGGCATACGAGCTGACAGGCCTTCTGCCTTTTTATTGATGTTTCTCCTTTTATTTTGCAAAAGAACGAAGCAGCCACAGAAAGAAAACATCTACATGTACAGAAAGATGTCACCTTCAAACTCAGAGGAAGTGTATCTGTTGAACTTACCTGGAAGTCGGTCACCAGGTCTCTTCCAAAGGTGCCAATGGGAGAGTCGCGGGACATGGAGGTGACCGTGGACAGGAAGCTGCTGGACTCTGTGAGGTTTGGCATGGGTGACAGATCATCTGTCCTTTCTCTCAGCCCCTCTCCTATATGATCCAGCTTCTCCACGAAGATGTGCAGCTCAGTGCGGAAGGCCTTCATGCGAGTGTTGATGGTGTCCAGAACTTGGGTGTCTGGTTTGTTTCCGGACGCCGCCCCTCCTTCCAGGCTTTCCCCCGTCGTCACCAGCAGCCTGCCCTCAAAGATCAGACTGTCGGTGTCCGTGATCAGGCGGTCCACCGTCTTCCCGAGCCTTTCCGCCTCACGTTTCACGTTGGTGAACGACTCCCGTTCTTCCCTCCTGCGGTTGGCCAATTCAGTGGCGCTGAGCTCACTGCCATCTGAAGGTTTGATGCTTCCGAACCCTGAGGTGGTTGTCGTTTTCTCGAACAGATCTTCAGAGTCGCTCTCGCCCCCGATAGGACCCTCCCTCTTTGGGTGGAGGAGGAGAAGTCGCCTTGCCTCCTCATCCTCAGCAGCTTCTCGACGGCCTCCATCGCTCTCTGCGTCGCTGTCTCGAGGGCTACCAGTGCGTAGGCCGAGGTGTGCAGCCAGGTCGCAGCGCTGGACGTTGGACATGAGGACTCGGTTCTCGTACTGCAGCTTCATCACCTTTCCGCTCAGCTCGTTGATCTGCATCCTGGCTGATTTAAGCTCCTCCATCATCATCCCGCTGCTGGAGCCATTACCGTTCCCCCCATTACCAGGTTTGAATAACCCTCCCTCACTGCCCTCCTCGCCAACAAGCCCAGAGCTGCTGGTGGGGCCGAACTTGAAGCGATTGAGCTCAGATGTCAGCTGCCTGTTGTGGTCCTCGATCTCTGAGATGGAGCGGCGCAGCAGCTCAGCCTCCTCCTCCACAAACTGTAGATGGCGGCGTAGCTCACTCGCCGACTCCAGCGCATCACCACCGTACGGCGACGAGGGCATGCTGGAGAAGGGTTCCCGCCCGAAGCAATCTCTTTCGTACTGACAGCGGATGTCTTCGTTTTCCGCTCGCAGGCTTCGGTTCTCCACTTCCAGCTCCACAATCTTTCTGCCCAGGATGTTCGCCTCCTCTTCCACCAGCTTGAGCCGTAATCTCAGCTCGGCCTCTCGAGTGGTGTGAGGACCTCCACCAGAGCACTCGGCCAGGGGAAGAGGACTGTCAACGTCCCCGTAGACTGACTTGTACTTCTGTAGCTCCTGCTCCAGTTCGTCCTTCTCTCTGCCCAACTTTGCCATCTTTTTCCTCATCAGGCCAGACTCCTCTTTGGCAAACTGGAGCTGGCACCTGAGGTCTGCACTGTCCTCCTAGCAGGGTGATAGTGACGAGGGTGATGCAATTAAACACTTTGAAGGATAAAGCTGGTGACATTTTATAACAAACCCCCGGAAAGATCAGAAACAACAATGCAGCACTTTATAGCTCATTCTTTCCTACTGAAGATGCACAACACAAAACATGTAGTTTTTTTTTATAAAGATGGGAACTGTAGTCTTTATGATACATATTACTATCAGCTTGTAAATCGAGCATTTGTTGGGGACTATTTTCACATTTGGTGCTCTGGTGAGTATTTACTCATTGATATACTTAAAATAATCTGCAGTGTGTGTTCACTATAATGGATGAACATGTCACCTGATGCATCAGTGTGGCTCTCTGATGTGTTTTTGGACAACACTGATGCTTTATGAATAAGATTTCTGTTTTCTATAACTGCTTATCATTATCAGGGTTGCGCAGGGCTTGAGCCAATCCCAGCTGGCATTGGGTGAGAGGCGGGGTACACCCTGGATAAATCGCCATCTCATCACAGCGCACATAGAGACAAACAACCATTCACACTCACATTCACACCTACGGCCAATTTAGAGTCACCTATTAACCTGCATGAAGTCTGTGATGGTTTTCATCAGTCATCCAGGTCGTCTTTCTTTGAGAAGGGTTAAATGTGGGGCAACTGGACCTCCCAGGAGACTGAACAACAATTCAGACTTCATAAGACTCCAACAACCAAAGCTCAGGTGACTTTAACAACTCGGACAACGGTCGAGTCAATAATCCTCACCAGTCAGTCAGAACTGAAGAAGCCTCCTGGGCGAGAGGTGAAACGTCTACACGGATCTACAAACAAGTCCAGTTGCCCCAGATTTAACCCTTCTCAAAGACAAAAATATTAACCTGCATGTTTTTGGACTGTGGGAGGAAGCTGGAGAACCCATGCAAACCTCACACAGAAAGGCCTCAGGCGAGGTTTGAACAGGGCGTCAGTAGCTCAGTCTATAGTAACATGGCTTGGCTGGCCATCCTCCTGTTCCCAAGTATAGAGAGTGGACTGGTAGCTGGTGTCAGCTCACCTCCTGGGCCACACTCTTGCATGTCTATGAGCCCTTGGTTGTATTTCAGGCCTTTGTATGTAAAAACTTGTGTATAAAAAGAATTTCCTCACAGAGGAATCAATAAAGTATCTATAAAATAAATAAATAAATAAACCAGTGTGAGGTGACAGTGCTAACCACTGCACCAGGAATAAGACACATCTTATTATCATACATTATCTTACTTGTGTTATATCTTATATATCTTTGATACACAGGCACAATACTTGTCAGTAGCATCAGTTCATTGTTGGTTTTGGTCTTTTCATGGGATTTGTTGACAATAAGAAAAAGAGAAAGGGGACACAATTGTATATTTTTACCTGACTCGTGGACTTCTTGTCTTTAAATGTTTCCCTGCTGCCTCGTCTCCTCAGTGCAGTCTGTAAAAGAACAAAGAAGAAGAAGTCCTCATAAGTAATCATAGTAATAATACACACTAATAACTAAACATTCTTCTGTTATTCTGCGGTGCATGTGCAGAAATTATATAACCTTCACACAGCAAGCCGATGAAAGCAATAAAAGGCCCTTTGTGAATTCAATATTGCAGATCTCTGCAGTTTTAAGATGGTATTGATATTTCCATACATCACAGTGTCAGTGTTTATACAGACATGCGCAATAACTGACAATCACAGTAATGACGGTGCAGCGTCACACCAACGCAGTGGAACAAATGGGTTTCCTAACATGTACGCCAACTCTCCTAATGTGAAGCAGACTCACATGCAAAAGGCCAGAAGAACATTAATCTATGTGGACCTCTTACATAACATTTCCATCATCAGGTCAAAGCTAAGTCTAATAAGGAAGTATTTACTCTAATGCAGGTCATGTGACATAATTACTGTCTGATTCATGCACACAGTAACGGTAATAGCCGGAGTCAAAGGCCAACATCTGTCAGTCTAACTGTGAGCGAGTCGAGGGGAAGAGTGAACGGACGCTACATGAGATTTACATGTCGTTCATCGTCCCTTCAGAAGATTCTGCTCAGTATTAAGTTGAGAAAATCTTCAGAGCGCAGATGATGAGGATGTTCAGTCACGTCTTCTGATGAACGATGCATCAGGGTGCTTTAAATTCAGACTTCAGTGTGACAGACGTCTTATCCCGGCTCAGATTCAATGACACATGGCGTTTCTGTAACTCTCTGGGGGGAAACATCTGCCTGTCCAGTGGTGAAATCTGTCCTGTGGCTAATACTAGGAATCGCACGCAAAGCCCGGATAAAAACAGTGACTTCTACACGCCAGCTTAGTCTTACCAACTAATAAAATCATTAATTTTGATCAAGTCTGTGCACTTTCTTCCACCATACAGCGCCATAAGACACGGAAAAAATTGACAATCATTGAGAGAAAGGAAAGGAGAGAGGAAAAATTAAGACAGGAAGAGAGAGGAAGGGAAGAAATCCCTCTCTGTGAATGCAGAGTGCACAGCTTTCAAGTGTGAACCTTTTTTTCCACGAACAGAAGGCGGCCCTGGCAGCCGAGTTATTTAAAGGCTCTGACGATCAGTTAAGCTGGGCTCCTTTCTAGGAAGCATAACTTGATATTAATATTTCCGATCTCAGGGTTGCAATTGTATTTTAATGTACTGCCACTTCATACGAAATCAAACAGTCAAACTGTTTCACAAAGGCTGCAGCGGATGAATAGGTGATTAAATCAATTTTGGATTCGTTGTTTAATCTACAGCATAAAATGCAAAGTAAAAAATGATCAAAGTTATGCATAATTAACAGCATGGACACTTTGATTGACAGGTAGGTGCTGTTACAGATGGTTTGTTTGAGGTCAGGTCTGCTGATGATCCACGTCTTTGCCCATTTTTAGATTAGCCGGGAGTCGGAAGAGGCAGGACTACCAACATGGCAGCGGCCAGAGCCGCCACACTCTGAGCTTCTAATGTGACAGCATTCAATTCAATTCAACTCTGGTGCCATAATCAAAGTGTGATGGAAACGTTGCATCGTCTGATCTGAAAAGATCGCCATCGTAACTTGCAGATTACTCTGCAGCGTGCAACTCTGAAAGGGGAAGTTTGGTTTTACCCCAGTAGACTTGTAAATGGTTTGTGGTACGAGAGATGGTCTGTACTGTGTGTAAAGTTTATTACACTTACACTTTTGACATAACGTGACTTTGTGGTGTGTAGTGTTTGATTCATTTGACATCATCATATTTTGTATTTTTAGATTTTATGCAGTTAATGAATTGATGATTGATGATTGTGTGTTTTTCAGTTTGTAAACCCACCTGACGGGCGATTTAAGTATTTTAAATGGATTAAAATTTTCCCCCAGGTCAGATTAAAGTTAATGAACAGAATAATATTCATCAGTGTTGCAGCTGCTGCTGTTTAAGACCACAATGATCTTCTTCTGCTTCACATAAAGCAAACTCTTCACTGTACAATCTATGTTGCCAGCCAAAATAGACCAGTAGGACAGTGTGAATCATTCATGGCCAGACGGACGGAAAGTGTGAGGGTGAACCTGTTTTGCCCGAAGCAGTGACGGACCTTGACTCAGTCGCTGGCTCTGCGACAGGAAGGGAGCGCCCGCTTAGAAACAGCACCAAAACATGAACACACAAAGAAAATGTGTGGCTCCTATTCTGTGTCTGTGTTGTGAACTTAACATCGAGTTCACTTCTGTGACACCTTGGAGTTTCTGATGATTAATTCCCTGAAGCACTGAATCAAATGTACGGTACACATAAAATTGAATTTAGACAAGCTGAAAGCGTCTTTCTTTTGCTGCTCAGAAGACCTTCAACACATTTCAGGATCAATATTTTCAAATTTGCCTTTCATCAACGTGTTATTGAAGGACACACTGGATTTCTGAGAGTTTCGAGCTTCTCTGTCTGCCCTCTTGTTGCCTTCACAGTCTCTTTTGAAGCAGTGCTGGTACACTCAAATCCACTATCAGCCCATAGGTTGATAGTACATGGATTTTTTTTTTTGGCCTTGCATCTATTCCATGATGTGTTTGACATGTTGTTTGATCTCGTCATGCCACAGACGGTCTGAATTTCCCTTCAAAGGAAGGTAAACAGATTTGTTTATTTCCATATTTAACTTGTCAAATTCAATTTTTCCGTTACATGTCACTGAGAGTGATGACACACCGCCATTGTTTACCTCATTGCAAAATCTTCTCCCATAATCCGTGCTGCCCACCCCCGATTGGCTCATATAGCACTTCATCCTCAGGGAATCATAATTGTTTTCATTTGATGATGACAGACTGTAATTCAGGGTTTACGCTGGTTATTTATTTACCAGCTACATCAGACGTGTGAATCCACACCCGTCCCAGATCGCTGCCCTTCCCTTTCCCCCGGGTCCAGCCTCAGCTTTGCGTCTCTGCGAGTATCTCCAACACCAGTCGTGCTTTAATTCCCAGCCCTAGTGGCAGACCTAATCTCTCTGGGGAGACAGCGGATTAGACGGCATCTTCTGCAAAGCTCCTCAGAACCCCAGACGGCCACAACCAGGGATCCCTGCTCTCGCAGTCTGACCTTTAAATATGGGTTACTATAGAAAATATGATTAAAATGTATCTGTTGGGTAATCTTATGATTTGAGATATGTGATTAGAATTTACAAGAAGCAACTCATTTACTGCATTTCAAAATATAAATACTGAAAGAAGCAAAAAGGAAAAGCTGTCACCCCGTTTTAACAGTACCCTCATGTGGGTTCAAGTTGTTCCGATACTGGTACTGAAAATGCCTCCGATACTGCCTAAAATGCGAGATCGGGTATTGGCGACTACGCCTGTCAGTGCACCGATCTGATACCACCTGGGATCACATTTCCAAAGGTCCTGCAGAGGAGCTGCTGCTAAATGTAAATGGACATCAGAGAGAGAGTAGGCACACCTGATCACTCTGTCAGGATCAATAAGATTAGCCTTTCACAAAGCGAGGTCACATAAACAGAGCAATGGAGACACAGAAGTGCAACAGAGAGGTCATACCTGCAGGGTCACAGGTTTGATCCCTGTAACAGATGGTGTGTTTCTCCATACTTAAAGATAAACACTAAACCTCCTCCTGAGTCACCACTAGTCTCACACACTGCCCTTTGACACCAACTGTACTGCGGTGAGGTGCAAACAGTTTATTCGTGTGCCGACTCTATTTTTATTTTTTTACTTGCTTTCTGTTTATTGTCTTTAGAAGACTTCACCGCTTCAGCTTTGCACATCTATAACACTATCAGACTCACGACGAAGAGTTAAAAAAAAAGGGATCAAACTTGATGCAGCAGGATCACAGACAGTATAAAATACAGACGTCATACCATGACATCACCTGTAGGTTTCTGAGTGGCTCTGGCCACCGTCATCTTGGCAGTCCTACCTCTGCTGTCTACCAGCTAATCTAAAAATCTGCGAGGACGTGGATCATCGGCGAGCTGAGGCGAGCTGAACGGCACCTGGGTGCTCAAACAAGCCACCTGTAATGGCAACTACCTGTCAATTAAAGCAGCCACATTGTTAATTCTGCATAACTTTAAGCCTTAATGTAATTTGAACAGGTGAGTTCTATAAAGATTCACCTTCAGTACAAACATTCACTTCACAAATCTTGAAGGCGTCGCCTTTTACGCTCTAAGAAATCATGATGAGAATTTTTCACTATTTTTTATTTATTTATTTAAGACCAAATTGTTAATACAAAAAAGAATAATGAATAAATGAATCAATAATGAATGTCAGTTGCACTCCTAATTGAACAACACTACCAGGCACCGTCCACGAGTACTGCTCCACATATTTAAATTTGACTCAAACCACTGAGATTATTTCTGCCTTTTTCCTGAGCAGCTCTCCCGCTGAGTGTTTGTTGCAAAACTAAAACCCTGATCTGCAACACACACACAAACACACACACACACACACGCTCTTTGTGCTGTATTTCTTCCACTTTGACACACAATGGCACTCATGCGCACCAAAGGCACAAACACACAGACAAATCTCTTCATCATCATCTGAATGCACAGCTCTCACAGGCCTGTTAGCATGGGGTTCGTGGCAGTCAGTCATGCAGTCATGCAGGCTGGCATGGAGTTCCAGCTGGTGTGGGAGGCTGTAGCACTGGTGTGACTGGTTTTACTACCCTGGGGCTCTGCCAGGCTTCAGGATTAACAGACTGTAGTTACACAGTTGTTACCCTGCTGCGACTGAATGAACCAGGAGCTGTGACTGACTGCATTTCTTTGGCTTTCTCCTGGACCCCTCCATCCCTTTCTACTGCGTCTTACTCCCTCCCTCCCTCCCTCGTTCCCTCCCTCCTGTTTTCTTCTCTTCTCCGTTCTTTCACATCCACGTCCTCACACGTCACAAATAACGGACATCTGAAAAGTCGAGGGGAAGATAATGACCCTTCTGAGAGACAGCTGTGAACATCAACGTGAGCCCAATGTAGCCTCTAAAAACATCTTTATATCAGGATTATGGTTAAAATGACAGTTAAAATTTGATTAAGTTTAAAGTGTGTTTCCTGTAATGCTCAAATACAGTATTTAAAGTAATGGTGCGTTTCATTTGGTCACCTGTCACTGGCATCGTGTCCCCTTTACCTCCCTCTAGTTGCTTTAACTTCAGGGGAAACGGGGTACATCAGAGCGTGAGGAAGGAAGTCGGTGAAGCTGATTTTATTACATTATCTTATCAGTCAGACCAAAAACTGCACTGCATTATAAAAACATGCAAAGGGGGTCACCCTGGCAGTGGTTTTATCAGGACATCCCCTGTTCGAGTCCAGCCGGGGATCTTTGTTGTTCTTTCCTCGCTCTCTACTCTCAAAGAATTCAAAAAAGAAAATAAAACACAATGGGCTGCATGGTGGAGGCTTGTTGCTCCAGGTAGTGAGAAGCTGAAATACCAGTCAGGATTCCCAGTTTGAGTAATGTATCTTCTTCTAATTTAAAGGTTTTTCAATGCAAAAATGCTGGACAGTAGTATAGTTCACTCTTCAGGAATTTGCTCGACGTTGTGCCCTGCTAGATAATGTCGTCTTGTAATGCAACAACAGCGGAGCCAGCTTCAACTTGAGGTTTAACTGGACGACCTTGTGTTTTGTTGCCTGATCCCTCCGTATAGACAATCCCCTGTACAAATGCAGAAACCTCATTGAAATTAATGATCAAACTACAGTGTGTTTTAACATAGTGTTATAGTCAGGGTGACTGCAGCAAGATTAAAGTTTAGGGTTAGAACCTTTGGGTTGAAGTAGCTTTGAAGTGGAGGTAAATTTTGGGTAAGGATTTGGCTTTAATGTCCTGAGCCTGTAAACCCCCTCGTCCTAACAAACTGAGCTACCATTAGCTAACAGCAGCTACAGTTGGCAGCAGAGCCGGAGGACATCAGAGGGAAAACCTGAAAATGATTTCTCCATAAAAATATGATCCAGTTTCACCAAAATCAGTTTGCGGTGTGTGACTTAGTGTGTTATGTACTAAGAGTGGGAATGACAGGGGTGTTGTTTAGCTCAGTTGGTAGAGCATCCGCCCCATGTACAAAGGCTCAGTTCTCGGGGCGGCTGTGGCTCGGAGGTAGAGCAGGTCGTCCACTAATCAGAAGATCAGCGGTTCAATCCCCGGTTCGATCCCCTCCAGTCTGCATGTCAAAGTGTCCTTGGGCAAGATACTGAACCCCAAATTGCTCCTGAAGGTGTGTATGAATGGCGTGTATGAATGGTTAACTCCTCGAACTGATGGGCAGTTGGCGCCTTGCATGGCAGCCAATGCCATCAGTGTATGAATGTGTGTGAGTGGGTGAATGAGATACGTATTGTAAAAGCGCTTTGAGTGGTCGGAAGACTAGAAAGGCGCTATATAAGTACAGTCCATTTACCATTCTTGCCACAGTGTCTCAGGGTTCGAATCCGCCTGCAGGGCATGTCATTCCCCATCTCTCTCCCCACATTCCTGTCACTCTTCAGCTGTCTCTATACAATAACAGCTTGAAAAGGCCAAAAAATACCCAATAAAAAAAAAAAGAGTGGGAATGACTATTTTGTTCTATTTTATGTTAGAATAGTTGCACAACGTAGCTTTAATGTTTTGGCACGTCATGTTGAGGATTCGAGTTTGAGTTTGGGGTTAATGATCCTCACAAATCCAGTTAGACAGTGTGTGTAAGGCTGCATGCTAGGGTGTGTACGCAGAAATAAAACAGTCAGGAATGTGCACGGTGTGCGTAAGAGTGCATTTATGTTCAGTAATTACTTCCAGGATTACTCCACTTTGTAGTACAATTAGTGAAGTGTCACAAGTCACCATTATGGTTTTTGAAGGTGTGATAACTTCTGTCATCAGTTAGTGTCTCTCCGAGTCTCAGGGGAAAAATATTTAACAGATGAGTACAAGCACGTCGTTTGATAGGTAACATTTACTCTGAAGGAAAAACATGCTGCTGCAACAATCTCACTACAAGATCTTGGAAGAAAAACTAGTGTGTTCACATGGGAACGGGAGAATATTGTGTACTCTGACACGCCTCTTTGTGTAAGACACCGAGGCATTTCTGGAACGAGTGCTGGATGACATCGCACAGTGACATCATCACCATGAAATCCCAGTGTGGAGAGGAAAAAAAAAATATTTTGGGGGGGTTGGAGGATGAGTAAGAACGGGAACACAGCGAGTGTATTTTCAGCAGCATCTGTACTCAACAGCTTGGCCTATTTATGATTTTGCTCAAACACTGTAACACACCGCAGAGAGCGGCGTCTGGCTCCAGTAATGGGATTTAACAGGAAGTGTGGTGCGACCAGCGAAACAGGGCGGGGGGAGAAGGGAGCATAAAAGAAGCTGCGACGGCCGCTGGATGCAGATAAACCCCCTTCTCATCCCTGACAGAAAAGCCTAAGACTCCAACACAACAGCATAAATATCGTTCACCCGGCGGGAGAGCTCAGAGAGATAAGTCGCTATGAAATGTTCAGAGGCAGATTATATTAGCGAGATCTGAATGAATGAGCACTCAATCTGGACTCTAATCCGTTTCAATGAATTAATTAATGCATATAAGTGCTCATTTTATCGTTTAATTTAATTTTTCTCCATCCAAGGACACAATCTGATGCACAAGTGTTTCCTTTCAAAGCTCCTGCTACACAGTGATTTACGGCACTGTGTTATTTTTATACAGACGATCAATCTTTGGCTTGCAGCACCTGCAGTAGGCCTGTACAGTCTAAATATACTGCATCTGGATCTGCTCCATCAGCCAAAAATGAACCTATGCAACCCATTGGAATTCAATTTGCCGCTGAAAATGGTGCACAAACCTCCCGTACCGGCTACAGCGAGGCTACAGCGACTAGCTGCGGCAGTGATATCTCAAAAAAGCCCTAAACCAATCAAAGCTAACTGAGTTAAAGTGATCCAGCAGAGTGCGCTGCTCGGCCGATGTGCACATGCGTGTATATATCTGCAGTCTCCTACATCAAGAATGCAACGAGGCTGTGTGGGTTTATGTACGTCTGCCAGTGTGTGTGCACACGTTTGGCAGTGAGACAGACTGAATGCAGCACTCTCTGAGGTCATTCCAATGTCAGGCCATCCCCAGCGGATGTGAGCATCTTGTAAACAGACTCTGGCCTCTCCATCGCCGCTGCATCTTGACATCAATAGCTGAGTCCAGAGATTGCTCTCTACCTCAGTGGCGAATGTGAAATCCTTAATGATACAACCAAGAGAATTATGCTTTTAATCAGAGAGCAGAGCTTCAGAGAGGATGCTAGACTCGGGACTGAACATCAAACGTCCCACACGTTAAGAAATAATGTTTATTTGGTGAAAAAATGGGCATGTTTTGGCACAAAACACGCCACTGGTCAGAATTAGACATCCAATAGGGTCTTTACACATGATCTTAAAGCTACAGTAATCAATATTACGTTGAGCCGCTGCTCCTTCAAGTCGAGCTGATTTGGTTCGGGCATCTGATTAGGATGCATCCTGGGCTCCTTCCTTTGGAGGTGTTCCGGGCACATCCAACTGGGAGGAGACCCCGGGGCAGACCCAGAAATCACTGCACGGATTATATAGCTCATCTGGCCTGGGAACGCCTCAGGGTCCGCCAGGAGGAGCTGGAATGTGTTGCTGAGGAGAAGCAAGGTCTTAAACGCCCTGCTAAACCTCCTGCCACCACGACCCGATGTGAGCACTTGTAACATGTAGCAATTTTCAGCTTATCATTTTGGTTTTCAGGCCTGTAATTTTATTATTTTGATCCACTCTCACCTCTCAAATCCAGTGTACACTACCTGCTCAACATCAAGCAACAGACACAGTGAAGCATTTAGCAGCTACAGAGACAGACACTTTCTTTAGGAGTTGGTGGAGAACAAAAGAGCTACAAGGAGAGTGAATATTGGACTTAAATTTGTCAGGTGGACACAAACGCGAAGCCAAATGAATAACAATGCTGGGTGATAATCAAGTGGCAACCTCCGGGGCTGGGAAATGAAGCCAATGCGGACGTGCTAAAAACTGTAAATCCTCGAGCACCCGCTTAAGACAGGCTGCAGAAGTGAGTCAGTCTCCATAAGCCCCCATGTTAAAATGTCCAACTTCACAGCAGAAATCTCTATAGCTAATTTCACTGTTCAATACAACTGTACTGAGTCTGTGCTGTTCAAATGATATTAAAGCTTAAAGTTGCACAGTTGGCTGCTTAATTGACAGGTAAGTGCTGTCACAGATGACTTATTCAAGCACCCAGGCATCATTCGGCCCGCCTCAGGTCAGCTAATGATCAACGTCTTTGCCGATATTTAGATTAGCCGAGAGGCGGAAGAAGCAGTACATCCAACATGGCGGCATATTTTCGGCTTTAAAACAGCGCTTCAGAAACATACGGGTGACGTTATTCATGCTCTGAGTCATTGGTGATAACATGCGATTTTACAGCTTTAGGTAAAGACATCACAGCTATAACTACTCTAACTGCTGCATGATGAGGACAAATATCCATCACTGGGTACCTTGCAGTATCTGAAGTGCTCATTTTTGGTGTGAGACAGCAGAAAGTTGAAGCATATTGGTGCCTTTTGTTGCTAAATATGCTGTGATTTATTTTCAAAAACCTTCACAGTGTTTTAATTTGTATTAAATCACAAACACGCTCAAGTATTCTCAAGTCCAGAGGTGAGAAACATCTGTTTTGTCAGAAGGTTGATACTAACAAACTTCTATTGATGTCAACATTTCTTTATAGCAGAGTGCAGAGTGTTTCCAACGTGTTGGTTAGTGTATTTAAGATACTCCTCCACGATGCCTTTGTTAATATTTCCGACATAAGAAGGAATTAACTGATAATTAGCCATCGGGTTTAGAAGTCCTAGATGTCAGCTCCTTCTTCCAGTCCTTATATTTATGGCTGAAATGTGATAATCGTGTAATACGGGAAATTCACAAAAATCAAATTAACTGATTATCGGATTATCTGTCAGCCATATTTCAAACAAACTGAATTATAACTTCTCAGGATATCTTGATAACGAAGAGGGGTGAAAACACAACATCATAACAAGAAGCACATTTACAGGGCTGTGAATTCACAGGTGTGTTATATGAGGTGTCAACAGTGCTGCTATTCCTGGTTTCCCGCCGGAGACTCGTAGGTCCTATAGCAAACTGAGAAAACATTAAACCTCGTAGGAATCAACACCGGTAGCTATGGCGACCTATGCTGACATGCACAGGTTATATATCATGCGCTGCAACATGAGCACATAATACCCGCCTGTGTGTGTGTGTGTGTGTGTGTGTGTGTGTGTGTGTGTTTGTGTGCGTTTAATTTAATGTGTGTGTGTGTGCAGGAGGTCGCATGTGATCAGCCGAGGGTCACTCCCATACGGTTCCTCTTCACTGAGCGCGCCTTGACCTCCAGTCTGGGACCCAACATGCATTAAAAAGCAGCACAATAGAGCTTTTATGGGGCGTGTCACTCCGCTTTACAAATCTCCCCGAACAACCCAACAGCCTGGCATGCTGCTCGCAGGAAAACACGATGCCAACTGGCGCAAAGCGAAGGCACAAGGTTGACACGACTTTTAGGTGAAATAAGTAGTGAGAAATTCACAGGAGTGTGTTTTTTTTTCTCGACTAATCCCTCGTACAGAACAGAGCAGTGTTAAAACAACAAGACACGGTAATTAGCTGCTAATAATAATTAGCCCTTTTCTTGATTAGAGGATGAGGACTAAACAATTTAGCAAACATGAGTAGCTCCAAAGTGTCCTCCACAGTAAATCAGGTTAAACAACATAACACAAGATCAGCCTTGTGATTAGTCATTGTGTGTGTGTGTGTTGCGTGCATGATACATTAACTTGCTGGTGAACTGGTTCTCGAATGCCTCGAGTTGTGCAGTGCTGAATCTGCAGATCTCACAGTAAGGAGGGAGCAGGAATGAGGGGAGGTTACACTTCAGCAAGCGCTCCCATTAGCAGGTTTAGCTTCTCTGAAATGTATAATTACAACCAGCTCCACCTCAAGGTCTCTTCATGATACACAGGCCGGCAGGATTCATTTATATTCATTTTAGACATTTTAGCTAAAGATATGCCCAGTGAGTGGGACAGTTATAGAAGTAATAAATGATGAGGAAACTATATATTGAGGCCTTTAAAAGGTCCAGTGTGTCAGATTTAGGGGTCTGTATGACCAGAATATGTCAGTAACATAATATAATATTCATAACTATGTTTTTATTTGTGTATAATCAACTGAATATAATAATAATAAAAGTTTTTTATACCTTAAAATGGGCCATTTATATCTAAAGATACTTCGCGTCCTCTATGATGAAATTCACCATGTTAGTCCAGAACAGAAAAACTAACTCTTGAAAATTCTAATAATCTTATGATTATAATTTTATTATCTAAATCAAGAGACAATGATTCCTTAAAATTAAGGATCGTCTACTTGCAACCCCTCACATGATGTATGTATCAGTCAGTCCTAAGCAAGCCGCAACCTCTGTGTCTGTGAAGTGAAGCCAATGCTAAAGTGCCAGAAACTGCAGTTCCTCAAATGTCCACTTAACGCTAGCTACAGAACGAGTCAGTCTCCATAAGTCCCCATGTTAAAATGTCCAACTTCACAGCAGAAATAAACATGTTTACAGCCTTGTACAAAAAACAGTTTTGGTCTCTATAGCTAATTTCCCCGTTCATGACAACTGTACTGAGGGTGAATTTCTATAGAACTCACCAGTTCAAATTATATTAAGACTTAAAGTTATGCAGAATTAACAGTGTGGCAGCTAGGTGCCGAACAACCAGGCATCATTCTTTATACTGTCGGTGGTTTTTCCAAAAGTAGCGAATAAATATAAGTTAAAAATCCCTCAGGTTTATTTTTATCTATTCATTCTATCTACGTGACATTTGAACTTCTCACTGTTGTTTACTTGTTTCTTCCTGAATGCTTCTTCTTCAAGTAGACTTTTTTTAGTCTTACTCACTGATGTTACTGTAAAACTGAGTCAGTAGACTACTGTATATTATCCAAGACAAAAACCTTTTGAACTCTTTCAACTCTAATAATTAATGGTAAAGATGCTGGCTCACAGTCAGAAGCTACACTAGCGTGGTTGCCTTGTGAACGGTAGTAAAGCCATGAAATCTTCTCACAGTACTTAACGACCCCATCGCCCGGCCGGGCTGTCCATCACTGGCTGCCATGGTAATGGATGGTTTGAAAGAGGCAAATCGAATAATCTGACCTGGAAATAGAAGAACTGAGATGGAGAGCAGAGGCCTCTTTAACACCAGGAATTGACAAATTGATTCAGTATAATGGATACAGTTACAGTGTAAGGATTTCAATGACATTAACATTTGGATTCTAGAGAGTCAGTGACAGGGTAAAAAAAATCCTCTTGGGAGATAAAAGTGATCCGTTTTCATGCTCACAGCAGCAACATTAGTGTGTTTTCAATGAACAGAAGGGCCAATTGTGGCCTCATCAGACAAAGAATTGAACTAAAGCTGAATCTGCAGAAAAACCAAAGGAGAAATGGTACCACCGTACAGCTCTGGTAGTGTATGATTGACAGATTAAGTCGGTTAAGTGGGAGTAAAAAACACCAGAGCAACCATCCAAAAGAAGCAACTGTCGGTTCAGCACTTGATCACAATTTGATAAGCCTGTCAAGGCAGGTTTAACATCGAAATTCTCTACATTACATTAGAAGAGAAAAGACTTTTAGGATGACGGCTAACTGTGTTTGTCAAACATAACTATCTTGAGTAACAAATACAATAAAAAGCAGGATAGGGCTGCTAATGTTAGCCATAAATTATGTTACGTTACGTTACGTTATGTTACGTTACGTTACGTTATGTTACGTTACGTTAAGTTACGCAACATTTCTATCTTGAGTAACAAATACAATAGAAAGCAGGATAGGGCTGCTAATGTTAGCCATAAATTACGTTACGTTACGTTACACTACGTTATGTTGCGTTACGCTACGTTACGTTACGCAACATTTTTTAAAACGTAACCTGTAACTTCACAAAGTAATGTAGGTAGTTGATGATGGGCTCCTTGGCCTTGGACGCAATTCTTGGTTACCACTGTAATTTTGTAAGGTTGCTGCTCAATTCATTGTGGTTTTGATGTTTTTCTTGGGATTTGCAGATGGCAACAAAGGGATGAAGATTTTTTTTTGTTGCTTTGGACAAAAGCATGTGCCAAATGTTTAAAGATAGAGTAAATCCAGCTTTATCCTTTAAGAGAAATTCTTATCTCAGCTGGTACAAGACAGGTCACATAAATAAAAAAAAAAGAGTTGAACCCTGTTCTTTACATGTCAGAGTCGTGATATTTGTTATGACAGGAACAGCATGGGAAATGCAGTATCTCTTTCCAGTTGTGATTTGTCAGCATTATTTTGCCCGGGGCCTCCAGTCAAGTGTAACTCTCCGATCGTATCCGTCTCCTCTGTACGTCATGATGAGAGCAGAGCGACATTCGCCTCTCATGCCCTCTCTTAAACGGCTCTCTATCTCTGCACATTACACACCACTGGCACGCTGCCAGTCGTCTGCCGTCCCAGAATACTCGGCGGACCTGCTGAGGAGTTTGCAGGCAGACAACATGGCAGCTCTTCCCTCCTCCTGGCCTGTCTGAGTCACACTGTCATTTATAGCTGTTAGTGTTGTGCCACGGACGGGACGGCTCTTGTGACATGTTGAATTTCTGTTTTTTTATAGCCTCCACTTAAAGTCACAGGTGTGAACGGTTGGTGTGAGGGCAAGCTTTTTAGATGAGATGACCTCCAGACAGAGCAGTGAGCAGTGCAGTGAATGCCTTTCACATACATTGGTCTCTTTTTCGTCACCTGCGTCTCCCTCGGGAAGGTCTTTGCTGAGTCTGCAAGCTCTTTTAAAACACCCTCCTGCAGCTCATTCATAGTTACACTCACATTCCCTCCTGGGAGCTGCCCACTCCAGTGGCTTCACCGAGGGCTACGTGGTAACTGTCGAGGGAGAATCGGGCTGCTCATTCATTTTTTTTCTTGGTTTTTAGAGTTGATTCTATCCTCCTGTTACCTTGAGGCTACTATCGGCACCTACACTTGTCATTTGTCATTTTGGACTTGTAAAATGAATAACAACACCACATTTTTTCCTGAAGGGATTCATCGTTCTTGCTTTAGATTTTTACTCTTTTGAGGATACAAGATCAGGATGCAGCATCCAGGACAATATAGAGATAGATGTTTTACTGTCAAATCGATTAGCTTCCGTTGACAATATACTTTTATTTGTTTTCATGTTAGATATAAAGATCAATAACACTCTTGTGTCCGTGTATTAAATACAAGTCTGCAGTCAGGGTAGCTAGCCTGCTACGCTTTCAGTTATAAAAAAACTGGCAGCTGTGGTAGCCAAAGTTTTAGTGTAATAAATACGGTATAACTTTTTCTGCTATTACGGTAAAAGGTTATTAGTCCTATTGATTTTACGGTTAATGTTGGCGTTTTATTCCATATTTTACCATATAAAATATGGTACGTTTTGCCATAAAATATTACAGTGTTTTACTGTAAAATGAACAGTCTACTTTATTCTGTATAAATTCCCTTAAAATGCTGTATAAATAAAGTTTGGCCATGAAATATGACAGAGAATTAAAGGTGTATTTTTGAAGGAAGGCTAGCTGTTTCCCTCTGTTTTCAGTCTTTATGCTAAGCTAGGCTAATCACTTTCTAGCTCAATCTCATATCACTACACATAAAATCAGTATCCATCCTTTAATGTAACTCTTGGCAAGAAAGCAAATAAGCATATCCCCAAAACTCACCTTAAAGATTTTTGTTTTGTTTTCATGTACAAATATTTTAAATTAGTGCAAAAAGGTTCAACAGTTTAGCAGTTTGAGCCACTTTTTGAAGATGTAGCTTCTTTAGTACTAGAATTATTACAGAAGTATTACAGTCCATTAAGTCTGATTCTCTGTGACTGAGTCACTGAACAGGAAACTCCACCTATGCAATGCTCTATAACAAAAATAATAAGACTTGTTTGCCTAATACTTTTTGTCTCAGGGCTGGAAATCTGTTCTTGTTCGCTGATGTTGTTTCATACCGCCTGACCGTCTCTTCATGTCCCTTTTATAACAGAAATATCAATCACCACTTCCCCCTCCTGGCCTCTAGCAGTCGGGGACCTGTCTTCCTGTTAAGACTCCACCACCCGCTCTCTCACAGAGCCACAGGGGGAGGTTGCCAGTTCTGCACTTGTCAAACCTCCACATCAGTGAAAAGGCTATCAGCCTCACAGCACTCACTGTTTATCGTGGCTGCATCTAGTCCGTCAGTTTGTCATTCATTCAACAGTCTAAAGATCGTATTTTATAGGATAATATATTGCATACAACAAAGATTAATAACAGCATGAGCAGGGATTGATTAAAGTGGTCTGTAATTAAATTGCCTGAGAAGTGGTCAGACTTTGCCAACAGGTCATATTCATGCTTGAGATGTGAATTACTTCGAAGCCAAAGGAGCACATCATTAACTACCTAGATTAGTTTGTAGAGTTAGTAACATAACATAACGAAAATACAATTTACACGTCTGCATTGGCTTCATTTTCCAGACCACGGAGGTTACTGCTCAGTTAGCACAAAGGATAAGGACGCTGAGATTACACATTTTTCTTACTGTCAACAAATCCAATTAAAGCAACAAAATCAAAGATGGATTAATCATAAAACAATAAAGTATCCAAAACCTGATATAACATATTCCTCAACAACATTAGACCTTCATTTAAGATTTTTCAAAATACTACAAAGATCAGAGAATTGAATTAAATGGTGAAACACAGCAGTGAAAAGTACAATAAGCCTATTCAATCTGTGCTATACCTCATTGTTTATGTAAACAAGCTTCTTAAGATGGCTGCCGGGCTTTAATTAAGCCTTTATCAGCAGCTTATTATCCTTCAGAACCATGATTAACATCTAGCTAGGGACTGAAGCCATCTCCAGGATCATCTACTACTCATAATTAGAAGTTGTTTTTCAAGAGCCTCCATTCTGCGGCCTTTGGTAATAAGGCACTGATAAATAAAGCCTTAAAACCGTATGATCATAAACTTCTATCAGTCTATCTGGGACTCTGCAGAGGTGGCCTGGATCTCTCCCTCTGGGCTACAGCTATGTTTCTTTGACTCACTATTTGGAACCAGACAACAGAGTGTTATTCTCATTTGTGACAGGAGCTTGGCTTGGAGGAGGGTGTGCGATGGGGGTTAAAAAAAGGGGGAGCTGTGGGTTGGGCGGCTGGGCCGTCCAGCTGGCTGATAATGAGGTCGTCCTCACCCCCGCGCCACTTTCCGCCGCCCAGCACTTCACTGTCCCCTTGTGTGTGTGTCCAAAGCTTCACAATGGGTCGGTAATAAGAGGGAGGGGTCTTCGTCTGTGCACACATGCCGTCTTTTGTGGCTTGAAATTTTTGTAGGAGGGCGGCCAATAAAAGGACGTAAGTGAGATTTGACGTACTGTGTTATTAGCAAAGCCCAGCGGACTAACGAGCAACCACAAAACGCTGTAAAAGATAACGAACTCTGAGCTCAGGGGGCAACAGAGGCCCACAGTAATCTATAATGTTGTTACCTGGACTTCCTCTGTTTCTGTGATAATGCAGTTTAACATGCAAACCCCAAGCTTGTAAATCTCTATCATGATTTATTCATATAATTAACAGCATTCTGATACTTAATATTCATCATCAAATCCTGTTGGAAGTAGTAGGAATTAAAGATTATTGGAAAAACTGGTGGCGATGACAAAGAAGAATTATACAAGAAGTAGTTCTGTACACTGGAAGCCAACTTTAATGAAGTTATACATCTGAATTTGAAATTTCAGCTTTCTTTAATGAATATTCTGGATTTTATGGAGCTGTTAGACTGCTTAGTTAACACAGGTGTGTTCCTCGTTTGTGTGCAGCATGTCGGAGATCAAACAGTTTAGTGAGCGCAGAGAAAATGTTGTTTTTAAAGGATTAAAGGTCGACTAACATGAACTAAAGAGGAATATTTCGTTAGATAAAAACATGTTGTGACTTACAACACTGTGGAGTTATTGGAAATTATCACGTCTTTCATCAGCTGTGCGCACAAATACAGCGCTACTAGCTTAAAAATAAATGTGTTCACAGATTTAGTAGCTAAAGCTGTCCATCAAAGAAATTTCTTTTTCAGTCTGGGAAACTCCACGATCTCTAAAAAGCTTTGACAGGACTACAAAGCGTCTCCATTGCTAGCTAGCTTTAACTTCAGTGACAATTACGGACCTGACGGCATCACTGTTGTGCCAATAATGACGTTAAAGCACACCCGCTCATGTAATATTGCTTAATCAGGACACAGCATCAATCTGCAGAACTTAAAACAATAAAGTTTAAATATTGATTTAACGTACATGTCTGCATAGAGCAAAATATGCAAACACAGCACATCCTTGCACATTAGATGATCTTCTTCTCTAGTGTCATGATCAGTTAATCAAGAATCAGCAACAACACAAGAGAGGAAGGGTCGAAAGCTACTCTGAAATATCCTATGTGACCCATGAATGATCACTCAAGTGAGAAGACATATTTTTTTATTGTGTTATGGTATAGCAGAGAAGAGAAAGACAAGAGGAGGGGTATTATTTTTCAACAGAAGAGCTACTGAAAGCACGCAGAAGAGGAAGATGGAGGATTCATTAACATGTCACAGCTTGTGATGAAGTCTAGCCTTGGAGTGTATCAAGCTGTGTAGGCAGGTCTCTGTCTTTGCTGCTGAAGTCATCATTAAATCATGACTGCATCCAACATACAACCCCAGAGAGCTGGAAGTGCGGGCCTCCGTCTGCCTCCCCTCATCTTCTATAACGAGTGCACTTCACTTCAAACGGAAGCATCAGTCTATAGGCTCCCGCAATCCTCCAATACAAGTCGCTGCGTCTACTTCTGTGGAGGAAATGCTCCGGGGATTTTGCCCATGCAGCTTCCAAGACCAGTATATCTGCCCCAAATAGAGCACTTTGAATATATGATAGAGGACTTAAAGGGTTACTGCAAGACTGGCCAGGGACAGCTCTATTTTCGAGCATGGTAACCAGTTTTACAAGAGACTTCTGCTTGATTTGATCTGGCTTGCATGGTCAGATCTGCATCAGCTAGCGTGTGTTGATTATTGTCTAGAGCCGAGTATAATTTTAAAAACTCAATACGAGTACCGATACTAGAGTTGATCATTAGTAAGTAATATTTTTTTTGATGCCTTACTTTAGGGACTGTCAACATTCACATTTTTTTCATTTAAAGTCGCACTATCATGCAAAGGTATTGACGTAAACATCGGCAACGCCCCTCAGTTCCACATTGGGGCGGCTGTGGCTCAGGAGGTAGAGCCGGTCGTCCACTAATCAGATGATCGGTGGGTCAATTCCTGGCTCCATACCAGCCTGTATGAATGTGTAAAAGCCATTTTATCTTTCAGCTCATGGTTTTGGTTCTCACTGTTCTCATCAAAATTTTCTATGCAGTCGTCTGCTGAGGAGGGAAGCACGAACAGAGAGGGACAGAAAAAGAATCAACAAACTGGTCAAGAGGACCAGCTCTGTCCTGGACTGCCCCCGAGACTCCTTAGAGGAAGTCGTGGAGAGGACGATGTTAGCAATTATGAACAACTCCTCTCACCTCCTGCATGAGACTGTGGAGGCCCTAAACAGCTCCTTCAACAACAGACTGCTACTCCCACCATGTAAGAAGGAGCTCTACCACAGCTCCTTCATTCAACAGCTTATCTTATCTATCAAGGTACAATCTTAATTTCATTTTATAACACGGGGTTGTACATGCAAAACACAATTTGGTGTGGAGTGCAGAGGATGAATTGAATTCTCTCAGTCTGATAAAAGAAGCTGCTTTATAGTCTGGTGATGGCACCGGATGCTTCTGTATCATTTACCAGATGGCAGCAGGGTGTACAGGCTGCGGCCGGAAAGGGTATTGTCTTTTAATATCCTTTGGGCTCTGTGCAGGCGCCTCACCTCACCAGTATCACTGACGCTTGGTAGATTGACAAATCATCAACCTCATTTCCAGCTGCAGCAGGCAGCTGTTTTCACTGAAAAAGCTCTTAAAACACACTGTACACCACCTGCCCAACACCAAATGACAGACAAAGTTAGGTTTAACTAGCTTGTGAACAAAGGTAGCGGCTAAAGAGCTACATATTTCCCTCAGGAGTTGGTGGAGACCAAAAACAGAGTTAAAGTAAAAAGGAAAGTGCCATAAGATTCCAAATGAATCTTTACTACACATCACTGTCGGTGCAGCCCTGCATCACTCTGCTGCTGTTGGCTAGAGGAAGGTGACGACCCTCTGTGACTCAGACAGTCTCTGACCCATCAGATGAACTCTTTTAGTCAATCACATGACAGTAGACTGAACGCTGAGTAAGAAGTGATGTTTACATCATCATAGTTTGTATTTAAAGCAGTGCTGCTGCCAGCCACACATTCAACAATTACAAAAAGAGATAAAATGATCGGTTGAAGGCTCATTGGTAACAAATTTGACTTAAGTAATTCGTATTTGTATTTGTATTTGTATTATTAATACAGTCAAGCTGTCATGGAAAATGCCAAAATTCTTCATCTAATTGAATTTCTTTGGTTTTTGAATGAGCAATCTAAAAATTACCTTGGCATTTCTGGCGTGGCAATGTTCAGTATTTTCTGCCATTTTTAAAAAATAACTAATATTCATGTAGAATTTAAATGTTAGTTCCAGCCCTACTTACAATATTAACTCACCTAAGGAAGTAACAGCTAATGTGAGCAAACAATAAACTATTTAGAGTCAGGTTCCTGTCCACCAACACCTGAGGTATGGGTATGTGGCTCTTTATAGCTAAATACTTTGTTATTTTCATCAGCAACTTGATCATTTTTCCATTTTTTGCCATTTGTGAAAGCTGGATTTTAATTTTCTGTGTCTGCATGTGACCCCTTTGACATCACACACATAGAAATATCGATAATTAATAGTGATAAATAAAACATTTTCTCATGCACTATAAAACTCGGCTGCATAACTCAGATTAAAACAGACATCTTCCTGCTCTCACAACCTTTGGCAAAGCCAAAAACTATTTTTCACTCACGGCTATGGCCTCCAACATACTACTGGGAGCTCTATTTTTCTGATGGCCTGTCTGTTCCTTGTGTTTGGAGGAGAGGCGAGAAGCACAATGACTCAGTCTGACTTACAGCCTGCCAAGCTGCTGTCAACCTCCCTAAATATAACTGCTAATACCATTTGTTGGAGTGGAGAAGTGTCCAGGAACCAACTTCAGATGGGCTCTGTGTATGTTCTGCTGTTTTCAGATCTAGGTTAAGCTGAGCGGCGTACCGCAGGGCGATGAGATAATACTGTTTAGCCATGTTAGCGACGTGGCAGTCTGTCTGTCTGTCGGTTACTTAACCACTTTGATCCAGCCTGAAATATATCAGCAACTACTGGATGGACTGCCATGAAATTTTGTACGGACATCAGAGATTCACAGATTTGAACTGGACTGGACTTTGAGCATAGCTAGCGTGGCTTATACGTGTTCAGCTGTATTCTTCCTGTGTTTGATGACCACTCCTGTATTTTGACTTGGTGTCACGTTCTTGTATTTCATCTTCCTGCAGCAGATTAAATTGATGCATGCTCCAAAACATCTTTTAGCTCAGGGTTAATTTATCAGATAAGAAAAAAGCTGCTGGATCTTTGCATTGATGGGTATTTTATTTCCTATTTAACTATAAATATAACCACAAAGGGAGCTTAAAAGGTGGCAGCAACTCTGAACTTGCACCAGTCATGGAAATAATAATGTTTCTGGATCCCGCTGTGTTGTTTGCTTCCATAAATCATCGCTTTATCTCAAAATGTGTTAAACTTCAGGATATACTGAGTGTAACTGAACATGTTATCACATATTTACTACTTAAACACGAGTCAAGACTTCTCAAAATTGTATTTAAGATGATTTCAAATATGTGTTTTTGTCTCAAGGCGTTTAAAGAAATTTGATTTCTGCAAATGCTTCAGGATGTTTTATGATTATAAACCGTCAGATCTGATATTTCTGTAAATTAAACACTCGTATGTTCGTACGGAGGAGGAATCTCATTTTTCAAGGTCTTAAACTTCAAAGGGCAGCGCTTCAGAATTATAACACACCACTCCAGGGTTTCATACAGAAATGATGATTTTCCTATTTGCTTTGTGTCAGTGATGGTTTGCCTTCAGGTTATCGGTGTCACTGCTTCATTAAACTTGAGAAAAACATATTATTGTCATTAAGTTAAAAACATTTTCAGGAATCAACAGCAACACAGGTGTTACCTGTAGTGATCTCTACCTGAGCAGTGTTATTTTATGATTATTCGCCTCCTCCTGTCAATTATGTAAATGCAAACTGCACGGCCGCTGTGTGACGATAAGGTTTATATGGACGCGTGTCACTGCAGCAGATTTCGACTTACAGCAGAGTCCCTACGCTACTCCTCTCCTCACGTCTGCTCTTCTTCCCATTGGTGGAGTCAGACACAAGATATTAACTAGGTCAATGAGATTCATTCGCACTCCTCCAACAGGGGATCCACAGCAGAGGAGAGGAGAGGAGAGGAGAGGACAGGAGAGAGGAGAGGAGAGGAGAGGAGAGGAGAGGAGAGGAGAGGAGAGGATATGAAGAAGTGAGAGGCAGAGATGAGAGGAGGAGGATCAGGAGATTCTTCAAAGAAAGAAGTGAGAGAGGAGACGAGGCGGCCGCTCTGACATGCAAACAAACGACGTCTGCAGTGACTTTCACTCACACTGTTCACCGTAATGCAGGCATCCCCCTCTCGTACCTTTGTAGTCGTGAAACAACAACAACAACAAATGACTTGAGGTTGGAGACACCCTCCATTTCTATTTTTGCATACTGCCAAACACACTGAATGTAGAACTACAGGTACTGTCTCCAGTCCTCATGCTAAGCTAGGCAAACATCGAGTTGATTTATATTCTGTCAATCCACTTATTTCAAAATCAGCAATTATTTTTATAATCAATTCATAATTTTTTATGAAAAATGCCAAAAGGTTTCCCTGGTGACCGCATTTCAAATGTGAGGATTTGATACTTTTCTCTGTTTAAGGGCAGCGACAAACTATTATGTTCATTATCAATTTATCTATAGAGTATTATAGAATATATTTATATTATATTATATAGAATTTTAAATGAATTGATTAATCATTTAGTCTGGAATATATCAGTGCCCATCAAGAGTTCAATTTGCAATGAATATCTTGTGATATTCATCTTCACAGTGATCTGAGTGTGGGATCGATAAAATCTGTCTTATCTTATCTTTATGACATAAAAGCAACAAATCTAATATGAGAAGGTGGATCAAGAAAATATTCAATATTTTGGCCTGAAAATTACTGAAATGTAAAATCAGTTATTACACGATGGGCTGCAGGAACTTAAAAGTGGTGTAAATGAATCAAAAATGTATCAGTGATGAAATGATCATCAGCTGCAGCCCCACTAACTTCTGCCTCCACTCCAAACCATCAGAGGAATTTTGGGATTTTGTTTGCGGTACCTATGAAGAAATTTGTTTTTAAAAAGTTGAATAATAATGTTGGTTTCCAGAAACAAACTCTAGTTACTCAATAATCCACAGACCTTAAAGTTTTCATTGGAACTACTTTTAACTGAAGAAATAGTCCCTATGAAAGCGGTCTGTGTGGCCTGATTCCACAAACGTACTTGAATATAAACATGATACATCATCGTGGGAGAGTGCCTCCAAAATATCTCATAAAATGTGCAGATTTCAGCTGTTTGCTGTGCTCTAACCTCATGATGTCAAGTCATCAATGCTTCAATAAGTCAACAAATGTGACACAAGACAAAGCTCCTCAATACGGAGGAGAAGCACGGCGCAAAGGATTATCATTTTCTGTAATGAGAGATGAGCTTATCACGGGGACGGAGAGCACCTAATAAATCACCTGATGCTCCTGTTATGTGCGTTGACATTTCATTAGTTCCATTTCATTACTCGTATCAGCGGGCCTTTCTTCAAATGTCAGAGGAATGAAAAATCTCTCCACCAATCGCCGTTCGCCGTCACACTGACCGCACAAAAGCGGCTGCTGCGATTCGCTCCTCGGCCCGGTACTGTAACAACAGACGGTCCTGTTCTGACGAGCCGCCCTCCTAAACTGTTTGATATCAGGTCTGTAAGCTGTGGAGCTGTGGTCGTATCGCAGGCGGACAGGACCTACAGCCATCAGATTACAGCCATTCTCTGCCACTCTGCCTCTTTGTCTTTTCTCTCTTTCCCCTCCCATCAGAGTACCAAAACACGCCAGGCTGTTTTATAACAGGCCTTCTTGTTGGATTAATCCATACAGGGGTGCCAATCTCTGGGCCAGAGTCACACTGTGCAGCCTCTGATAAAAAACAGGCACAGGGACACGAGGAGATGGCATTTAAAGGCCAGAGAACACCTGAACTATCTGAGGTCAGCTGCCCTTTCACCACATTTGACAGAAAAAGTAACTGTCGGAGCTTGTTTGTATTCTTAAAGTATGTTACCACTTAGCTACCCAAACGAAAGAAGACACAGGCGCCTCGGTTTGAATAAAAAATGAAGGATTGTGAAGGATTTTCTGCTCGTGACTGTGTTACATTGCACCTGGCTCACGATTTACAAGGTGTAATTAAAGCTGAAAGGAAAAGGAACAACCTTTCAGTCCAGTTGAACAACATTCTTATCAGTAAAATGTGCTCCTCCTCCTCCTCCTCCTCCTCCTCCTCCTCCTCCTCTCCTCTGTCACTGAGATTTATCTGTGAGACTACAAGAGCAAAGGGCAGATTCATCCCTAACTAAATGTTTGCAAACACTAATTCATCCTCCTGTTATGAGCAATCAAAAGAATAAATCAGTTCGGGGGAAATATCGGGGTGCTGCATTATAAACGTGTGTCTCTGATAAGAAGGGATGTAGAGGGGGGACATGGCGTCACGTGACGTCGAAGCGCAGATCCAGACAGCTTGTGTTTTTCTGGGACAAACCTCGGGGGAACACAAGAAAAAAAAAAATCTGCAATCATTTGGAGCAGCCGCTGTCTCAGCCTCCCTCTCCTCTTACAAGAGTCTGTGTCATCCTGTGTTTCTATGTATCGTCTGGAGCCACTGCAAATACTGTAACGGCTGTGCAAAATTTAAAAAAACAACAACTCCTCATTCAGTCTTACCGTTCGCCCATTTTCATCCGAAAAGGTCACCAGCGTGAAGCGGCGACAACAAAAACTGGAGTTTGCGTTTGCTGCATTAGCACATACACAGCAGACACTTCGTCCGAGCACATGCAGCTCAGTCTGAGGCTGATAAGACGCCTTTACCAACAGCAATGTTGCAAACACAGATAGTTAAGGTCACACACTGCCTCAGAATATAGATTTTCAAGCGGTGGAAGACCTCCAGACGTACATAACAAGAGTTCATGTGGAGTCACTGTGGCACAAAAACAGAAACAGTGTCTGCAGCCAAAAGAAAGCCACATCACCGTGTTGACTGGTCTGGTATTAGCCCACTTTCTCTTTGTTGCCTGACGGCATGTTACCTGCTGTTGTCAAAATCGATTAGTCTAAGCCAAGCGGCTCTGAGAATAGCCTCCGCTCATCTTATTACCTGTGAGAAGAACATTACTTCACAGCTATCAACGCAGACACTGAGCAACGGGAGAGTAACGGTGACACAAAAGTTCATAGACAAAAGTCTGGAGGCTGCATTAGAAAAACAGTCTAATGCCAAATGAATTAACCAGAACATCCATAGTGACAGAGCAGCTGCTAGTAGAAAAAGAATGACAACCTTCTATGGTTCAGGTTTACCAAAATATAAACAAACAAGTCTTAAAATGAGGCTCAGGTTTATCCATCACTTCCTTTATGTCTCCATGGTACCATTACACTTCATCACTCAAAGCAGGATGGGAGCTGTAGTCCCAAAACTCAAAGCTTATTCCTCTACATTGGAAACAAAAACAATAAAACTGACAAAAACGTGAAAATTTCCCTTTCTTTTTTATTATAATTTTTGGGGGATGTATTGCTTTTTTTATTTGATGGGTGCAGCTGAAGATAGAAACGAAGGTGGGCGGAGAGAGAGGACGACATGCAGCAAAGAGCCGTGTGTTTGAATCAAACCAACGCTGCTGCAGCAAGGACTCAGCCTTGGAACATGGGTTGCACGCTACTTGGTGCCCTCTTTTTACATTAGTAAGGCTCAAAGTTTCACTAACAATAACAATTAAATTACTTTGCTGTGTGATTGAGATACCAAATGATGCCCAGTTAATATTTGAGTATCCTGATTTACTCTGAAAATAACAACACATGACATGCCGAGAGGAGTTAAGACGTTAACGGGCCTTAAGCCTGCAAATAAAGGGATAAAAAAAGCACAAAAAACAACCAACATACAACAATTCACACTGCTCAAACACAATTACAGTAACAGATCTGGTCTTCATTTGCTGAAATCAAAAAATGTTTGTGAGCTTTTTATCTCTGCAGAGGAGGAAAGAGAGGAAGTTGTTGAACTTCTTTCCAGACAAACGTTTATGGGAAGTGACTGGGATTTCTTTTTGCCCTGGAGGTTACCTTGTAAATACACCTCAGCTGCGAGGTCGACGGAGGGTTGCACTGTCAAGTAAAATCGAGCAGTTCTGTATGTGAATATCAGTATTACTCTTCAACGTGTTCCATTTCTGGAGTTCTACCAGAGTTAAGTTGTAAATCCCGACATGTTTTAATGTTGTTGTAAGGCGTTAAAAATAACACCAGTTATTGCACTGATTGCACAGAGCAATTGTTTTGAAAGGGGCTTTCCCGGAGCGGTTGAGTGATTAATGAAATTAATTCACTGCAGCAACCCTCCTGATCAGGTCGGTGATCACCATTGATCTGAAATAGCGCCACATTAACTGAGATTTCCCCTCGTTTAGATGCAAGTAGTTAAGAGGCCACAGCACTTACTAGCATCTCATGTTAGGCTGAAGATTTATCCTGTGCGGACAGCACAGCCACAACCTCGTTTTTTATAATCACATCCACCACAGTTGTCATTTTCACTGCTTGAAGACTACCACAACTCACTCTCAACACTCTCTAATAGTCTCATCATTCATCCACCACTAGACCCAAACACACTCCCAAGAGGATGTTATTTAGGCGTATAACTGAGAACTTTCAGACAATTAGCACCTACTGAGACAAAAACGCAGCTTCGCGTGCATGACCTGCAACCGCCCCCGTATCAAAAACACCTCTGTTATTATCTCCTCACCTCTTTGGTCCTCTCCAGCTCGTTGTGCAGCGCCTGTTTGGAGATCTCCACCTCGATGATCTTTTGTCTGAGCAGCTCGTTCTCGTCCTCGGCTCTGCTGCGTTTATCCTCCACACTCTCCAACTCGTTGTGCAAACGCACCGACACATCCTTGGCCACCTGAGAACAGAGCGACAGTTTAAACAGATAATACAAAACGAGCTCACGTCTAAACACCAACGCACATGCAGTCAGCTCCATGAATATTTGGACAGTGACACAATTTTTGTTCTTTTGGCTCTGTAAACCACCATAATGGATTCAGAATAAAACAACTAGTCAGTGCAGACTTTCAGCTTTAATTTAAGTTGATTTGTCCAGTTACTTTTGGTGCCCTGAAATGTGGATTTATGTATAAAAATGGTTGTAATTCCTGCAACGTTCGCCCAATATTGCTGTCAATACCCTTGAATTAAAGCTGAAAGTCTGCACTGAAAGCACATTAATTATTTTATTTCAAAAACACTGTGCAAGTGCACGGAGCCAAAACAACAAAAACACTGTGTCAGTGTCCAAACACGTAATACGGAGCTGACTGTACATACACACCAGTCTTAGACTCAAAGATCAAGCAGATATCTGTGTTAAAAATCACTACATGAATCCACAATCCCGTCACTCACAGTTAAACTGACTAGTACATTAAAACAGCGTGGTGCTGAAAGGATTGTCAGTAATTAAAATTAAAAATATCTTTTGAGTTTTGGACTCTTAATCAGGCAAAAGAAACAGTTTTTTAAGATGTCACTTTGGTCTTTTATCATTTTAAGGAGGACAAAGCCAAAAAAAACCTTCAACATGTTAATTAATGATGAAAATAATTGTTAAATGCAGTGGAATTAAAAAGTATCTCCACATTAATTCAATTTTCCAGTTGGATTAATTGCTAGTTATTCTATCTTTCATGGTTTTCGCCAACACTGAAAAAGTGCTGTGGGTCACCACTTTAAGAAACTTCTAACCCAGTTTCTTCAGTGGAGAGCTTTAATATCTTTAATGTTTAACAGGTTACAGTGATATAATTCTTGAGAAGTACTTTGGCATAAAAACTGTAAAATATATAAAATAGCCACACAAAGTAGCCACACAAACATACATCCAGACACGGACACACACACTTTCTCACAGACCTTCAAGTCTTGCTCCAGACTACGGAGCAGCTCTCCGTCCACGTGTCCGGTCTGTGCGACCCGCAGGCTCTTCTGCTCGGCCTTTCGGAGGCGGTATTGCAGGATGCGGCAGTTCTTGTTGGAGCGGTCCAGTTCCCTGCGAAGCTCCTGCAGCTGGTAGACCTCCTCCTCCAGGTAGCTGTCTCGCATCTCCTCCATCTCTGCCCGCAGCTCGTCCACTTCATCCTGAGAGACACGCACGGGGGATACAGAGCCTGAAATGTGGGTTTGTTACCACTCGTACACAACGATAATCGATCATAATGTTGATCCAACAGTTGCAACACCAAGTGCTTGCAAAGGTCAAAGGTAATGACTCTAAAAGCAGTCCAAACATACAGCAACAATACTTCTGTTGGTACACAAGAGAAATACTGTTTAGCAGCTACAAGATCTTTGTATTTTTGAAGCAGTGTTGGTATAAAAAAAGGTCTTTAATTCCTTCAGTGTTTAAGTTTTAAACATACAAATAACAGACTTGGTATTGAGCCCAATCAGAAGTGCATTTAAATGAATTTTTCTTTAGGGTGGCGTCACAGGATCATCATTAAAAGGGTGTTTTCATAATTGTGTAGCATTTAAAAAATGACTTGAGGTTGGCACCGGAGGAAGACTAATGTAGTGTGAAATGTTCAGCTTCTGGGGAGCATGAATGTGCTCATTACATTTCATGACAATCTGCCCGTTAGAGTTTAATAATTGCTCCGTACAAGCAGAAGTTTCAACTTGAGGTTTGCCTATTGAGGACAGGACAGGGGTGTGAGGGGAAATTCTCTTCTAGCACGAGTTTAACCTTAGATCATTAGGCAGACACTAACTTCTCTCGTTGAGATACAGGGCAGCTTTATGTTTGTGTTATTCAGATCATTACTGTGGTAACCAAGGTCAGAGGATAGGACTGTCTCACTCCATAGACACAACAGATAGGTACATAACGTGGAAGCCTGACAACAATATCAGACCACTAAGGGTAAACATATTTTCTTTTTGTGGACTCTTATGGACACAGAGTAGTCGTGTCACTATCTCGAGGGCACATAGACGAGCCAGAGAGGACAGCTTCTTCAGAACTGAGGCGGCGGTGTATTGATAAATCCTCCATTCTCCTTGATCGAACTTCAATAAACCTCTCAGCATAAGACATCTTGGACTCCTGTGCACTTTCTTTCCACTGACTGAACTGACCATTGATGAATAAAATTCTCCACAACAGGCAGGTCACCAAATGTTCAGCCACTCAGGAGCATCAAAAAATGATCGAGGCACAGCTCACAGACAGATCAACAGATGTTACGCTGGCTGAAAACAGAAAAGTAAAAAATTTTTCAGCCATTTTTTTGCGTTTACTGACAGCGACTTGACATGGCAATGACACGCAACAAACGCTCCAGCCAGAATAAAACTAAGGACACTGTACTGCACATTGCACACACTGTATAAGTTGTATGTGGCCACGAGGACGTCCCTGATATAACTTTTATTCCTCATGATAATCAGATTTAAACAGGAAGTTCTGCTTCATGAAAAGGTAACGTGGTTTACAGTTTGCTCAAACACTGATACACATTTTCAGCACAGGGACTATGTAAGGTGCTTAAATTTCTCCAGTTCAACGACATAAATCCAAAGAACTTTAAATGCTGTTACAAAGGAGATGCAACATAATATACCTTTGTGCTAATACTTTCATATGATTACATGAGTGCCGGTAATGCCTCATGTACTCTTAGTGCTGATGATGTAACATGACTGGCTGGCTCTAAGCATCTTATCTCTGGGATTGGATGTATTCATATTACCCATCTCCTAGCAACATGAAACAACCCGGGCCTTGAACGGAGGTTAAAAGAGAAAGATTTATCCGTCGTAGTACGGCAGTTTGTTCGGTAACCTCGGGGGTCTAAGTTTGCCTCAATCCTGAGAGATCAGTTTGCTCGGTAGAGTTCCCCTGAGGATATTCCAACAGTTTGACAGGCACCTGATGAAAAGACAATAGTGATGCTGAAGGGAGGAGTGTGTCAATTAATGAAAACTAAATCTATCCTCATTTGGAAAAGCACAGAGCCCATTGTTGTTATCTGAGGAGGGCCCCCGGAGGAGAGAGCTAATGACCTCACACAGGGTCGGTCCAATCGATTGGCCAGGTTAAAAGCAGAGCCAGAGGCAGAAGAGCATCATGGGAGCAGGTAGACAATATCACTGATGTTTCTGTGAGTGTCATCACCGGTACTTAGTCGCCTCTTTAATGGTGATAACTGTGGATATCTTTACTCAGCAGCTGCTGTGATTAACTATTATTTTGCTCCTGAACTTTCCAATTTAATTCATAGCAGGACGAAAGTGGGAAAGTCCACAACTAGTGATTATATCTATTATTAATTTGTCTTTTAGTCTGAGAAATGCTCAAGATGACGTCATCATATAGGTTCTTTTAGCGATCAACAGAAATTCAAAAGTCAAAGAAACTTTACATTTTTAGAAGCTTGAACCAGCACATTTTTTGGCTTTTTTTTGTATGAAAAATTATGCAAGCCATGAATCGCTTATCAAAATGATATTAAAAAATGTACAATAGGTTTTCTCTCTATCAACTCAACCATAGTTAATGTGAGTTTGAGAGAAAATTCAAGCAACAATAATTAAAATAAAATAATTTATTTATCTTTAAAGGAAAATTTACAAAAACTTGCTGGTTGCAGCTCCTGAAATGTGAATTTTTGCTGCTTTTCTTTGTTTTCAGGAAACTTAATATCTTTTGAGTTTTAAACAAGCTTTTTGAAGACGTCATCTTGGGCTCTGGGAAGTTGCGAGGGGCATTTTCACAATTTTAAGAAAAGTAGTAATCAGCAGATTAAACAAAAATTAAAATATTTAGGGCTGCGTTTGTTGTTTCATCAACTGTCTTTCACAGGCTTCCAGTTTTAACAGTGACATACTGAAATGTTTTGTTTCATCCGACCGCCATTCACCCAAAATATGGAATTTGCAATATTAAATATAGAAAACTTGGCAAATGTTTCACAATTTCGCTTTAACAATGACTCAGATTGATTTTTTGATTATCAGAACAGCTGTCGATTAATCTCTGCAGCTCTAAAAATCAGTTTCTTGGTGTTTTCCTGTATGTAAACATGATAACACAGACTGAAATCACCTTCATGACCTTTGTCATCTTTTCTCTCTTGCTTCTCGTCATGCCAAAGAAGCAAAAATACTCGAATACGAAATATTCATAATAAATGTGATGATTTGTGCATGAGCAGCATCGGTGGGGACTCCCAGAGATTTTGGGGCATGGTGGTGGGATGGTGGGGGAGGTGGAAGAGAGAGAGAGAGTCCCAGCTGGCAGACTGACAGCCAGGCAGGCAGGCAGGAGGGTGTTTGAACCCAGCACACATGGGACATCTGACTGTTATCAAGTCCTGTGGGATAAAGCCATTACAGCCAGAGCCAGTAAAGCTGATTAACTCTCTTGTGTTTCCAGTGAGCCAGAGAAAGAGAGAGAGAGAGAGACATGCATGATCGAGTTTGAAATAATACTCAGAGAAACATACAAATAAACCATCAAAAAAAAGAGAAAACTGCAAGATTGTTTGCCGCATTATCTGTTTGCCTCCCCTCCCCAACTTCTGGGGGATAGCCTACTTAAAGAAAAGGGGGGAGGGGGGATCCTGCGTGACATTTTCAGGCTGCTTTCTTCATGCAAAATGTAAAAAAAAAAAACACAACAATGAACGCTGATTAAAGGACCACTGTGCACCCCTGAGGACAATCTGTTCACATGGAGACTCTCTGTGTCCCAAATGTAGCAGACAGGGGGAGGACGAAATGTTGAGTCTTTCTGTCAAAATTGACTTTGATGACTTGACAGCAATGATATATATATATTAAAAAAAACAAAAAGTGAGGACACATGAGGGTGAAGCCACTATTAATAAATCAATAAAAGGTCAAATCCACAGGGAAGCCCCGGGAAGGTTAAAAAAGACGACATGATGGAGATGGATGGAGAGTCGACTTCATTGGGATGACAGCAGCTGGGCATTAAAGGAAATTCAGATTATAATAATTTATACATTCAGATTAGGATTTTAATTAGTGAGCAGGTGGAAGTTGCTCAAGGACACTTAAAAAACAGGTGGACCGTCCTCTTAATCAGACGATTAAAATGTGGATTCATCAGTAGACACGTTTCTCCGCACTCAGACCTGTGAACATACCTTGAGGTAGTCGTTTTCAGATCTCAGATCTTCAACCTCCCGCAGCAGGTCCTCCTCGGTTACATCCTTGGTGCCTGGCAGTCTGGATTGTGCGCTGGATGATGGTTTGTGTTTCTCCCCGTGCGTCCCCGGAGCGGGCAGAGCCTGAGACATGCTTCCCTTGGCGGAGGAAGCCTCGGTTGTGCGCAACGGAGCATCAGCTGCGGCTCCGGTCGCTTCAGCCCGCAGCGGATTATCTGCTCCCAGCTGATCCCGATCACTGGAGCCGGTACCGGACTCGGCGTCGCTACTAGCGGCCGGTGCCAGCCTCTGCTCATCCGACAGCGGCTCGGACGGGCAGTCTGACAGGTCCGAGCTGCTGTCGGTTTGGGTGACCCGGCCGAGAGGCGCTCCGGTCGGTACACGGATGGGAGATCCATGGCCGGGAGGCCCCGGGGACCCCGAGGCTAGTTTCCCCTTCTTGCTTTTGGCGAGGATCGGACTGCTGGTGCTGTCCGGTTTGATGCTGGCGGTTTTGGGTTCGGCTGCTGCATGTTGGGTCACCTTTGTGGGCTTTTTCGCCACAGATGACTTGGTGTTACTTTTCACGGAGGCTAGTTTCTCTTTTGATCCGGTCGTGTTGCGTCTGGAGCTGCGGTTCGGATGGGCCAAGGAGGGCAGTGTGGCAGCCTGCTGCTGCTGCTGCTGCTGCTGCTGCTGCTTGTTGAGTTTGGGTGATTTCGGTACGATGGCAGGTGGTTTGGTGGAGCGGGAGTGCACATCCTTGAGGAAAGGTCTGGCCGGGGAAGGCGCTCGGTTCAGTCTCTTCTTCTCCAACTGGTGGTTCTGCGGTTTGGTGTCGCTGCCAGAGCCATTGGAGCTCTCCATTATACACCGACACCGGCAGCAGCAGCAGCAGGAGCAGGAGGAGGAGGGCGATGGTGATGAAGAAGGAAACGATCAATCCACAACACCGCGGAAAACCTCTGACATGCGACACCAGAAAAACAGCCAGGTTGCTTCACCTTCTTCCTTGTCGGGTTGGGGATGCGCATCCTGCGTTGTGCTGGATCTTTTTACTCCATCTCGTTTGCATTCACCAGGTTGTCATCGCAGTCCTCTTTTGGAGGAAACGCTGCACTAAAAAAAGGGATTACCGGGATGACAGACAGGTTGCATCTGCAGACAGGGCTCGGATAAGTTGGAAAGAAAGGACGCGCATCAGCCCTCTTCTTCTTCCGCAGATCGGGTCTCCATCCTTCTTCTTACACCGGGGCTGCGTGTGTCTTCATGGGGCCCCCGTGTCTCTCTCTCTCTCTCTCTCTCTCTCGCTCTCTGTACCCCCTTCCCACTCCCTCCTCTCTGGCATGTAAGATCTGCAATCGCTGCGGTGTGAGGCTCGACGCCCGTGATTTTCTGCGGGGCGCATGCGCTGCTGTCTCCTCACGAGCACCCAAGCACACCCCTTGTTTTCTCTGGGACCAGGTCTGACACGCTTTGGTGCGCATGCCCTAATGACACACACACACACACACACACACACACACACACACACACACAATTGGCTACTTTCACAAAGATGGATTCAGGAGAGACCAACACTCACCTCTACTTGTGGAAAGTCAAAATCATTTCATCAAATTTCATTGATTTGAAGAAAACAAAATCACCTTTGGAAGAAGTAAAAGTTGTTTTTTTCTTCAATAGACTAACCACTATAGTATCTGGAGATGTCACTAACCAGTTATTGGATGTTATTATTTCTTTAGAGCAACTAATTTGGGTCTTTTTTCAAAATGACCTTTGACAAATGTTGAAAATATAATCATTACAAATCTAAGTAAAAGGGGTCTAGTATATTTGATTGGTGTCTCATGAAAAGGAATCATCCAAAGACAGATTAAAAGCATGGAAAGTGTGTTGTTGTTTGTTATAACTGTGAATTATACGTTTGAAAACTCAATAAACAAAGAAGCTGGACAAAAGAAAAATCTGTTTATTAAAGTAAAGAAACCTTTTCAGGAATTTTTGGAGGATGAGAATGTTGTATTAGCTTGAAGATCGTCACTATTGCTGCCTCTTTATTTAGTTTTATTTATTATCATTTTACTTCTCATCTCTCTTTAATATTTTGTTGTATGATACACTTATGCACTATTTGTTGTTGTCGTAACCATTTTTATTTGTATGTTTTCTATGTGAAAAACTCAGTTTAAAAATAAAAAAGAAGAAGTTAGTTATCATTTTTTTGATCCTAAAAAGGACCCCACAGTAAAATGAAAACCATGATCTGGTAATAAATATAGATATCTTTAATTGCATTTCATTAGTTCAAGAATGCCACAAGTTATAAATACCACAAATCTGCTTTTAAACATGCCAAAACTTTTCAAAGACGTAGAACAGGTTTAATACAAAGTACAGTCTTCCATCTTTAAAGAATACACATTTCAAAGAAAAGCAATTTTTTTTTAAAATGTATATTTAAAACACTGAGTATTATAAGGCTTGGCTATTAAAACAAAGACCACAGGGTTAGTGTCAAATCCAAAAAAGTCTGGAGGACAAATGAACGGTTTGATTCCAAAATAACAAAATCAAGTTTATTTATTCCAAAACACGACTGATAAAGTCGCAGATAATTTGTACGCACACGTCGTTTGCTGGCTGATAATCTTATTGCGAGAAGTGCTTGGATGTCAGCGACTGTGTTTGTTTGTTTTTGGTATCAAACTATTCATCTGTGAGAATACATAATGTGCCATTTTAAGTCCACAGAAGCTCGACATTAACATAAAACCTTCAACAAAAAATAAAATTAACCGAATAAGCGAGTCAGTTTTAAAATCAGGTCCTTTGAGCGGGCTCGTCCCTCCTCGCCGTCAGACTGTGTAAGAACAAAACAGAAACACTCACAGTGCTACATCGCTAATATTGCATTAATTTAACGAAAAGAGACGGAAGAATTAATGATTATTAATGTCTATGAACACAGGAGGGCTTAACATGCATAGCCTAATTTCTTTTTTTAAAAATGTGCAAGTAATGAGAAATCTCTATACACGTCTGTAACAAACTGCCGAATCATAAATTAAAAACTGCAGCACTCGTCTAAAAAACACAAACGTCTCCCTTCGAGCAGGATTTTTATGAAGACGTTTATTTATTTATTTGTTATGAAACTCTAAAATAAAAGCCTGTCAAAATGAGCAGATATGAGCTGATCAAAGTTTCCTGAGTCATTCAAATACAAAACAAACCTTTCCTGCACTTTTCCACCCAAAAAAAGGGGAGACTCAAACGTTCTTCTCTAAGCTGTATCTGAATTCAGAGGAAAAACATCAAAAACTATGTTAGTAACTAAACCAAAACAAAGGCTAAAACCATGTGTGTGTACTTGTTAGTTCATGTCTCTCATTTCCTCTAAAAAGCCAGCAAACACACAGAGAATGCCCCTGTGAAAACACCAATCCCTTAAAGACTACATTACCCATCTCTCCTTGTGTCAACATCCCACTTCACCGGGGCGAGGGAAAGAGTTCAGAGCAGCCACTACCGAGGCAACATTGATCTTCACTAGTGCTAAAACTACAAGTCGTGTCTTTCCCTCCTCTGCGTGTCAGCCTAACTAGGTAAGATGGATTGTAGTGCAAAACAATTTATACAAATGTGAAATGAGTCGCTCCAGCCGCTTTTAATACCTTAAGGCAAAGGAATACAAACTGATATGATCACCACTGTGCAACCGCCTACTGCTGGCTACAAAAATCTGCACCTTGTCCAGTCATTACAGCAACACACGTATGTACATCATGTGCTTTTTGTTTACCTCAAGTTAACTCCTCACTTGGCAATATTAATAATATAAAACTACTTACTGTACCTAAACCCAGAATTTAAACTAAGCCGAAGAGATGTGAGATATTGTTATCCCTTTTCTGTAAGCTAAGATAATGCAGAGATACCAGACCGTCAGGGGCAACTCGGACGACGTCAAACTTAGTGTACAATATGTGTTTTTTTTTTAAAAGAAACCAGGAAGAGAACAAGCTGTAAGGCCCTCAGTTATCCCCCCTCCTTGTAAATGTGCAACTGCTACTAGAGGGCTCTCTACCTCGAAGGCACCTGCGGGGGCACAGCTAGCCTAAACGGTCCGGGGAATGAGGTAGTCTGGGGGTCAAGTGTAGACAGAAGGGTGGTAGAAGTGTGTGATTCACCAGGCCCACGTGTTAGTGTACAGTTACAAAACAGGAGAAGGAACAGGGGAAGATAATACTGCTTGTTAGGAGAGTCCATGCATCTTACATCAACCATTGATAACTCCAAACTGCTGCTGTTTGCTGCCCCCTGGTGGTCAGATTGGTACTCTGCATGTGCGAGCTGTGTGTGTGTATATGTGTGTTGACTGTGTGTAGGATGTGGAGGGGTGGTGGTGGTGGGGGGGGCACTCGGCAACTCTCAGCAACAGCGCATGCGAGGAGGCGGCAACTCCGGAGGCACTTCCGGTTCAGGCTGCAGAGACAGGACGCTGTTGGAAAGCTCCTTGTTGGGAACTTCCAGAGGCATCTGTTGTATCAGGGACAAGTCAGAACACACGGGGTTAACACACTGAAGGAAAAAGGTCGACGTCCACAGTGACTTACTGAGTGCAGCGGCTGAACACACCTCAATTTGTACAAAAGAGAAAAACCAAATCTAAGAAACCCAGGCTGAAGATGTCAGTTGATGTTGTGTTTTTATGTTAAAAATAAACACATGACTAATATTTATTGTAAAAGTTTTACTGATAACACACCGACCTTGCTAAGGATGTCATCCACAAGCTTCAGGAAGATCTCGTCCACGTTGAAATTATCCTTGGCACTAGCTTCGCAGAAGCGCATTCCACTTATTCGAGAGGAAAACTGCAACACAAACAGTAAGATTAGCTAAATGAAAACAAATTAATCACCACAGATTAGCAGAAATTAAACTAAACAACACAGAATAAACCTCTCTAACAACTGGAAACTACATGTCAAAGCCTCCTCTGGATGTAACAGCTGCTGCTGTGCTGCACATAATGTTTCTGGAGGAGGGCTTCAGTGTTATCAGTCTGCCCGACATTCTGCATTATTTAGAACTGTCTTATTTCCCTGTTTATTTTGTGACTGAACTGCCAAAATGTTGCTAATAATAAACATGAATACATCTATTGTTTGTACTGCTGCCTCTTCTTTTAGATGTTTTTGGTCTGTACAAATGTAAAGACACTGAACATGTGGTTTTGTTATGTGTGTGTTGGACGTACTCGCTCTCCCTGCTGTCTGGAGATGATACGATCAGTCTCACAGTCCAGCTTGTTCCCGACCAGCAGAAGCTCTGCTTCCTCTGAGGCGTACTGACACAAAACAGAAAGCAGAGAGGAGACACGTCAGGACATCATCAGCCTCCCATTTCATTAAAGTCAAACCAGATTACTGCGATTATATCTGTTCAGCACACTGTCACCGTAAAAACTGGCTCTATAGTACAGCAAGCATGAGACAGTGACATTTTCTTACAAGTGGACTTCACATTCATTCATGTGTTTTGGGAAATTGAATTCCCGAATACACGAAATGTTCAATTCTAGATAATGTACCTATAAAGCTACAGTAGAAAGGCCTGTGAAGACATCATTTTCTTTACTCTATGATCCTGTTCTGTGTGATGGTAAGGTGGGACTTTATATAAATATTAAATCCTGATGTACACACGTACAAACTCCCTTCAAAATGAATAAATTCAAGCCACTTGAGAGGCAAGTTCTGTCATCCTTAAGGGACATTATTTATGTAATGGTTGATCATCAGAGTTCTTAAACTCTCTCTGAGCTATAACTGTAGCAAAGTGTTTCAGCAAAGTGACACTCGAGTTCATGGAACTGCTGCTAGAACTGGTGAGATTAAAGATGAAGAACTGAAGGGTGCATGTCAGTGGGTGTATGGCTGGACTGGCCTTAAACCTCAGTGCCTGCATGGCAGACTCTAAGGTTATATTCAGACAGGATCCGGGGCTGTGGCAAAGACGCAGGTTTTTTACATTCGTCTGAGTGTGAGTAGTGTGTTGGCTGCTCTCTACAGTCTGAAATGTCTCTGACACTGATACTACCCAGGTGGATTCATGGACTAAACTCTGATACTTTCACAGCGATTACCTTCAACACATACAGACACACCCTCAGCAGCCCACAGCGTCTGATCCTGCCTGAACACAGCTTAAGGATTGTCTTTTCACTGCACAGGAGTATATTTGTATTGTAGTTTATGGTAGTTATGGTAGAGTTGTAACACTATCTGACATGCCTGGCATACAATAACAGCAGGAGAACACAGAAAAGAGTGTTTTCTTACCTTGTCTATCATTTTCATCCACTTGGGCAAGTCGTCAAAGGTCTCCTGCTTTGTGATATCGTACACGAGCACGATCCCCTTGGCACTTCTGTAGTAGGCTGATGTGATGCTGTTGAACCTCTCCTGGCCTGCAGTGTCCCTGGATGAAAATTAATGAAATCAAATGTAATTAAAAGTCTGCGCAGTGAGTGCGGGGTCACCGAGACCTCTCTGAATATCAAACAGCTGATTGGCAGATTTGATTCAAGTAATTTTTCATTCATTAAAGACGATTATGACTAATAGAGATCAAACCAGAATCGAGTGAGGAAGAATTATTAACAAATCAATGAAATCAATCAACACTATAATATATATTCATATTATTAACAATAACAATACATTCATATATAATTTATTACATAAATACATCTCTTTAATTTGTTTGGTAAGAACTGTATGCAGACTGCAGTATCATTTATTGTAAAACACTGAATCACTCTTTGCTAAATCTGTTTTCTTTGAGATCTGAAGAGTTTGGCTCCAAAATGAAACATTTCAAATTTGACGACATCCCATGACCCGATATGAAATAAAGTGAATTCTTTCCTTTAACTCTCCATATTTAGCATTTATAAGCAGTATTTAAACATTTCATGGATGTTTATGACACATTATAATGTAGCAAGCAAATAGAAGTGTTTAGTAATCTGCAGTGGATCGTAAGTGGAAGCTGGTCTGTGAACAGATAATGCAGAGTTCAACAGTAATGGTTGCCAGGTTGCTTTTGGAAAACATTTTGAGAAATTTGCAAACAATTCTCGGCCCCTTTAACATTTAAGAAACAGTGACAGCAATCAGCAAAATGCACCCCCCAAAACAAGAATGTTTTTAATGATACTTAAATGCGGCTGTTGGACCCGGGACCAGAATCAGACGACACAGCACACGCTTCGATGCGTTTACTCGTGTTGGATACATTTTTCAGGGATCTGGGAAGAACATGACAAACAGCTGCACTGCTGGTATTTTGTATTACAGGATGTGGGGGTTGACAAATTAACTGAATCACTGATTCAACTTCTGTAGAGAATCAGATAACACACAAATGACTTTTGTTCAGTTAAAAGTTAAAAATGGTGACCATATTTGCAGTTTTGGCAACCAAAAGCTGACGAATAGTTCCCTGCCTGGCAACCACTTTAAAAGGTTTGTGTTGAGCCCTCTAATGATGATATAATAACACAGTTATAATGTAAAATATGTCTTCAGTGGTGAGGTTATAGTTGTTGAACACTGTACATTAATAAACACTTAAAGTGCTGTTATATCTGCTTACAGCTACATTAAAGTTTAGTACATAAAATATGTATTAAGTGTTTTTATGTTGCTTATAAATGCTTCAAGTGTTACATTAACTAATTAAAATTATATGTATATATTAGATTTATTCACCCACTAAACTGAACTTCTCATATTGCATTCTGGAAATGAACTCTTCAGTAAAACAGTAAAGTTGCAAACACATTTTTAAAATGCATGAGTGGACTCATTTGAGATCATGATTCATCTCATACATTTGACACTGGTTTATCAGCATGATAAGCAGTTTGAGCTGCACTCACAGTGCAGTGTTACTGTACCTTCAGCCAGCTAGTCTCTCCCCGTTCCCCATGTGAGTCACAGTCAGGCTTATGAGCAGAAGAGCGGACAGAGACACAGCAGCACAGTGGCAGGGTTAGGGCGTGGCAATGACGAAGCTTGATGTGAGCAGTTCAACATGAGAGACGAGACACACTGAGGACGGCCACCACGAACCGACAGGTCGACGGCGGGCAGGTGAACGGGAATAAAACGAGACGTGGTGAAGGGTGGATGGGATGGGTGGATGGGGTGTTAGTGGACAGGACAGATGTGTTAGTGGAGTTCCCACATTTACGCTGTTTTGGACAATCAATGCAGTCATACACTCAAAAAAAGCTTTCCTTGCTGTAATTTGTGGCAGTTTTTCAGTCATTACACAGAAACACTAGATGTTTTCAAAATGTAATTAAGGCCTAGTTAAAGTCACAAGACATGTAGAGGCTTAACAGAATCAAACCACTGAAAGAACTTCCTCCCTGTTACTGGGGAACCCAATACTGGTGGTTCAAGATCTCCGAATCACTGCCCACATCTGTGCTTTTTATAATTCAAATAGTATATTAGAACAATGAAGTGAAACAAAAATGTATTTTGATTATCAAGTGACAATAACACTGTCTGTCTCCGGTGGCCAAGTACTACCACTCTTTAATGTATCACCGATTGATAAGGGTTTTTTTGTTAGTTTATCTTCTGCTTCAGAGAACTCTGATAATAAAGTGAAATCAAATTAAATCTAACTAGTACAGTACGTTTAGAAGAATCTGTGAAGGCTGTTAGTGCTAATTTTGGACTATGACAATCATTTCTGCAGTTGCGTCAGACTAGTGCAGATGGAAAAAGCACATCATTGTATTGTAATTGTATTGTCTTTAGTGTACAGTGTAGTTTCCACTAACTATTTAAATTTGAGCACACACATATACCTACAGTGACACTGGCCTGACATTTGTCTTTCAGCAGGATGTCGTACACAGAGGTTCATGCTGTCCTGACCAACCAGAAGCGGTTTCTAGTGCAGCTACAAAGGCACGATCCCTTACTGACCTCACATTCACAAACCTGCCAGGGTTTAAATAATGTCTCTGCAATGTTAGCAAAGTGTTTGCCTCTCTGCCATGGTTTTATTTCATTTTAACATCTAACTGTCCTCATACAGACATATGTTACCTCCTTCAATGAACGACGCCTGGCTCTGCCACCCGGTGGAACGTCCTACCAGTTCCTATCAGATCAGGGTCGTCCCTCTCTACCTTCAAAAACCTCCTGAAGACCTCGAGCTCTTCAGAGAGGACCTCCTCTCCAACACTACCAACAACTGGACATGATAAACCTATTCACCTCTACAGCTGGCACAGTACTTATTGATGCACTAACATGTCCTTGTCGCACTGTAGCTTGATTGTTTCCCTTTTTTATAAGTCACTTTGGATAAAAGCGTAAATGACTTAATGTAAATGTAACTACAAAAGAATCAGATTTAAACCTTGAAATGAGGAGGAGGGATCAGGTGTAAAAATATTCATTTTTAGTTATTGTGTGTGTTTTGTGTGTTTTCACATGTGTGTACAAATTAGGGGGGATGCTGAATGTAAAGGTAACAACAATAATACATGAGGTAACCAAGAATACAATCGTGTGCTGCTCCACATGAAGTTATAGTTATATTCCCACTGAAGCCACAGGTTTTTTTAATGTGGGCTTCATGATTTAAAAAAAACATATTGCATGTTAATGGTTGACAAACATGCAGCAGTGGTTTTTTTTTTAGGAAATCTAATTTGCACATGCATTACCTACCCAGCACCCCGTAAGCCACCTGTAGTTTCTGTTAAGAGCAGCCTGCAGGGTGTTAGGACAGACGGAGGAAATGCACCATGCAGAGGAGAAAAGGAACTGGAAACTTCTGTCCAGTTACTCACCAGATCTGTAGTCTGATCTTCTTCCCTCTCAGCTCCACGGTCTTGATTTTGAAGTCAACTCCTACGAAAGGAAATCAGAAAGAGACACATGTGGACACGTACCAAGTAACAGCATGTGGCGTTATGTTTGTCTTTAAGCTGCATTAAAAAGGTCATGTACGGTCATGTTCTATATTTATTTAACCGAATGAGTAAGGCAGTTACATCTGTGTCAGCTGTCCACGATCATAGCGATCTTCTATGATAGATTAACTGCGACTTTAGAGTCAAACTTTGATCAAACAAACACAACATTAATGACGAGCTGGGTCACGGGAATGACAGGGCACAAAATGGAGCTCTGCCATGGCAGCTGCTTGTGTGTGTGTGTGAGACTATTTTGGGATTGGATACTATGACTGACTGTTGTTGTTTTGGTCACAGGACTGTTTACTCAATTACACATATTTAAGATTAAGTGTGTTTATTTCTATTAAAGATGGCAGCATCTATAACCAGGGCACAAGGTACTGATGTTTTCTATTAAAAAACAGACTGATCAGTTAAAATAGTTAAGTAGAAATATGCAATATGTCAGTTTATGTAAAAATATAAAAGATGACTTGAATTGAGATGGGACAGGTTGGGATAAGACTATAACCTGATATAAATAAACAAAATAATAAGTTAATTATTAATGGGACTGCTGCAGACCCATGCTAGCCAGGTAATCAAGGTTACCAAGTGTGTATTGAGCTTTAAAATCCCAACTAGGACTCCTTATAACAGCCTAAAAACCACAACAACCACCCAAAAACACTGTTCCCAGCCTCAAACTTGTGTTTATCTGGTTACTTCATAGCTATTTAGTCCAGTAGCTAACACACTTTATGAGCTAAAACAGTGTTATTGTCGCCGTTAGCTTCAGTTAGCTGGCTCCAGTCAGTAGTGTAGCCTCTGTTTAGACATGTAACACCGTAAAATAAGAGATAAATTGTGTATAACGTCCAGCCTGTGGTGGTTTGTGTGTCTTTCCTCCAGTAAGTAGACAGAGCCCGGCTAAAGCTGTCAATAAAAAGTTTACTCCCGTAAACGCCTCCTGTCCTCACCTACGGTCGACTTGCAAGCTTCACAGAAAGTGTCGTCGGTAAATCTCTCCATGATGCTGGTTTTACCAACGCCACGGGAGCCGATAATGATAATTTGAAGTTTAAAATCAGCGGGGCGGGGAGGCATCTTCCTGCGGCGCGACTGAGACCCCAGAGCGGGAGACGAGTTCGCGGAGCCCCCGCCGACACCGGCGGCCCTCCGCGTCGGTATGTCATATCTGGGATCCATCAGTGACTCCACATTTGTAATCACAAAGAAACACTCAGACGAACAGGCGGGAAGTGTCACAGGATCAGACTCAGTCAGAGATTTCCAACTTTCTTCTGTCTGTGTGGAAGTTTGGTGAAAGTTTGTCACTCGCCGACAGTTGTTGTTGTTCAGCCATTAGAGACCGGAGCCGTCATGACGTCATTGACTGCACTATGACACGTTTCCGCTTCCTCCGCTTCTCCATAAATCTATAATTATTATTATTATTATTATTTCAAATATGATCTGAAACAAATATAGTGATTTAAACGTCCAGTGTGTAAAAAATATTAATATATTGGCAGAATAAATCTCCTAAATTGAATATATTATTCATAAGTGTGTATTTATTAGCGTATGTACGGAAGCCCTAAGCAGCCATGCATTCCTACATTTTTATTTCTTATATTTTCTCTAAGCGGCAGCCTCCGTGGCTTGGAAATGAAGCCAATGCGGAAGTGCCAAAAACTGGAGCAGCTGTTGAGGCTGGCTACAACATGAATCAGTCTCCATAAGTCCCTATGTTAAAGGTCCAGTGTGTAGAATTTAGTTGCATCTAGTGGACTAATCACTGCCTTGCAATCTCCTCACATAACCCTCACCTTCCTAGTGTCAAGGAGAAACAAGACTTTAAGGACCCTGTTTAGAGTCAGTATTTGTTTTGTCTGTTCTGGGCTACAGTAGAAACATGGCGTTTCAATATGGCGGCCTCCATGAAAGAGGACCCGCTCCTACTGTAGATATAAAAGGAAAAAATTTAAGTAACAAAAACAAAAAGATTCTTATTTTAAGGTGATTATACATGCATGAAAACATAGTTATGATGAATATTAAATTACATGTCTTCCTTAAAAGTGCCCAAATCTTACACACTGCACCTTTAAAATGTCCAACTTCACAGCAGAAATAAACATGTTTACAGCCTGGTACAAAAAACAGTTTTGGTCTCTATAGCTAATTTCCCCGTTCATGACAACTGTACTGAGGGTATGGTTGCTTTGATTGACAGGTGGGTGTCGTTACAGATGGTTTGTTTGAGCAACCAGGTGTCATTCAACATGCCTCAGGTCTGCTGATGATCCACCGTCTTTGTTGATTTTTAGATTGGCTGGGATGCACCAACATGAAACCTGTGGGTGACATCGCTAATACTCCATTCTTTATACTGTCAGTGGTTTGTACAATATTCCCCTCTGGCAAGAGGCTGCGGTCCATCAGGACCAAAACCTCACGCCACAAGAACAGTTTTTTCCCATCTGTCTCTGGCCTCATCAAAAAGGCACAGGGACCCCTCTGACACTGACTCTTACCATCCACCCACCCAGACCTACACGTTACATTAACGTAGATATACATAACCTATGCGTTACATTAACGTACACCTTTTATTTAGCATCTGTTGGACTACCTCTTTTTGATTATTGTCTTGCACATTTAAAATATTTTGCATACCTCTGTGAACCTTTGTACCTTATCTGGTGAATACCTTGTATATTCTTGCACAAACTGTACGGCTCTTTTCATTTTAAAACATATTGTACATACATTTATATTGTTTATATTTTTTTGTCTTCCTTATATATTTTACTTCATCTTTGTTATGCACCAAAACACCAGGACAAATTCCTTTTATGTGAATACCTGCTTGGCAATAAACCTGATTTTGACTACAGCACAGGTAATGTTCTAATAAACTGACACTGGAAGTCTTTAAATGGTGTCACAACTCGGTCACATAGTACATAAATAAGTTGGGTCACGTTTGATTTGTTTAGATAGCCTAAAATCATAAATCACAGTTGATATTAAATGAGGGCTGAGTTTCTTTTTTGCTATCGCGCTTTCGCATTGCGGCTGTTTTTGATCCTCGGCGGCTGCCGTAGCCTGCGACATTGGATGACGTCGCACTCGAGGAGGAGTTCCTGCTAATCCAAACATCGACGAAACAACAAACCGAGCGATTAAACTGCATCAAAACCACCACATATCACCAGATTAACCGACGACATGGCTGCTCAGAAGATAAACGAAGCTCATGAGCACATAGCTAAAGCTGAAAAATGGTGAGTCACGATTATAAAAATCTGTTAACGGCTCAGAAAATGTCAGTTTATTGACGTTAGCTAGCTGTAAAGGCCACTGTTACATTCACATCCAGGTTTATGCGCCGTAAATTAGCACTGTTTGTGTTATCAGCTCTTTAAATGTGGATTTAATAGATAATAAACGAGCCGTAATGCTGTCTTCTCCTGTAATCGTCATTAAAATGATCATTTAGCTGATTTAGATGTTCAATAATCTGCTCGTCATCTTGTTTTTGTAGCTTAAAGACGAGTCTGACAAAGTGGAAGCCTGATTTTGACAGCGCTGCATCAGAGTACGCCAAAGCAGGTACACTAAAATCAACATTATACCTTTAATATCAACACAACTATCAAAACATCTGACTGCTAACTGACTCATTCTGTGTCCTGGTTTCAGCTGTGTGCTTCAAGAATGCAAAGCAGTACGATCAAGCGAAGGATGCCTACCTGAAGGAGGCTGAATATCACACAGAAAACAAGACGTATCCTCTCTGTGCATGTTATATGACATGTATGACATGGCATGACATGTATGACACTGCTGTGTTTGGTTTTGTAATTTCCTTAACGTGCCCTGCAGGCTTTTCCACGCTGCAAAGTGAGTATCTTGTGTTATAGCTGCAGTAATAAATCAGCAGCAATCATAAATAAAACACTTGTTTGACTCTGACTATTTTCCTTTTTCCTCAGGGCTATCGAACAGGCGGGTATGATGATGAAGGTGAGTTCAAACATTGGACCCATTTAACAGGTGGATGCAGGTTAAATGTCTGCAGCAGAGTTGTGACGCTGCTGTGTTTGCACTGCGACAGGAACAAAAGAAGATGCCAGAAGCCATCCAGTACATAGAGAAAGCCTGTATGATGTACATGGAGAATGGGACTCCTGACACAGCTGCCATGGCTCTGGACCGGGCCGGAAAGTAAAAATAACACCTTATTTTCCACATTTAAGGAAATTTGCTGTTTGAACATAGACTTCAACATCAACTTTAATTCATCGACTGTTAGCTGCTCATTATAGCACAAATGATCTCAGAGATAGGATGGAGGCATGAGTATGTATTGTGTTTGCATCTTTAGCTTTGTTAATGTGTTTGTTAAAAACATCTTATTGTAATAATAGTAATGTGAAATACTGATGCTATTCAATGCCATGCTCAGGAAACAACAGGATTGACTTTTGTTTAATCTAAAACATTTTCTTTTCTTTTATTATTCCCAGACTGATAGAGCCTATAAACCTAGAGAAAGCTGTGGACCTGTATCAGAAGGCAGCGGGCGTGTTTGAGGTGAAATTGAGCTTCCAGCAAACAAAAAACTGAATGAATCACCGGACTGATGCTGATTGTTCGAGTTTATCCACGTTTTCTCTCTGCAGAACGAGGACCGCCTGCGACAGGCAGTTGAACTGCTGGGAAAAGCCTCCAGACTTCTGGTCAGGTTAAGAAGGTAAAGCAAATGAAGTCGAGGTGGAGGAGACATTGACGCTAAGCACCTGCGCTGCCAAAACACTGGATCAGTTACAGCTATCCTTTGTACAGAAAGTTATCATAGAACCTTTATTCAAAAAACTCCCTTAGACCTTTCCCATAAATAAAGTACAATACAAGTAAAATACAGTTTTCTATTCCAGTCAGTAACAATATATTTTCATCTTTGGATTCACGTGCTACTGCGGCAAATGGACACAACAACAACCACAAAGTTGTTTATCTGTTTAGTACCTGCTCCTCGTCATCCCTCACTCTGTTCTCGCCTTTCTAACCAGGTTGGATGAAGCAGCAGTCGCTCTGCAGAAAGAGAAGAACATGTACAAAGAGATTGAGAACTTCCCCATGTGCTTCAAGGTTGTTTTTATGCCATTAAATTTCTACGCACCTCAAACAAACTTCATATTTCACCACAGTCAGCCAGAATTTAAATTATGGTATAGAAGATATACTGTATGTTGTGGTGTCTCTGCAGGGTATAGAAGTCGAATACAACCTGTTTAGTTGATTCCTCTCTGCAGAACTGATTCAGTATAATTTAATCACGTTTAATATCTGAACGTATTTGATGAAGTTTAAGGAGTTCCTACTAGATGTTGAGCAGCTGTTCTGTAGCTTACCCCTGACCTCTGACCTCTTATGAATGGCAGCTCGTCAACACACATAAAACATATTAATTATTCGGTGCGTATTAATTACATACATGTTGGTCTTTTCTTTAGAAAACAACTGCTCAAGTGCTGATTCATCTTCACAGAGGGGACTACGTAGCAGCTGATAAATGTGTCAGAGAAAGTTACAGGTACATTTTACTACACTTGACATTAACTCACGTGGTTCATGGTGTCACACTCAAACTGAGCATCATTACATGAAGTGCTGCTTGGTCTCCCATCAGTCTGCCCGGCTACAGCGGAAGCGAAGATTGCATTGCCATGGAGACGTTACTGCAGGGCTACGACGAGCAGGATGAGGACCAGGTCTACCGTGTGTGCAACTCACCTTTACTGAAGTACATGGACAATGATGTGAGTACTGTTGATACATAATTACTAATACATGTGGTGTACTGTGTATACTGTATGTTAAGTGTTAAGTTAGTTAAAGTTTTTCTCTTTAACATTAAATAGTATTTCAAGTTTGGAGAAAAAAAACCACCTAAGCCCCATTCAGACACAATTAACATTACAGGGTTAGTTGGGAAATGAAATATTTAATGTGCTCGCTAATTTAATTAATCATTTCGGCATTTTAACCACGATGAAATTAAAGGATGTGGTCTGAAATAGATGTGGACATTCTGTTGGAAAAAGAGAAAACCATCCTACCTGTAGCTGACATTTCAACAGCCCATGAACTGATGAGTTTTTTCAGGGTTTTGCTCTCCTGATGGCTTCGACCTATTTACTTTTTTTGTTGATGTTAACATGTTTCCATCGATCTTTTACTTGCTCCATTTTTACACTCAAGTCAAATTTCACACTGAGCTTTTAAAAAGTGGAAAGAAAAGCTTCTTTTTCTGTGGAAACAACTCAGAGATTTAACTTCAAAATATGATGTTGTAGCTCCAGACTTTGCCAAAAACAAACTGTAAGTAATTACAGCTGTAATTATTACCCACATACACGTTCTGGACGGCTTTAACACTCAAAATCTCAGATAATCTGCTTCACTCAGGACTGTGTGGATGGTGCCTGGTAACATAAACAAACAACCCCACAACTGTCATCACATTTTCATTGAAATGTTGCTGAGCTGGACCGGTGATGTGATTGGTGCATAAAAATACTGTATGACATCACCTTTTCCCCAGCAGAGCCCCGCATGTCAGGATCACAGATGAAAACTGAACTGCAGAAATCTGTCATGAAAAACCCAAAACTGTTCAAACTTCTGCAGAAAGAATGTTCATGAAGGATCCCATCGATCGTAGTGAGAAGCTGACTGAGAAAATAAGTTTTCAGGCTCTTTAAAAATCTGACATCTGATGACACATTTTATTTCACAGTACGCCAAGCTGGCCATTTCCCTGAGGGTACCTGGAGGAGGAGGAAAGAAGAAGAAGGCTCCTGCCGCTCCACAAGGAGGCGCCAGCGGGGCGCCTGCTGCCGCCGACGAGGAGGAGGATGATTATGAGGGAGGGCTGTGTTAGCCTTCGGCCTCCGGAGTGCCGACTCGACCCGTCTGCTGCAGCACCGCTACACCCTCCGTGTACGAGTTAAAAACCTCGACAAACCCTTTCAGCTCTGATGCCCAGATGTTTGGCTGTTTGATATTTATCGTGCAAAAAAAACAAGAAACAAGCTCATTTAAAAACCTGCAACAGTTACAGTCGGTGTTGCAGAGGAGTCGAGCAGCCTTTTAATTTGCGTTCCTTTGAGGTGGATCCACGGTGTAATGAAAATTCTTAAATATTCAATAATGTATGAAAGCCTGTTATATGTAAAATGCTCTGTTATTTCTCGTCTCCGTGAAGCTGTAAATTCTGCTGTTATTGTTTGTGAGTACAGTCTAAAGATTGCTATAGGTATATTAAAATCAGAAACACTCTAAATGGGTTGATCAGTGTATAGGTGTTTATTTGTACAGAGTTAATTTATTCAGTATTCATGGCTGCAGCCTGTTGAAAATGTCACTGGAACAATATGCAACCAGTTTGTTCGTGCATGTTTGGGATAACGGTGAAAATCAAAGCGATGAATTTGTGAATATTAATGCTTAAAAATGACGATGGCACTTTTGTCTTCAGCATTATTCAAGAGAATTAACACAACAGTTCCTGATGGCGCAGCTCGAAGCCAGTCGACTGTTCTCATTCGTCTGCGTGGAGGTGTGAGTTATCTTCCACCTTCAGCTAACAAACAGTCACGGCTGTGTCTTTGTTTCCAGTTTCCACAGTACAATCCTCCAATCAGAGCGACTCAAACATGAAAAAAGGGACCATGCAGTGATGCTTTCAGTGCATTGATTTCCTTCTTAATGCTGTGTGTGTTTTGTGATTTATCTTATTGCTCATACTGTAAATGTGATCATTTACATGCCAATTAAAATGACTCTGATACCACATAACTAACGGTGATGAAGGGATTGTTTACATTATTTTTTTATCTGTGTTGTTGCCCACTTCTTGTATGTTCCTCAAAGGCATATCTCCAAACTTTGCACATGCATCAATAAACATTTCCATCGTGTGGCATTTTATCGTCTCTGTACATTTTCTTAAACGAGTTAGCGGACAGATTTTCCACATCAGAGAGACGAACAGCGGCTGCAGATGTCTGCGCCAAAATGGCCCCTGACAGACATGTAATGACTGTGTAGCTTCCTAAGACTTATTTATCTTTGATGAGGCTAATGCTCTCTCCCTGTTAAGTGATGTTTAATGCACACACATTCATGCTACTGGTATGATACACACACACACACACACACACGTCCTGAATGGCTGCGATGAATCTGTGCATTAGGAAGATAAAACTGGACATAAAAGTTTCCACTGGTGAAAATAAAAATGTCTGTTTTGTGAATTATTAACCTAAAATGTGTGTAAAGTCATGTGTGCAGACTTCATTAGATCAGGCAGTGTGTGAGCTGACACTGTGCAGCAGTTCAACTCTTTATAATGTTTTATAACTGTATAAAGATCAAACAGAGCTGAGGCAGCCTTTCTAGAAGGCCATGAAGAAAATCTATTTCCTTTATGTCCGACTAGTGGCCCTGTTGACTGCCCCACAGGAAACCTGACCCTCCTTCAGACAACATATGGATCCACAGAGTGGGAACTTAATGAGCAAAAACACAAACACACAGGTTTAAAAAGTACCAATTTATAAAGACGTGAGTCCTGTAATGGTCCTGTCAATGCAATGCAGCGTCCTACATGTGTTTTTATCTTTACCGTTAACACCAGACCTGCTTCTTTAATGTCAGTTTCTCCCTTTTTTTGCACCATCTCATATATATTCATACATCTTATTACTGTTCTGCTATAGGTTTTTAGACATTGAATATCCAGTTTAAATGTTTCATCAGTCTCCCTGTTCTCTGTGACTTTATCTTTGTTGTGTTTTACTTTTATTAATTTTAACTTGTTTGTCTTTCTTTTGGGTTCTCTGCTCTGTAAAACCTTTTTTAAAAGATGCTTTAAAATACAGTTATTGTTCATCTTAACCACAAACATTTTATAATAATTGATTTTTCCCCTCCGTATCAAACACCTTCACTCCTACATTCATTCATTATTGGTTGCTGCAGCCCTGATGCTGTATGTGACTATAAGTAAATATATAAGACAGTCAGTCACATTAATTTAATGTACCTTCAGCACTAAATATTCACGTTAATAGTCCACTACAGTTTCACTTAAGCACTTGATTTTCTTACATTTTATATTCTTCTCCTTTATCACCCGTTCACATCACATATTAGAGGGCTGTAACTTTGCAATATTCAATAAAAACAGAGAGAAAAACTGATGTAACAAAATGTATCAAAATTGTATAACATTGTATCAGAATTCTGGCTTCCTCCAACAGTCCAAAGACATGCAGGTTTAACAGGTTAATTGGTGACTCTAAATTGCCCGTAGGTGTGAATGTGAGTTTGTGTGGTTGTTTGTCTCTATGTGTCCTGTGATGAGCTGGCGACTTGTCCAGGGTGTATCCCACCTCTTGCCCTAAGTCAGTTGGGATAGACTCCAGCCCTGATAAGGATAAATGGTTACAGAGAATTGTATTGTATAAGAATATCAAAACAAAATCTAAGTTAAAAAAGTGGTGTTGATGCAGTCGATTTGGTGGTCATCTTCAACAGCTGTTTACGTCAAACTCCTGTTGAAACACAGATTCTCCTTTTCCACAGGCAAACAGCAGCTGAATACAAAACCCGACACCACCTCCAGATGTTTTATTTGCAGATGTCTTACTGATATGTGTTTAAATCATTTTCACCTTTTCCACAATCTCATTTTCTTTTTAGATCCATCAAAGCCTACATATTGTAACATACAACTCCTGTGATGAATATCTGTGAAAACAGCTCTTCCTGAGAAAGATATGTAGTTCATAAGAGTTCTTCTCATACAAACCAAACAAACAAATATTGTTTTATAATGTTTTCTGCGTTGTGTCTCTGGCGAGGCTCCCACGTGGCCTCTGATGTTTGTGTTCATGTTTCAGAGATATTTCCAGAGATGACCTTTTCCCTTGGTCCACTTCCTTCTCAGTTTTGCACAGTCCCACAGTCCAGTTGGAGAAAATATGAGATTGTGCTCATGCGGTCATTATTGTGCACTTATTTGTTGGTGGGAGGTCATTAGACGGGCGCCACCCAGAGACTTCAAGAAGGTCATGTACTTTGAGCTGCTGTTCATGCATAAGCACACACAACAGTCAGAGCCTTCCTCACAGAGACTTATAGTCGCATATAAGCGACCCTCATGTACTCTGGTGCCTCTCGTCCTGGACCAGAAAAATAGAGAGTCTTTTTCCAGGTTATCTCGTTGGTAGCACTCCCCCTCCTGCACCAGCTCCAGAGGTGACATTCCACGTTCATAGGACCAGTCTGCGATGCCAGCAGTCAGCACGTCTTTGCCTCCTCCCTGGCTTACACAGCACCTGATCCCAGTGCGGTTGGTGGACCCACAGTCATCGATAAATGAGTGTCTCCTAAATTAAAATGGGTGTTAGAGCAGTGCAGGTTTTGCAGGCTCAGCTGGAAACTTTGAAATAACATACTCAGTTCCCAGTTACAATCACATTACACCTAATGCAGGGCCTGATGATCGGTTGGGTTTTTTTTTTCATGGATAATATGCAGCTCTTAACAATGTTATTATATCACAGGATGAGGCTCAACTTCAATCAAGGCCTGTTTTTGTGCAAGGGAAGCTCTACTGTTTGTGCTTTTAATGATTAAAACTAGAATCAGATTAGATGTGCATTAGACACCTAATGAACCTCGATGAATCAGCTCATCTAAAAGCTGCTCAGCAGTAAGAGTGTAGGTGATAGAGTAAGATGTGTTGACGTTAGTGTAAACTGTAGAAGATGGGCTATAAAAAATATAAAATATAAATTAAATATAGAAAGAGTTAGATGCCTTCTGTTGGATCCCAACCACAGCTGGAAAAAACAAATCAAACAGATAAGATAGGTTCACTCCACTGATTTCAGAGATGTGAAACTGAAAACTGAAAAAGTAGACCTAACTCTGCTTTCAAGGAAAATGTCTGCAGCAATGAAATAAGTATATTTACTCATATTGTACTTTAAGATATTTGTATTTGACTTGTAATATAGCATGGACAGATAATATTAAGTAAAGTTTTTAAAGTTTCAGGTTGCTGTAAGAGAAAGATTTTCGGATACCATCCATCCATCCATCCATTTTCAGTAATCGCTTATCCTCATCAGGGTCGTGAGGGACTGGAGCTGACCCCAACTGACCCTGGACGAGGTCACCAGTTCATCACAGGGCTGACACAGAGAGACGAACAACCATCTCCCGAGAACATGCAATGCTTTAGTGTCTGCTGTGAGGCGACACTGCAATCACACGTCACACGACCACTGCATCACCTGTCAGCCTGATTTTCAAATACCAAACATCATTATCAGATATATGTTAGACCCACAAGGTAAATAATAAAAACAGGAATGAATGACAAGTTTACATTTTATATTTTCAGTTCATTTCTGGTCCTGTTTTGTTGTTTAATGATGTTTTTATTGTTTACATTACATGTCGAACATAAAGTTTGATGTCTGAAAAACCTAAAACTAAAAAAGCTACATGAGAAATAAAAGACCATGTATCGATGTTGCTGTATGTATACTGAGACACTGATATTGATCATCAAATCAAATAAAAGGATTTTCAATGGAAACTATTGTATATTCCACTTACTTAGTTACTTAAGTTAGTTGATGAAGATTTTAAACACAAAACATACGGCATGATTAGTTGAAGGGAGCCATACTGGATTGTGAGTATGTTTACTTTTGGTGCCACACATTGATGGCAAGATCTTTACTTCCACCATCCACTGGCTCTTAGTATGCCGTCAGCTGAACACAGTGTATTCAGTCAAACATTGAAGGTCGCTCTGAGAAATGTAGGAAATCACTGGTTGCTGTACGGGTCGCTGAGAGAGGCTGAAGTAAAGTAGGTATCATGAAAATATAAACAGCGCTTCATCACAAAGCAAACACTGAATCATGACTCTGAACATCAGAAAATTATGATATATGTGACATTGAGGACGGAGGAGGTTGAGTGTTCCCAGAAGAAGTCGTTAACCTCAAATAATTTATTAGTCTGCATTTAAAGCTTCACCAAACAAACCTAACCCCAGCTGCTGGATGAAAAGTTAAGATAATAACAGAGCAAACAGCAGCTGTAATTCTGATCTGAAAAGTGATTCATCTCTGAATCTTATTAACTAAAACTGTGTTTGAACGCAGACAATGTTCCTCCTCATCAAGTCACTTACTCTGTGTTTTCTCTGAGAGCAGACACCGCCTACTCCTCCGAAGAAGCCCATTGTGTTATGAAACACAGAGGCTGTTGTCTGCTGCAGGACCAGAAGAATGAAGTCCTGTTGACCTCTGACCTCATTGTTGTCTGTTAAAAGCTAAACTCTTCCCTGCTTTGAGACTTCTTAAGTAGCACAGCAGTTCTCAATAATACATGGCTGCTCTTCAATCTGAGTGCTGTAATTCTTTATGGATGTAATGTTAGAAACAGCCCAGAGGTAATACAAGACATCTGTCAACAGTTCTTTATGATGAGGCTGACATCCTGGATGTGTGCATTAACATGAGCATCTTCCTGTCTGCTAATGCCGAGGCGCTGTGAGCTTTGATGACCACTAAACATACCTTCAATTATCAGTGAATGAATCATCCTTCTTCATATAAAATAGCTTCTAAAGCTGATCTCTTACATCCAGGTATCACATCTGTAATCGATGCAGAGACTGTGCTTTGTGTTTTGAATGAAAATCCTGTCAAGAATCGACAGTTTAGCCGTGAAGTTTGAGTTTTTAGGTCATGCTAGCAGCCTGGCTTTACAGATGGAAATGTCAGTTAGTCGGTCCAGACTGAAATATCTCAAAAACTACTGGATGAATATCAATTAAATCATGTACAAACACGATTGTGTACAACACGAAACATTTGTGGTTCCCAAAGGATGAATCCAACTAACTTTGGTGATCCCCTGACTTTTTGTCTAGTGCCATCAGCAGGTCAAAGTTTTCTCTTATCCTCAACATCTTCTAGATGGATTGGTGAAAAATTTTGTACACACCACTGACAGTATAAAGAATGGACTGCATATCCTTGACGTCACCCACAGGTTTTCTGAAGAAAACTGATTTCTTCTCTGGCCGCCGCCATGTTGGCAGTCCTGCCTCTTCGACCTACCGGCTAAACTAAAAATTGCCAAAATCGTGGATCATCAGCGGACCTGAGGTGGGCTGGTTGACGCCTGGGTGCTCAAACAAGCACTCTCGCTGTCATTTGTAATGACACCCACCTGTCAATCAAAGCAGCCGCGCTGTTAATTATGTATAACTTTAAACCTCAAAGCAGCCAAAGATTCATTGTTTCCAGATGTTGAATCGTATGGATTGGAGTTGGAGAATGGAGTTGAAATTTGTGATTTTCAGTGAAATATCTCAACAATTTTTGGATGAATTACCATGAAAACTTGGTTCCGACATTCATGTTCCCCTCAGGGTTGATTGTCATCTCTTTGGTGATCATCTGAATTTTCACTGAGCCATCTTCAGGTCAAAATTTGTTCAATACTTTGATTTGAGACCAAATACCTTTAAAACTAATGACATTCCCATCAGCCACAGCTGTACTTTGTATTAAGGGCTAATTAGCAAGTGCATTTAGAGTGTTAGCAAGTACCATTGTGCCTAAGTACAGCCTCACTGAGCTGCCAGCATGCCTGTAGATTCTTAGTATTGATGACTGGAAAAAAAAACCCTGTATAATGTCAGTGTTAACATGTATTTGTATGTTTAACCGTTGTAGTTGACATGATTTGAGTGCAAAGATCACGGACTAAACCAACAGGAGGTTAAAAAAAACCATGAACATCATCCAAACTGGAGCTACAAGGTCTTGATACGACTGCAGCAATCTACAGTTTATCTGTCTAAATTCCAAAAGAGACGATCTGCCCGCAGCCACCACAGAAAGACACTAAAAAGCCCACTTAAGCAGAGGCACCTTTAGAGTGCATGGAAAGTGCATCCATGTAAATATTGAACACACACACAGTTTGGATTTCACTCGCGGATCAATATTGAAGCTATCTGGACGTTAATCTCATTTGCTGCAGACTGGCAGTGTGGGATCTCCAGTGAAATTCAGCATTTAGGAAGATTTTTCATGAGATTCATGAATATTTTAGGCTGGCAGGACTATGAGATGTTAGAGAGATAATCAATAGTCTATTCATCCACATCGTTTTCTTCTTTTGCAGGTTTTTTTTCTGACAGAAGACAGAAAGGATGAAAAATCAATCAACCGTTGAGGACTGTAAAAGCTCCAGAAAAAATAATTGAGGTTATTTGTCAGGAAGTTTTTTCCTGATGACCTGATGAATGATCAAATATTTCAAATTTGAATACTTACTTACTGTATCTAAGAAATGAATCCTGCACTGGTCAGACAAATATTAACTCTTTTCACGAGGCCCTGCATCATTTCCGTTTCCACCACAAACATTCACCAAAAGACGTACACTATATGACCAAAAATACATAGACATCCAGATATTTAACCCATGTGATTACTGAACATCTAATTCATAAAAAATGGCATTAATATTCTGTTAAAACATCATCCACTCTTCTGATTTCAGATTTTCCACCAGATTTTGGAAAATGGCTGCTGGGATTTGCTCTCATTCAGCCACAAGAGCACTAGTCAGGTCCAACACTGATGTTAGGCAATAATACCTCTACCTCACTATTTCCACACCAAACTGGGAAAACCATTTATATATGGCATGCTGTTCTGTGAAACAGAAAAGGGACTTCACTAAACTAAAGATGAAAACACATTATTGTCTAGATAGATGTGTTGTGTTATACAATAAATAATCCTAATTGACTATTGCTGTAATCCACATTATTGCAAGAACTGCTCATCCAAGTAAAGAGAACCAACAGTCCATCATTACTTTAAGACATGAAGGTCAATCAACGTGGAAAATTTCAAAACTTTCAATGTGTCCTCAAGAGTAGTCGCGAAAACCATCAAATGTTTTGATGAACCTGGCTCTCATGAGGACTGCTCCAGCAAAGAAAGACCGAGCCCACCTCAGATTAAAGCCAACATAAATGCCTCATAGAGTTCAAGTAGTAGACACATCTCTGAGAGGAGACTGTGTGAATCAGGCCTTCATGGTCGAACTGCTGCAAATAAACCATGACCGAGGGAGACCAACAAGAAGAAGAGAACTGTTGAATGGACATTTGATCAACAGAAATCTGTACTTTGGCCTGATGCATCCAAATTTGAGATTTTTGGTTCTAGCTGCTGTCTTTGTGAGACACAGAGAAGGTGAACAGATGGTAACTGCATGTGTGGTTCCACTGTGAAACATGGAGGAGGAGATATGATGGTGTGGAGTGCTTTGCTGGTGACACTGTTGGAAATGTATTCAAAATTCAAGGTTAGCAGGGCTACCATAGCATTATTTAGTAACATGTCATCCATCTAATTTGTGCTAAGTGGGACCATTATTTATTTTTAAGAGGATAATGACCAAAAACACACCTTCAGGCTCTGTAAGAACTATTTGACCAAGAAGGAGAGTGATGGAGTGCAGCATCAGATGACCTGTCCTCCACAATCAATCACCAGACCTAAACCCAGTTGAGATGGTTTGGGATGTGTGCTCAGCATATATGGGAACTCCTTTAAGACTGTTGGAAAACCATTCCAGGTGACAACCTCATGAAGCTGATGTCAAATGTGCAGAGCTGTTATCACCGTAAAGCTTTGAAGAATCTAAAAATATAAAACATATTTTGCTTTGCTTCCAAACCATTTAAAAAACATCACCTTCTCATATTGAATGAAAAGGTGAGTCCAAATCTTTAACAGGTATCAAAGATCTGCCAAACTACTGACATTTCCTTGATTTATTTGTACCAACAAAGTCTTATTGAATTATGCAATACTGTACACTCTAAAATAAGCAATGCTATATATAACATGCAATATTTAACTTAATTAATTGAGATTTTCTTCACACATTCAACATCCAATGAATTCAAAGTACCCACCTACTCATACATCCAATAAAAGGTTGTTGAGGTGTGCTTCCTCTTTAAGTACCCGCCCCCAAATGGCCTACACAAAGGACTCAAACAGCTTATGTTTCTCTATATTATATCGTGTTTTTAATATTTTTTTAGAAATAAACTTAACACCAATCTTGACAACAATTCTGTGTCTTATTGTGACTAAAAGTTAAATAAAGAAATCAATTAAACTGTGTGAGATACTGCCCATCTTTCCTAACAAAGATGGCTCAGCAAACAATGAGGAAGTTGGCGCGTCCTCACAACCATGTTAGCATTTAGCTCAAACAGCGCTGTGCAGCTTCACAGATCCTCTTGTGACTGTTGACTCTTGTTTCAATATGAATTAAATGTTTGCTGAAATCATCCCGAATAGCTTCGTTTGAGACTCAAAACAACAAGGACCTGATGTAAATCACCACTCTAATAATTCTGACATTAACGTGCAGCAGGTCAGTCAGGATCAACTAACCTGAACCTTCAGCCCCATAAGTACAGCCTGTTGTGGCCCATTTGGCCCGGGAGCGTATCAATAACTCCCTCTCAAGAATCCGATGAATAATGGATCAAAGACAAAGGTTACTTAAGATTCACATCCATCTGAGGGATTAGATCAGCAGGTCCGGACTTCAAACAGCAGAAACAAATCGAGGGCTGACATGTTTTGAGGTTGGTTATTGATTATGGCTGGCTGCAGTTCAGGGCCTCATGGGTGACTCTCTGACTGCTCCCACATGACTGCTGCAGCGCAGCATCCAGTCGGTCTGGATTTCCAGGGAAAAGTGACAGCTCAGGGCTTCAGAGGTTGGCAACAAGCATGTTGATGATCTCCAAAAGTCAGCTTTTCCCTCAGCAGCATTTAGCTGTTTATTTTGCTTATTTCCATAAACTGATTCATTTTGGTGATTAGGCCAAGCGATGATTCATCTCATCACGAGCAGGACCTTTAAGTGCCCTGTGTTTTAAACGTGGAGGTCGGGGAGGGTCATTTGGCTCTGTCCTGATGACTCCCATCATATCTTGCTTTTCCTCCTGCCTAATGCACTTCAGAGGCAGCATGGATCATTTTCTTGTCAATACAGTCGTTAAACATATCAAAGCGTGCATGATTGATATGTTTTAATCGTACTGTATGAATGCTCCAGTTCAAACTTGACTGCTTCTTCTGACTGTGTACACAACAAGTAAACATGAGGTCAGCGCTCCTTGGCTTGTTCTTCTGTGCAGTTTATTTTAATAGTGGTGACAAATAACCTTAAGTGGAGTTTGAAGTGTTGTTTGGTCTGTGAAATACAGTTACAGTAATTTCAACATTTATATATTCACTTTGCTTCATTATTTTGAGTCTGAAATTCGTGTTTAGTGCTCATTTTTCTACTTTTTACAGCAGTCAGGACGATTAAAAACCAAAATTTTCTGTCTCTCTCTCATTTAAATACAGGAACCACTGGGGCTCTAATCCCGTAGAGTGACGACGAGACAGTTCCCCCACTCAGAGTCTCAACTCCCTCCTTATCAACACCTGATACCAGGCCATCTCTGAACTCCTCCATCTGTCTGCAACCCTTATTTATCCTCTCCTCTCTCCTTCAGTACCTCATCTTAGTTCACCTTCATCTACAATATGCAATAAACCTGTCTAAATCTATAACCATGTTGGTGTGGTCTTCGTGAGAGAACAGAGGATATAAAAAGTTACATTTAAAGTCTTAAATGTAACAACAATATTAACCCCACTGATCACCTGAAGGAGACATTTTCATTTTGTCTACTCGCTTGTTGCCTTCAAAGTAAATTCGGAGGTCAGACTGCAGCGCAGGAGTCGTGCAGCTGAAAGAGATTCAGTTTCTTTCTTGCTTGAGGACGCTTCAGCATCTGTCACAGCTCGGCACATGAACCCACCGACAACTAACACCACAATTCAGCTCGTGTGTCCCCAACATTTTAGGGGGGGACTTGGAAAGCCACAAACAGATCTGAGCACTTTGAGTCATCATACATGTTTGTTTACTCAGCGTATGACTGGATTAAATGAAATCAGAGATGTTTTTACTGCGATGTTCTTAATTATTGCAAGAGCTGAAAACATTTTGGTAAAAGTAATTTTTCCTGCCTGCAGGGTGAAATGTGACAGGCTTGTTTGATGTGCTGGTTTCATGCCGGTAGGTGTCGCTGTTTCTCTCTGATGAACAGCTGGACAGCAGACCTGGAGAGATGCAACGATCAGTGAAAGTCTCCTGACATTTCTACAAACCTTCCTGGAAGTGATCCTGCTTAATGTCTGCTCACTCAAACATTCAGAGTAAAAATTAAAACACGAGAAAATATTCGTGTGAAATCAAACAGAAGCGATGGATTTTGGGACACGTTATCTTTTAATACTTGTGGTATTTGTCTCCATCTCTGCGTCCCACCTCTTGCTTCCAATTATCACAGGGGGCTGGACCGGTTACCACACGAAGACTTCTGATTGGCTGAGTCAGGTGTCAATCACAGGCTCGTCCTGTAGCGTCCTGTTCAATCCACACCAGAAGTCAGAAAGTCAAATTTCACCAAGGAGACCAAACGGGAAGAGTAAATTATCCGGTTATTCTGAGCGCTCCCATCAAGCGTCACAGTGAAGAAGTGAAATTAGACCTTCTTATTTTTGAACGTTTCACGTTAATGTGGTTTGTAGTGTTTTAATTGGACTTGAGGACTTGTTGGCTCCTTTCTCCGGCATTTTTACGCGCAGCTTTTTGCGCACCTGAGTCCGCCGCTCAGTTTGTGCAGCGTCAACATGACTTTAACGCATCAGAGCGACTGAACCATCATGGTGACATTACTTAACGGTGACATGCCTGCTGCTGTGGTGAACCTCGGTAAATACGCAATCTCTCACTGTGGGATAACCGCCGGAGTCCAGGTGTCATCAGGGAGAGCTGATGTGGCCGTTTGGAGGAGCGCACCAGTTTGATGTCAGCTGGGATTTGACAGAGCGCAGGAGTTTGGGATGCAAGAGAAACCTTAGAGAGACAATCCTCGGCTAGTTTTACCTGGATTCAACACGGGCTGCCCGGAGCCATGGCCTCTGAGGTGGTGTGCGGGCTGGTCTTCAGGTTACTGCTGCCAGTGTGTCTTGCAGCTGGTGAGTTTTTGTCTTTAATCTTCACTTTTTACGCACCTTAACTGAACTTTACTGCTGTGTGTGTGCGCCAGGTGGGGTTGGGTGATTGATCAGTTATTAGTGTATCTGATTTCATCCCATAAATCAGTTTATTTAACTTAAAGGTAACGTGTAATGAAGGCTGCAGCTTATATTTAACATTCTGACTCTTTGTTTTAATTTAGAAAAATGAGTTTTACCAACTTTTTCTGGAAAAATCTGTGACATGAATTATCAAAATCTGAGACACAGCAGGACAAACCTGAAGCGTTTGAGTGTGCAGAGTCTTGTGAGCACAAATCAAATGTAGGATTGTGTCAGAATAATTGATTTTTAGGATAATTTGTGATTGACCTCATGATGCTGGAGGTCACAGTTCATTCCTCATCACTGCTGAGTTCTCTGCTCCAAACAACAAAAACAACACACTGCACAGAGTCACACAGCAGATTAAATATCAATTACAAACCAGGACAGCGGTGTAGCAGCACTGTTCTTCACCTGGCTGTCACCTTTTATTGGATTTGATAAAGGAAACACAGCCGACAACAGAGCGTCCGGTCACTGCAGAGTGTGCATCACAAACAACCTTTTGGAGTCCCTGCTTGCTCTCTGCACACCGTTCATGTGCAGAAATGTTAAAAAACACAAATATTAAGAGCAACTTTTCTGTTTTTAAAGATTTAAAATGCCGAAATATTAAAATCACAAACCAGTTTTAATTTCATCAGAATGAAAAGGTCGCCTGTGTGGCTCAAACAGAGAATCAGATTATGTGTTATTAAAGCATTAGAAATTAATTTCTGTGGTTTCTTGTCTGTGGTTTTGATTATTAATGATTCGTTAGTGTTATTATTGATTGTTTATCTGCTGACTGGACATCCAGTACATGTCTTTAGTGTTAATACTGTTAATTTAAAATAATATTGTCTTGACAGTGTTGCATTCCTCTGAGTTTCAGTCAGCGGTGGAGTTTGTTTACTGAATTTATAACTTTGTTAAGAAAAGTGCTCAACACGGATGAAATTTTTGTTGCTGTGTTGGTGAGTGTTTTTGTTTGATTCACTCTTTTGCTATGCAGATTCAGCAGATGACTCATACTCGAACTTTTAGCTGCTTTAAACAGTCCTCTCAGCCCAGATTTGACCTGTTTCACACACTTCAACGCTGATTTTAGAGTCTGCGAAGCTCGAGGTATGATCACACCTTGGTTGCAGACTCTATTAAATGCAATTCACTTTGTGTTTTAATTCTGTGGTAGGCCACAAGTGAAAGATGATTAGCGTCTAGCTGCCACTGTGGTTCCACTTTGGTGTCTGTGCATAAGACTTATGGGGCTGAGGTTACTTTTAAAGCTAACAGCATGCTTTCTATAGATAAGACCCACTCAGTACCACCATAATGCATCACTTGACAGCCTCGACGCCCCCTTTATTTCCAAAAGCAATTGTGAGGCCATGCATTGTCTCCATTAATTCGTGGAAAGTCGTTTTAACAGTATGAATTAATAATGCGGCTGTGAGGGAGAGAAGAATTGCCTTCCCCTTTTATCGTAAACATACCTTTAATATTTTATGTTTTTTCAAAGTGCAAATGAGCACTTGTCATTCACTGCAGCTGTACGCAGTAACTGACAGGATGAGGGAAATGTAAAGTGGAAAGAAGGGAAGGTATACAGGAACAGACGGTGTTAGCCATGAGAGAAGGTATTTCTGCCATCAGCATCACCTGACTTCCTTCATCATTCCTGTCTGACAGTCAAAGATCTTAATTCAAACTTGAACGGTGTGAATCAGTAACACCAGCTCACAAACAGTGAACAGATTGTTGTCTTTATTATTTGTAATTTTAGGTTTTTGGCCTCTCAGTGCTGAATGAACGGAGAGGAAACACACTGCAGCACAGCAGATGTTACCTGACTCCTACATTACCCTCACTGTATATGTGCAATATATGTCTCTTTTCTCATGTCCTCTCATGTGAAAGACTCGTCTGCTGACGTTACATAGTCTGTGTTTCGTGTTGGCCATCTGACAGCACCTCTATTGAAAAGCTGGGTCCATGTGTACACAGTCCCCCTACCACACACACACACAAACAGACATTTGCACACAGCTACATTTTCGCTAATCAAACAGCCCGCTGTTTATGTGTTTACTGGCAGAGTTTGGCGTGTTAACATCGTTATGAACATGCACTTGCAACAAATGTTTGATCTGATATCAAACTTGTGATGTGGTTGTACAGATGGTGCAGCCGGTCAGTTGTGTTGAGTCAGAGTAAAGCAGCAAACAGAGTTGGAGGTGGAGGGTGCAGATGCTTAGCTGATGTGAGCATCACTGGACTGCAGACAGAGTTGGCACCACCAGAGGAGAGGTGGTTGTGTAAAAAAATAATGCTTTTAACCCACTGAAAATGTATTTGAGTCGTCTATTCAAATATCTAAACACAAAGGAACAAAACTATTCAATCAAAACCACATTAAAGTGTGTAAATCAAGCAGAAACAGAACAGCTACCTCTGAAAATGAATTAGAAATTTAGTTCTGGTGTAGTCCGTTAATTTAAAATCAAAGGTCCTGTAAAGAAAAATAAGTGTTTTGAGTTTAGCTTTAATTTTTTTTTGCCATTAAAAGAAAAATAAGCTGTCAAATGTGCCTTTCAACTGATTATGTTCAGCTTAGCCGAACACACATTAAAATAAAAACTCAGACAACTACAATGCTAAGAACAAATAATAGTGTTCAGGTTTAAAAAGATTTAATTATAGTCATAATTTGATAATTTCTTTTATTTCCTCTCAATTATTTTTAATGGAGAAAAAACTGACATCAATGTGAGATTCAAAGTAGAAAAAGAGAGACATGAAGGAGAAATTGTGGGGAAATTTAATGTTTTTGTGACACAAGTATGTGTAACTCGTGTATGAAACACTAAAATTAACACCTTGTAGCATCAATACTTCATTTTTGGCTTTTTAGCATGCTAGCAGGTTAATGATTCCAGGCTACTGACATTGAATGTAACTTCTGAAATATTCCTCTTACAAATGAAAAGTTGTATTCATAAACAATAAAACACTTTAGCTACTTGTCCTGGTATGACTCTTAGCTTATGCTTGCTAATGTGAGTTAGTTATTGGCGGTTAATGTTTGAAATTTCAGTTGACTTTGACTCGTCTCTACTTGTGCGTCTCTGTAGTATTATTTTACCATCATAACATTACAGTAACTGTCTGTTTTAGCCACAATGGCTGATGTTAAGCACAAGTTACGTAGTTTTGCTTAAATGCTACATTAAGGCCCCCTGCAGACTAGTGTTTGTCAGCTAATGGGGAGCTAGTCAGTAGTTAGCTAATAGTGAGCTTTTAAAATTTAGGTTTGTGGCAGAAAACTCAAGCAAAAATGAATATTTCCATGTTTTCTTCCTGTTCTATGATAGTAAACTGATCGTGTTTGTGTTTGGACTGTTAATCAGACAAAATGAAGACATCAACATGAACTCTTGATGTTTTATAGACAAAAGAATTAGTAAAGAAAAAGATAACTGGAGATTAATAATGAAAATAGTCATTAATTGTATCTCTGAATGAAATAACCGGCTACAAGATGTGTTATGTCATGCCCAGTAGGCGGTTTTTGTTTGTTAAAATCCAGATTAAACACCTTAAATTCTGGATGTCATTCTGGATCCATCATCCACTTAGTTTCAAGTTTCACACTGTGATGAAGACAGTAAACCTCTGCACAGACTGTGGTATGCTCTTTATTATTTTCTTCAGAGGGGTTTAAATTCCTCTGTTATCACCCAGTGCTTGGTCTGGCCCGGTACCGAACCGTCTTATCTCTTTTTTAAATGTTTTTAGGCTCAAACTCTGAAGTCAGTTGGCTTTGATTTCACATTTAAGGCTGGTCTCCTTCTCCTTGTGTTTGAGCTTTGTGTGGCTGTAATAATAGCTTTTTACTGGGGGAAGACAAAAGCCTGATTCAGACGTTGAATGGCAGTAATCTGATGTCTGAAAACAACGGCAGTTTATTTTCATTCCCTGTGTAAAAATCCTCAGATGGTGAGTCATACAGAGAAGGCAAATGGTCAGGAAGACTGCGGTCAAGTGTCTGCAGGCTATAACAGCTGGAGCTGAGCCATGCAGATGCAGATAGATTATCTATATCTCTGCACAGTATAGATACAAATTTACTTCTTTAGGATAACAGAGGCAGGGTGCGCTGCAGACTGCCAACTTGGGTGAAACAGGCAGGTTTAGAGCTCATTTAATGGCACATTTAACAAAGATAAAATTAAGTGGGTGTGGATAGAAATGGTGCAGAGTGAGACCAAAAATTTAAGATTGTGAGTCATTCACCCTCGAGGCTTTAGCTGAAACTCCATGTTTGAGAAAAAGGGAACAAAAAAATTATAAAGTCCCTTTTTATGTTGTCATCTTGTTGCTAGCAGTATCTGGCATACGTGAAGCTTAATCATATAGATGTAATTCTATAATCTACATAATCTTCAGATGTTGGTGGTTTTCTCATATGATGACAGTCCTCGTAACATTTATTAACTTTTGTTAGTTTTCATTGGTCTGTATCTGAGCACAGAGAAAACAAGGAGGTTCACTTACTGTAGGGCTCCAGCAAGGGAAAAGTCAGAGCCAAGTCAGATGTCAATGAATAGGTCCATTGAGTGTGCAAAGATAAATAAAAGCACCATTTTCAGCAGTTAAGTGTAATTTTTCAGTAGTTCAAGACCGGCAGCTGCCCGAGATCTCTACCACTGAGACGGTAACTCACGCAGCCGACCAGGTTGTAAACTTTGTGCTTGTTGATATAACCGTGAAGAGAAATTTGGGAGGTCAGACTGTGTGTCCACATTTTGTACAAGGTTACTGTGTACTTCCCTCCTCTGCCACGCTACCTCCTGTCCTAAAAATGTTCAAAGAAATGTAGAGACGTGAATATATTTTGTGCAAACTCTGAGCTGTAAATGTTACGTGAGCTAGTATCTGAGCTAAGTAAGTGCTCGGGCTTCATGCACGTGCACGAGGAAGTGTTGCTACAGTGTGGTTCATTTTAGGTGCAGGGTTAATTGACGTTCAGTCAGCAGGTGATGTGAGCCGTTTAACTGGTAAAAGCACCGATCAGGGCAGATGGTCAGTCTCTGCTTTAAGGATCAATACATCAATTAATGGTTTTTGGAAGTCACGTTTGCACTTAAGCGTTTTAACTTTCATCAAGAGCTCAAAAGACTTCCTTTATGTGCCTCCACAGGGTGTGTTTAAATATAAATATGTGTGTGTGTGTAGGAGGAGTGTTCTGGAAAGGGTGAGTGTGTGCAGTTACATAATCCAGTGTCTTGTAGTGATCAATGACAGTAAGAAGAATGGATGGCGTATGCGCGCCGTCACCGCTTTGAAGCTTAAAATCTGTGGTGCCGCCATGTTGTAAACATGTTTATTTCTGCTGTGAAGTTGGACATTTTAACATGGGGGCTTATGGAGACTGACTCGTTCTGTAGCCAGCCTCAAGTGGACGTTTGAGGAACTGCAGTTTTTGGCACTTACCTGTTGGCTTCACTTCACAGCCACGGAGGTTGCCGCTTGGTAGTGACACATCCTAAATACTGCAACAGTGCATTAAACTCGAGCTTGGCTTAATTTAAAGTACACTATGGCTGCAACTAGTGATTATTTTCTTGGTTAATCGTCTGAAAAATGTCCATCAAATTTCAGAGGTTGGAAACAGGGGATGTTATGCTTAAACAATTTATCAATTATCAAAATATTTGCTGATTTATAGTCGTCAATTGAGAAATGACAAATTATTATAAAGAAGAAGCACAAAAATCAGCATTAGTCTTTCATTTGACACATTGCCTTTAATATCCTTAACGTTCATCACTGTCATAAATTAAATGTAACAAATTAAGGAAAGTAAAAATATTACAAGAATTAATAGGATTTTAAGGATTAAGAGTAGAAAAAAAAAGATTAAAAATGAATCATCATTAGCTGTTAAATCCTACGGAAGCCTTAAGTAGTCGTACATTCATACATTTTATTTGTTTTCTCGAGATCTCAAGTTATTTTCATCGAAATAACAAATGTTATTATCCTGAGATAACGGGGTAATTTTCTTGAGATCTCAAGATAACGATGTTAGCATAATTAACATAATTAATTTGAGATCTCAAGAAAACAAAAGGATCGTCTAGTATATTAAATCAATGCAGGAAACATCATTCAGTGTAGCAATGTCAGAGGAGCAGGAGAATGTTGCAATTATTTAATATACTAGGCTATCCTTTAGTTTTCTCGAGATCTCAGATTAATTACAACATTATCTCAGAAAATATTTTGTTATCTTGAGATCTCGGGAAAATTGTCTTGTTATCTCGGGACAACAACATTTGTTATTTTGACATAATGACATAAAAAACTCGAGATTTCAAGAAAACAGATTGTTATCACAAGAAAATGGAGGAAATATAATCTATGAATGTACGACTGCTTAGGGCTTCCGTAATTTAATATACTAGACTATCCTCTTGCTTTCTTAGATCTCAAATTATTTAATGCATTGTTTTTGGAAAAAAGTTTTGTTACCTTTTAAATGTTGAGAAAATTATGACATAAGTAACTCCAGTTTTCGAGAAAACAGAAGAAATAAAATATATGAATGTATGACCGCTTGGGGCTTCCGTAAAATCAAAAAGCCTAAAAACAAACACTGAACTATTTTCAGACACCGCTTGTGACGTTTCACACTCTTCACGCTCCACGTGGTTTCATTTCAAGTTTTGGCAACCAACATTTATTTTCCTGTTTTTGAAAAACTCAGAGGTACATCAAGCATGTTAGGGGCGTCTGATGCGTGACGCCGCAAAAGATTTTGTTTAGTCGAGCTCCATCATAAAAAATATCCAGTTTCTATAATGCTCACAATCCATGCAAGGCCACGGGGATTCGAAAACTTCACGTGCGATATGAAGCTGCACAGCTGGCCTCTGGCTGCTTCAGTCATCTCTCTTAACACCCAAAGACTATCAGGTGATTACTTCAAAACAAACGTCCCTGAATGACTAAATAAAGCTCAGGCTGTACTTTTCTTTGTGATGCAGCCAGACGAACAGATAATGAGGCTTGTGAGTGTGAAGTTTGGTCACAGGAATGTTCTGGCTTTTTATTGCAACGAGCAGCTTTTCTACACCGGGAATATTTTAATGAGTTTCACCACATGTTCCTTTCAAATCTGTGTTTAGTTTATTTGAGTGACGACTCCTGACCAGGCAGCTCATTACCACTGCCAGCTTCTGCACTTTATTTACTGTTAAACGTTATGTAATGCGCACAGAGCACTATTGAATTAGTGGTGTTTTTTAAATGGAGTGTTCTCGTTGATTTGCTGCTCAATCTGTGTGTTTGTTTGTGTCTTTGTTTCTGCAGCTTGCCTGTTCAGGTACAATGCCCTGTCCTTCGTCTACCTCATCTACCTCCTGCTTATTCCACTCTTCGCGGAGCCCACAAGCACAACAATGCAGGGTAAGATCTCTTGTGTAATCCTCTTTAAACTTCACACGTTCAACGGCTTTGGATTTGTCCATCGCCTGGAGAATCTTGACTTGTTTCCTAAAAGCCTCCAGTTTGAATTGCAATATTGTTCTCTCTAATGTAAACCAGCCCTTCTCCAGGGGACTTGAATTTCCTTGAGATGAGGATGGATTTGGCACATAGTTCAGTCCATGAAAGGTAATATCGGTTAGTGCGGGCATCAGTCCATCTGTAAAAATAAAAATGATCCACGGCTGGCCAGATCTGACAGAGAAAGACGTGATCTATCGGGGTCAGATCTGATGTCCACTCCATGAAAATTAACATTTTAGGTTTTGGTTCGGTTTATTTGCAAAGATAATGTCTGTATAACTTAAAAGAGAAGAAAACTGAACACACATGCTGCAGAAAGAAACCCAAAAAGAGTCTGTAATATATCCTTCAGAGAAAGAAAAAGAAAATTGAGATGAGGGCTGTTTTTGAAAACGCCTAACCGCTTCAGTTATCGGAGGGGGATATAAAAGTTTCTCCTAAGGCTCCACTGATTCTTTAGAGGGGTTTCATTTCGTAATACCATGACCTGCGTGCATTTGAAGTGTTATTAGTTAATCTAACCAATGTGAAAGTTGAGGTATTTAAGCTCTTTGGTTCAGAAAAGAGTTCGGTAAATGAAAGCCACTCCGAAAATCTGGTTAAAAATAGCCTCCACATCGTCATCAACTGCTACACAGCAGCCGCTCTCCCTCCAAAGAAATATAAATCAGAGTGAAGGTTTATGAGAAGTGACTGAGGTGACTGTTCTCCTTACGGCCGATGAATGTGGGATTGCGGTCGGCAACTTCAGCCGCGCCTTTATGCACTCCCCTCACCGCAAAAATACTAAACATAATATGAGTTTCTGTCGGAGACCACATGCAGTGTTTAATAATACATAAACTCATATTGGTGGAGGGAACAACATCCAGTCCGAGAGCTGTCTCTGCTCGTCTCCAGCTGAAATAACAATCAGGAAGTAAAAGAGGAAGAGAGGAGGGAGCAGAGAAAGTGGACCACTTACACTCTCATCAATACTTAAAGAGAGAAGTCTTCTAGTAAAGCTCGATGTTCATGCGTCTGATAGCTGTTGACTTCAAACACGGTTCAACACATGGCAGTAAATTCAGATTGTACATGGTCTTTTTTTTTAGTCTAAAACATGACGTTGGCCTGTAGCCAAAGAGACTATGAAAGAGACTATAAGAGATTTTGTGTCTAATGTATGATAGACAAATTCAAGTGGAACTATGGACTAATAGATATGGACTAATATTACTTACTAGTCCAGCAGCAAGAAGCCCAGCTCGGCGTCTTTCTTTTAGCCTTTTATTTCACTAAGCTCTTGCCAGCCACTAAAAAGGTCCCAGATTTACTTTTCTTGTCCGGTGGTTTCTTTTCAGTCACTCTCTCCTTTTTTCTTCTTAGCTTCCTCCGCCAACGTCCTCGTTGGTCTTTTTAATATGTATGTAGAGGCTGCTGAGCCTGGTTACATTGCCCAGCTTTTGTTCTGGCATGACAGCTTGACATTTTCTGCTCTGAGCTCACAGTCCGGGCAGCTGACATTAGCTAACAGCAACTACAGTTGGCAGCAGAAAACATTTTCTCCATAAAATCTGATCCAGTTTCACCAGAATCAGTGAAATAGTTGTTGGTGTGTGACTTAGTGCCGTGAAACATAACATATTTCTCGCGGGTGATCGAACCCGAGGCACAAAGGTACAGAACAGACAAGAAAGAAGACAGAAATGTTACACAGTGTTGCTTTAAGGTAACGTGTAAGATATTACATATTATTTTGTGTATTAATCAGTTTTTATTATCAATTTGTCGACAGGTTTTAATTTAACTTAAAAAATGAGACTCTGATTTCTGTCCAGACCTTTACACCTTGCAAACTTTGTGAATTTACATATGTCATCAATAATGTTAAGAAATGTTTTAGAAGACCTACTGATGATGTTATTTTGCTGCAGGTTTGTTGTTTTTCTTTAGTTTGTTTATTCCTCATATAACTACATAGAGCTGCCTCCTGAGCAGCAGGTTTTTTGTCAGTAAAGGTGGCACAGCTTCTCAAAATGATGTTAGCAGAAAGCAAACAACCCCTGTATGATAATTATTCATATTTCCAAAATAAATGCTGATCCAGTCTGATCCATCAAAGCTCTTTTTTTCCAAAGTTTGTGTAACCTTTAATCAGACATTTCAGGTGAACATGCACAGAAGCAAAAACACAAAAGAAGTGAGTCACACATGTGAATCGCCACAGGCTCAGGTAGTACGAGATAATCTTCTGGTGTAACACCTGTCACGGTAAACCATCTGTCTGCCATCGGGCTGAAAGAGGAAGTTTCTTTTATGAAATTATCTGATTATGAAATGATCGGAAACTACAATAACTGCATGTAAATATTTGTCTGGTTACTGAAGGAAAAAGGTCTGTGTGCCACATCATTTTATGTTAAACAACAGCTGGTTGTGGTTGAGGATGATTTAATTTGTACTTTAAAAGATCATTTGTACATTTAAGTTAAGATTGTGTACATTTAGGTTAGAGATAAATATGTAGTGATTAGACAGATAATGACAGTGTGTCTCTAACCTGTTGGCTGCTGTTTATTACATTTAAATTGTTCACTTAATTATCGTACGAAAATGTACTGCAGACATCCTGAATACACACAGACAGCACAAACTGCATCTCATCGTGCAGACATTTTTTAATTGTTTTAGAGGGATTGAGCTAAATTCAGTGCTTTGTCTTGATGGTCTGCTTCATTTTACCAGCTGAATCTTGAAGGACATGTGGCAGTTTAATCGGTAAAGTTGATTTAAACCAAATGTTCCACATGAATAATTCATTAGGTGTAATTTGCTTTAAAAAGCCACAGCAGTGTGGCGTGCCCAAGGATATGTCAGCATACAAGACTCCAATCCTAACTGGAGACAAACAATATCTTATGCAACTTGTTGTTGTTGTTTGTAATTTACTCTCTAATGTCGTAATTGCAGTATTTGGCTCCACGTTCAACTCTCAGTGGAGGTGAACAAAATCTGTTGCTCTCGTATGGGTAGCAGGCATTTTAAGAGGCTTTACAGTGGGGTGCTATATGCCTTGTTGAATGGGCACTGACATGACAATTTCCCTTTGGGGAGTCTTTTAGTACTGTTGCATGAATTTGTATAAATATTTGATGTTATGGATGATTTATCAGGTTTGTGTTTTAGCTAGTAGACTCCTAACAGAGGGTGTCTGGCTTTAACGCATCACAGAGTTTGGCTTTTTTAAAAAAAAATTTAAGTCCATCTGTCCTGCTTTGTATCATCTGGCAGGAACTTCTCAACAGTTCATTATGCCTCTCTGACACTATGATTTAGCAAGACCATGTCAGCTCTTAAGGGTGCTTTCAGACAGGATCAGGCACTGTGGCGAAAACGCAGGTTATTTGGTTATACTTGAGTGGCAATAGTCTGGCAAAAAATGCAGCGACCGGTGGCGGGGAAGTTAAGTCGGATCCAACTTTTGGAAAAATCTGACCGGTCAAACCTCCACAGTCAGCCTGAAACGTCTCTGAAAACTGAGACTATCCAGGTGGATTCATGGACTAAACTCTGATACTCTACCTGTTGTGTTCTGACTTTGTTAATTTCATGAACCAGCTTCTAAATCTGAGTCCGACTCACAATTTACGCTGCAAAATAGTGACACAAGAAGTTTAATTTGGTTTGTGTCTGATGTTTTGAGAGATTAAGCGTTCGTCAAGAGCAAGCGGCAACGTCCGTGGCTGGAAAATTAAGCCAATGCGGAAGTCCTAAAAACTCCAATGCAACGGCCACTTGAGGCTGGCTACAGATCGAGTCAGTCTCCATAAGCCCCCATGTTAAAATGAAAAACTTCACAGCAGAAATAAACATGTTTACAGCCTGGTACAAAAAACAGTTTTGGTCTTTCTTTTTTTTAACTCACTCGTTCAAATTATATTAAGGCTTAAAGTTATGCAGAATTAACAGCGTGGCCTCTTTGATTGACAGGTAGGTACCATTATAGATGGCTTATTCGAGCGCCCAGATGTCATTTGGCCCGCAGATGATCGACGTCTTTGCCGATATTTAGATGCAGTACAGCCAACGTGGGCCAATACCACAGATTTTCGGCTTCAAAACGGCCCTACGGGTGACGTCACTCATGCTCTGTCCATTCTTTATACTGTTATTGTTCAAGAGACATAGAAAAAAAGGGGCGAAATAAAAAGTTATTTTCTGATTGTTTCAACACAAATAGACGCACCCCCAGCAACTCCCACACACGGCCGGATAACAATACAGCCATTCGCTGCAGCGCCTGGTCACGTCTGAACGTACTCTAATGCTATCAGATGATACGATTCTTTGATTGGGAACAAAAACAACTGTTAAAACTGAACAATGCTCTCTGTTTTTGTGAAGCCTTTAAAAAGTGCTCTTGGGACGGCGCTTTGAGACTGAATAATGAAGCGGAACGAAGTACTAATTCAAGATGAGCGTCAGGCAAACAAGACAAAGAAGGCCGTCACACAACAAAAATGCTCTATTACTAAAAGGAAAAAAGGAGGCCGGAGCCAGAACAGTTGTGTTGTCCAGAGCCTCAGGACCAATTTGGACGCAGAAACTCACTAACAGTCCTCATACCTCATATTTACAAGCATTCTTTTCCCCCTTTGTGAAAGCCCGGGGAATTGCAATGGGAAATTAGCACAAATTGTTTTCACTTCAACATTTAATTTGCCTGCCGTGGGTTGCACACATTTGATAAGGTTAGCCCTCAAATCGGCCCGAGGCTCAGCAGTAGCGCTTCACCTTAGCCAGGATATTGTGCCATACACTATAATAAAACTGTTATGTGTTCCCCTGCAAGGATGCAGTAAATCTAATGAGATGGAGATGTTTGCCCTGTGTAGAAGCAGTGAACCAAATCATGAAGCAATGTGGAACGATTTAATCTTTCAGGGCACGTTATTGTCATTTCTTCCACAAAGAAGAAGAGTCCAATCAAGCTTGTGTCCTCTCTGAAGATAAAACATTTTCATTTTCATAATAAGATGTGGTCTGAAAAATCCTACTGTAGAGAATTATCACCATAACAACTCCTGAAATTATCCCAAATACCTGTAGGTGCACTATAAAATAGCCATGTGTGGAGCAGCTGTGGGAGCTCCTCATCCTTCCCTCCCAGGATCAGTAATGTCTGCTGACAGCTGTGTTCTTTACCTACATTAAAGAAAGACACTGGGTCAGTCAACACCTACGTTATATGTTGATCTTACGGTCTTGGACAGCCAAGTCCGAGCTCTTGCGAACACGAACAACCACTAAAGCCAGAAACCAAAGAAACAAATCAGGTATAAAGGCTGGTTTTGAGAGAATTAGAGGTCTTGTGGTCCACCTAGTGTTTATTTGACTTGTGAACAGAAATAAGCTTTGCTCTGTGGTGCTGTTGCCAGTTCTTAACCAGGATATGTATCAGGGATTCACAAAAAATCTCCCTTGGGCGCTCTCCCAGTCACCTTCGCCTTTTTTTCTTTACTAATTCACTCAAAAAGGCTCCAAACTTCACAGCTGATCACAGGAATATGAATTGCTGCTCTGCCCTAATTGTGCAACAAGAATCCAGAAATAAGTTGCACAACACAAAAAATAAAAAATAAATCACCCTTGTGTTTGAAAAAATAACCACCAAAGACACTTTTTCTGGGTTTCTGTGCTTGAGCGGCAGTAATAACATGTGGAAATCCTTAAACTGAGTGGTGGTGGTGGTGAACTCACTGTAGCTGCTCTCCTCCTCCAGGCCACACAGGGCGTCTGCTGCAGTCCCTCTGCTTCACCAGTATGTCCTTCCTGCTGGTCCACATCATCTATCAGATTACCGTCAACAGCCTCCTGGCAGGGGGCAACATCAAGTCCAACTTCAGCTGTGAGTACACTGCAGCCCTTATGGTCCATGTAGAGCAGGCCTGGGCAATTAGTTCCACAAAGGGCCGGTGTGGCTGCAGGTTTTTGTTCAAACCAACCAAGAGCACACAGTTTGACCAATCAGCTATCTGAAGACTGAGATCAGTTGATTAAATGACTCAAGTCTGGTGTGCTGCTGCTTGGTTGGAAAGGAAACCTGCAGCCACACCGGCCCTTTGTGGAGCAGATTGCCCAGGCCTGATGTAGAGTATGTATGCTGAAATCAAAGCGAGTCACAGGTCAAGAATCCACAAAGAAGGTGAAGAATGGACTTGACTTTTAGTTTTGGTTGCAAACACACACACACACACACACACACACACACACACACACACTGCAAACAAACACACTATTAAAGCCACAGTAAACTTCATTTTTAAATTTTTGGTTCAATTGTGACAGTTACAACATTGTCTCCTAAAAATTCTGTTTGTATTCTGCAAAATGGAAACATGTGTTGCTGGATTATGTTCAGTGGTAACATTTCTTTCAGTCCAGTAGTGTTAGAAACATGCAAAGATGGGCAGGATGGGTGGTTTACAAAGACTTTGACACCGGAGGGGTTTAGATCTCGAGTCCTGCGTGTGATTAAGTTAAATCTATTAAATCACTTTGGCTAACATGCAGCAGGGGGTGCTGCCCTGAATACGTGCATGTGCGTGACAGCTTGACAGATGTTATGTAGTAATTTTTTCAATAGGTCAATAGTTAAATGTAGAAATTATATTACAGCACTGTATCATAGTGGCTCTAAGGAAATGTGTCTCAAAATGCTGACCACATGGCCGGCTGAGATAAGCCACACAGGAAGCATAAGCCGGACAGTGCTAATAAATGCAAACTTCATGAACACGCTTTATACAAAACTATACTCTTTGCTTTGTAAGATACCCCAGTGATCAGTGTACATTTGAAGCTCCAGCCTGTGTGACAGTAAAAACAGCTTTGGGAGTGTTTTTGGTGTTGAAGACTTCCCCACAGTCATTTAAATAAAAGTGAAGACAAAAAAACAATTATGTGAGCTTGCTGTCTCTGAAAAAAATCAGCATTTTTCTTTAAATCCATTTTTTTCTTCCATTGTTTGAATAGTGAGTGAATCATCTCATATCTGAAGTTAACACTTGAAGCTACTACTACAGTAGTAGAGGTGCAACAACACAAGACATAGCAGCCGGCTAATATTACTTAGATAATAAGTAAGAAGCCCAGCTCGGCGTCTGTCTTTCTGCCTTTTATTTTACCAAACTCTCACCAACAACTTAAAGTCATTCCCAGATTTACTCTTGTCCAGCTGCTTCTTGCTCGGTCACTCTCTCCTTTTCTCTTCTTAACTTCTTCCATCGATGTCCTCTTTGGTCTTTTCTCCTCTGTCATTATGTCCATAGAGACTCCTGAGCCCGGTTACATTGCCCGCTTGCCCGCCAGCTCCTGTTCTGGCACGACACCACAAACGTTCCCACAAACACTAATATTCCCTTGGTGCTGTGAGCTTACAGAACTGGCAGCCCGGCTAACAAACTGAGCTAACAGCAGCTACAGGTCAAAGCAGTTTACTTTAATGTCCATCATAAAGCTGGGGCTGGACATGAGAGGGGAAACTAAAACATGTTCTCCGTAAAATATGATCCAGTTTCACCAAAATCAGTGAAATAGTTGGTGGTGTGTGACTTACTACTCGCAGGTGATAGTACCTGGAGTTACATAGAGTAGAAACAGACGTTGCTGTCAGTCAATGTTTCACAGATATGTCGTATGAATATTGTGCAGCATAGAAACAGTTCACAGAGAACAGCTTAGCATTTAGTGGCTTTTTCCCCCCTGAAACAACTTACTCACTCTGAGCACTCAAAACGGAGAGATCTCTACTCGTTGAGCCACATGTTCATGACAGACTGTGTGCACACGTGTGTCCCATTCATCACACAGGCCGTTTTGTGCTTAAACTCTGACCTGAACTATTGATGCAGTGTCACAGAGTTGTATATCACCAGAGACGGTGTCGTTTTTTTCACAGCCTGAGGAGAAAGTTTCCATCCAGAAAAACTAAGTGAAGACGTGAGTAGGTAAAATATGCTCTCTAATAATGATTCATGATTTCTAGAAATATCCTCACTCTTATTGGATTTTGTCACATCATGAAGATTTATGAATCTAACACATTCCTCAGTGTAATTAGCTTCCTTGTGCCATATGGCCACGTAGAAAAAAAAACAGATTCCAGTGAAGCAAACACTGCGAGCTTCTGACTCAGTGTTGGGAAGGTGTTAATAGTTGGCCTTGGGCTTCTCATGAAACTCTGTATCAAACTGTAAAATTTGAATGCGTCTAGACGAGACAGACGCTGACCTTGTGTTCTAATGACTTGTTCTTTCTAATGGAGGTAAGACGCTTTCCAAACGTGGAAGTACAGCCAACTTTGCTCACAGGGCAGAACGGACCTTATCACCTCAGGCAGAAACACACAGAGCCGTTCAGAGAGGGTAGACTAAATATTCACTCAAGGAGATCTTTATTACTCAGGTCTCAAGGACTGCAGTTTTTGGCAGCTCAAGCCTCGGTGTGATGAGACCATAAATTTTATCTACCTGTCCACTGTATTTATCCACCAGTATGTCTTATTATCTGTGAATTAATCTGTCTATTTAACTGAACAATAGTTACTTGGATTGTAAATTGCAGCATAACTTTGAAAAGCTTTAATTTTTATATCAGCCATCAGTCAACTGAGTATAAAATGAGAACCACTTAGTACCAAAATGGTTCAAAGATATTAAAAACAACAACAGATAAAAGTTAAGAAGTTTTTAAGACTCACATCAATGAGCCAGACTGTGTCACATGTTCCTTAATTAACATGAACTCGCACTGTAGTTTATTTTGAATCAATTCCACGAACACCATCCTGCTGCTGCAAATACTCAAGAGAGCACAAAATGTTAATCCGCAGCTGAAAATAGTCCCCAAAAACACACTATTTACTCCAGTTTAAATAAAGTTTTCTAAAAACTAGTGTCCAGCCTATTTTAATAAATTATTATTATTTATTATTTTAAAAAATGAAAGTGTACTGTATGTTTCTGGTCTGCTTCGGGTGCCAATGTTTGTCTGTCGGTCTGTCCACCACTTTGGTTTAGACTCCTGTTGCATCTTTTGCCTCTGTCAGGTCAAAATGTCAAAATGAATTTCGAGGTGTGTGGTCATAAACTAACAGACACTTGACGTGACCAGAAACCTTCAGCTTGATTACGAGAAACTAAAGTTCAGTTGTTTCCAAGTGGCAACCTCCCAAAGTGCCAAAAACTGCAGTTTCCTCTAATGTCTGGCTGTCTCCAGAAGTGAGTCAGTCTCCATAAGTCCCCATGTTAAAATGTCCAACTTCACAGCAGAAATAAACATGTTTACAGCCTGGTACAAAAAACAGTTTTGGTCTCTATAGCTAATTTCCTCGTTCATGACAACTGTACTGAGGGTGAATTGTTATATAACTAATTTGTTCAAATTATATTAAGTCTTAAAGTTATGCAGAATTAACAGAGTGGTCACTTCGATTGACAGGAAAGTGTCGTTACAGGTGGCTTGTTTGAGCAAAAAGGCATAATTCAGCCTCCCTCAGGTCCATCAATGATCCGCGTCTTTGCCCATTTTTAGATTAGCCAGGAGGCGGCAGAGGCAGGACTACCAAGATAGTCGCCACTACACACTGAGCTTCAAAACAGCTCTTCAGAAACCTGTGGGTGACGTCACGGATACTATGTCCATGTTTTATACTGTCTATGGTTTGTTGTTTCACCCCGACAAGTGAATTTTCCTGTAAAGGGAATCTGAACTTTATCTTTCGCTTTGAAGGTTATCACAATAATTCCTTGTGCATAGTTTGCTACCCAACTCAGTTACTTGTAAGACGTCACCGCTGCACAGAGCAACAGTTAAAGGTTCTGCATATAACTCTCAGCCACTTTTGTGTTTTGTGCTAATCATCAAATGTCCGTGTTCAGGATTTTGTCTCAGATGATATATCACAAAGCTCCATTGTAACTTTTAATGCATCTCGAGTCATTGCTGTTAAATGTTGCAGATAAAGTCCCTGTATGAGCGCTGGGCCGCTCAGGAATTGCTTTACAGTGAACAGCTGGTGGTTTCCTGGCTGTCATTTGACAATTAATGAGGCACAGGGTGGAGAAATATAACATCACACACACACACACTCATGATGAAAAACTTCATCTGGAGCTAAAGAGACACTTAAGACTGTCGTTAAAAATATCACAATCTCTGTGCTGCGTTGTAAACTTTTCTGCAGCACATAAAAACATTAAGACACAATATTTTACAGCCATTCAGTATCTAAAAAACTTCAGCACTGTTGTGATGATGTGAGTTGTATACATATTGTTAGGATTTCCACTTCCTGAAGTTAATGTCATCCTATTCCTATTTTTATTTTTATTTTTGGGCGACATATGAAACAGGAAGTCGGACATTACACTTTGTCCTCTTGATCTGCCGCTTACATTCTGTGTAAATGCCTTATCTCAAGTTTCTATATCTGGCATTTAGCCCCCTGACACCCTTTTCCTTTTGGCAGCCGATTATAAACAAGGAGTCCTCCGTCGCGGTGAGACGGTTATCCTCCCTCCAGATAACTTCATACAATTTCCTCTGTTGCTCGTAGCCAAATACACCATTAGAGCAGTAAACTGAGTTGAGTATGAATGAGAAAACCTTTCCAAAAAAGCTAACACCTCCAGCTGTTAGAGCAGGTCAGTGACCGGTCACCAGATGAGCTGAGGGGCTGGCTTCCTTTGGAGTCATCCGTCATTCCTGTGTGCTGACTCGACACGGTGGGAACTGCATTTACAAACAGTCAGGAGCGTTTGCATTGACCAAAGAGCGCCAGATGGGTGGAGCTCACTTCATTTCTGATAATGTCAAGTTAATCATCAAAAAAATAAAAAATACACTTCACTGACTTTCAAAATACTTTCCTGTGATTGTCTTAACTTTGGCAGTTATTGTCCTAAGTGGCAACCCCCGCCCATCTGGCAACTAAGTAGGTTAAAACAAACCATAAAAAAGGATTAGCACGCCCATATCTGATGGCATTGGACATTTCACCAGCTCATAAGGAGCAAACGGCCTGTTGAATGGCTGTTTTGTGACCAATTCCTCAGAGGATTGTCTTCATTAAGTCTGAGCATTGTTGAACTTTAGCGCCCTCCATATCCACAAATGCCGCGTTCACCTTTCCATAAATGTGAGACTGAATTACTGAATTCTCTCTCTGCTTGCTGATTGTCTGATTATAGTTATGACATGCTGAAAATGTTGACGCTGCATATCACCCCCTACAAGTCTCTGCGGAAAAGGGCAACTGGCATTAGGCTCCAGAGATAGAAGAGAAAGTGCAAAGAAATGCTGTGCTGAGAGGTTAACGGCCCTGCAAGTACAAAGGGAGTTTTATGACGTTCACATAAAGTCTGAGGACAGGTATTTTTGGTGCTCAGCTGGGGTGGAAAGCGGCCTCGCCTCAACGGGCAGAAACTCTCACGCACTTTTCCAGAAGTCTCCATGCTGCGTTCAGACTGTATCACACAACATTCCTCTCCTCACCGTATGGATCAGACTGGCCTGACTTTACCTCTGGCATTCCTCGCGTATGATATCACACACACAGGACGGGTTTCCTCGTCCACCTGTAAGCTCAGTTTGGGCTGGGTGAAGTTAGGTGTTGCAGATGTTTGGATTTGAAAATTACTGGAACAGACTGTTTTGCCTGTCGTCACTCGACTGACATTTTAAGTTAAAGAGTTTCTATTTGAAGATTTAAATGGGGCATTAAGTAATCTATGACCTTTATCAACCTCTGCGGGTGATAGTTAGGGATTACAACAACAGCAGTGGACCTGTTTCTGGCATGCCCCTCACTGCGTTCACTTAACATCTTTGGCTTGTAAATGCAATAGTGAATTAGCTAATTAGAGCACTGAAAAGTTAATATAATGTACCACTGGTGTGTGCATCTTGCTGTTTTTTCAACCACTAGATGGCAAAATGATCCAAAGCAAACTCAGAAACGCAGCCTAGTACACCGATGGCTAATCAAGTCATATGGCTAACACGTTAACGGAAACATCCTGCAGATCATCAGTTGATTAAAAAAATATTGATTGCGTTGCCATTAATTAGTTTCACAATGCAACCTTTTCTTGCATATCAAAACTGGAGCAGTCAGGAGTCAGGAGCAGTTGACAGCTGGACCTCCCCAACAACAAAACACGCATCACCGCGGTCATAGTAAAGCTATTTCTGTAGCTGTTTCTGTCACCGATGAGTAATAAAGAAACACCAGGCTTTGTACTGACAGTCCATTACCGTTTTATTCACCTTGAGTGGAATTCAGTTTCCTGTTTCAGGCAAAGTGCCTAACAGTGTGACTCATTCCATTTACTGGATACATGATGTGTGTTTCATTTATGAGAAAAGCCTTCAAATTATTCTTTGTCTTAGTTTTTGACGCTCGTTTTCTGCTTTACATTCTTCCTCTTCCTCCATTTGCAAATTAAGCTTTTCAAAGTGACAGGTCCTGTGAGTTCACAGTCCGGACAGCCTGGCTAACAAACTGAGCTACATTAGCTAACAGCAGCTACAGTTGGCAGCAGTTTACTTTACTGTCCATCAGGAAACTCTGTAAATCACAGAGAGTTATTTTATGGTAGAAAAGTTACACATGTTGCTTTAACAAGAATTGCTGCAAAACTTCTTTTTTTTTTTAAAGATCAGCAACCTCCTGAAAGTGAAAGTATTTTGCACACAGGTTATTTGATTCAGTGAAGTGTGTTTAACATCTTCACTCCTCCTCACTGTTCTCCAAAAACCAGAAACTTCTGCAGTTCACCACCTAATTTGTGTCCTAATACACTAACAAAACAGCCGGATATATCGATATGTCATTAAGTCGAGATCCTCAAGTCACGAGCTGATGTTATGTTTTCTCTGGCAGTAGAACAAAGGCCTGTCAACCTTCGGCAGTTCTTCTCAGTGTGCGAGTTGAATACCTGGAAATCTCTCTCTGAGCACTGGGGTGACGTTCAGGAACACTTCATCCAGTCCAGACTGTGGAAACAAAGCTCACATGAAATGTTTTTATTTTCTTGTTTTGAGCAAAGAAAGAGTACTTATTTTACGACAACTGAAAATGAAATATGAGCTGAAATGTGTATATATATATATATATATTATTCTGTCTCTTACAAATAATTAAAAGCAGCTTTTTTCAGGGTTTATTAATTAATTAATTGGCTGTACATATACTGAATACAGTAATAGAAATCATCATCTCCACAGCTGCTTTACCACCTGTAAAACCAATTTGTTTTAATGACTTTGATATAAAGGTGTTATGGTTTATTTCTGTGCCAAACAATGTTAATATTCACTAACTCACTTCATGTTTTTGTCCAGGTTCGACGTGGGAGAAATCCATCAGACAAATTGGCTTTGAGAGGTAAGATAATGATGAACTCAACACTTGCACAACAAATGCATTCACTTAAGTAACATATGCACCGAATAATGCTGCTGTTTTACATTTTACGATTCATACGGCAAGCTTGATGAAGTCCAGAATATAAATCCCCTCAAGTCAAACTGTTTCTGAATCACAGCGGCAGTGTATATTTTGTTTAACTGAGCATGAATCTTTCTCCCAGATGCTTTTTCAGGAAGTGATAGGTCTCAGCTCAGTGACTGTTTGCTGATTAAAAGGGAGGGTCAACATTATGACAACCGTCACGCGGTGGAACAGAATATCATGCTTGTTTTTGAAAGGGAGAAACCTTCTATGAAGACCACATCTATAGTGCATTATAATATATAATACTTCATGAATATGTCAACAGTCATAAACTATTATGGATGTGACTTATAAAAAATTAGAACTTCTGGATGCTCTTGACTAGTTATAAACTGGAGGTTGACTGATGAGGCTTATAACACATTATGACTACCTCTATACAGACCTCCACAATCAGCTGTAGTAAGAACTCATAGTATGCTTTAACAGTCCATGCAGTGTCATAAGTTATCATTGTATTTGTTCGGTAAAGTGAAGTACATTTTGATACATTTATAATTAAGTATTTTTCATCATAAAGTCAGAGAATTACATAAAAAAAATGTGTCCACTGTAGTAATGAAACCTGAACGTATAAAATAATAAATCATATATTCAAAATAAGAAAAAGACAAAATATATTTATATAGTATAACACACACTGTCATAATGTATTATAAGCTAGTCAACCTCTAGTTTATGACTATTCACAAACATTAACAGGACACTTGAGGTTATAATTCATTTTTTCAGGCGGATTAAAAAACTAGCTCACAAAATAAACCTAAAATTATGTAATGAGACACATTTATCACAAGAAATTAAAATATGTTATCATCAGTGAATTAACTATCCAACTATCCAACATACATAATGTAACAAAACATCTTTTAATTGGTCGATAAGATAGACAGAAGAGAATATGCACACATAGAAAAAAGTGTTTTTGATCGAACAGCTATGATATGACATGTTGATATAGTGCATCGGAAAGCGTTACAGCGGTATGATTCACTATGACTGCCCCCATAAAGCACGATAGATGTTGTCTTAATTCTGAAATCAACAACAGAATCCTTAAAATGAATCTTTAACTCACCTGTCAGCGATCAGACGTGTTTCTCTTCCACTGTATTTACAAGTTGAAGGTTACATTGTTTGTGCAGAGTGTCCTAAATATAGCAACCCCACAACAACATTAAACACCACTTTTTGCATTTAGCCACGCTGGCTTGTCATCTGACAAGGTTTCTAAATGCTCCTGACCTGTCCCTGTGTGCATTTTTTAATGAACGTTAAACCCAGTTACGTCGGACAATCAGTTGACAGGCCTATTTTTCAAAGCTTTTGCCGCTGTGTCTGTCTCCTCACCCCCCCCATCATCGTGTTAGATGCGGTTTTCTAAGTACGGGAATGTCCAAACTCAGCCACATCCTTTTTCCAGTACTCAACAGCCCTCGGTGGATAGTATACTGTAAGTGGCGGAAGCAGAGCCATAAACATTTTATCCCGCCTGCGTTTACCTGTTTGTGTTGAGGATCATACAGTATATACAATATTTGCAGCTGCTTCACAGGCGGATGCTTTCTCACTTTTACTGCCTGTACGTAGGGAAATGCTGCACTCCAGTCGGATGTAAAGGAGTCTAGAGTCACAGCTGTTGTGTGTCTTTTCACCCGGACAGATCCTCCAGTTTCCTGAACGTTGACCTTTTCAAATCCCTTATAAATACCAAATATTTATATGGCTCAGAACATATTTAGCTGTCTCCGTATTTGTAGTAATTATGAGTAATTCACCCTGCAGCCTGAGGCAGGACAGGTCTTAGCGCCGCTGATGTTATTGTAATTCTCTCACATGATAAGCAGGGGAAAAAAGGAGTCATTAAAGTTGCTGGTTCAACCTTGTCTGGCTCAGATGGTTTCCATCTCTTTCATCCATGTGAGGATGCACGAAGCTTCACAACAATAAAGCACATGGAAACAGACGTCCTTGATTAGATTAAACTCGCCAACAGCAGCCAAAAGGGTCGGCTATTTATCTGAGTGTGAGTTTTCCATTGTGTTGATTAGCACTCGCTTTTCAACTTGTTAACTTTTATAAGCTCTATATCCATTCGAGGCTGCGATGAGATCGGTTGCTGACCAGTTGCTTTATAGCTCAATCCAAACATTCGCTCAACGTTTTCTCTGCAGCCTGCAGAATCTTGCAGTACGTCTTGGTTTATTGTAAACAGTTTAATCACACTTGGAAGCTCAGCGTGAAATGTAAAGAAAACACTTGTGGTGGCCAAACACAGGATGCAGTGTGATTGTTGTAAAACTGAAATAGAAATTGGTTTGGACGATAAAAGTGAGTTTTAAAGGTTTTGAAACCTGTTAGCCATTTCAAGGACATTTTTTTATTCGTTTTAATTGAACACGCAATCACGACACCTCATAAAAGTTGTTCTCAGGCGGTACGAATACATCTCACTGGATCATTTGACGCCCGGCGTTACTGTAGCTGTCATGGCAACAGTTGGCCGCCATTGTTTAGCTTCCTGTTTGAACAACCCTTTTGGTATTTAGTTAGAGGTGAGCAGACTAATCAAATAACAAAAGGTACAAAAGCGTTGTTTGCTTACATCGATACAACCGCAACACTTCAAACAATGTATTTTAGCGGATTAATGAAAAACACACACTGTCTAGACGAGTCAGGACAGGGATAAATATTATTTGTTTGTAAATTATTATAGTCCCATCGCACACAGCGTTTGGTGTCATCATCATTTAAGCTGGAAAATCTAAAGCGGTTTCAATCCTTCGCACTTTATTTTATGCAGTTTAATGAGGAAAAATCGGGCTTATTGTCCGCACTACCTTATTATGAACAAAGGATGCAATTTTAAAGGGAGTAAACATGTTTTTCACAGTTCAGTTAAAGACGAATACCACACGCTCTCATGGCCTTTTTTTGTTTGAATGGAATTTCACTCACTCGTTAACGGCGATACATTTAAAGCCGGCAAGCCTGATTTCATTAAAGTGGGTGGTACTCCATATAAAAGCCGAAGCATTCAACACACAACACATATTAAAAGAATAGTTGAGTCATGGAAAAATACACATTCCCATGCATTCATGTGAACAGGTAGTGTTTTTGTTTCATTAATATCTGTTCGTATGAGTTTGAGTCTGTTTAAGGGATACGATGCTGAGTGACGGCGTATATTTTAAAGATTGTTGAACTATTTTAGGCTTTTTTTAAACAGACGTGAAAGATTGGGAGGTGATATGTGACAAATATCCCGGACAAGAGTCAAACACACGACAGCACAGTTATTTGTGGGCCTCATCCAAGTGGACTAAAGGAGCAAGTCCCTGAATTTCTTAGAAAAACTGTTTCGTATTAGAAGTGAGCGTCCACGGACAGTTAAGTTTGTTGTACTCTGTCCCATTTTCCATGATTTGGTTGTGATCCTAGCCTGCACGATTGCTCCAAATCATAATTCCGAGAAGATATTGGGATTTGTCATTACATTCAGGAAGCGAGCGTCTGCTTTCAGTCAGTGTTTATCTTCTGTGTTCTTTCTGTTTGTCCCCAGCGTGATCGGTGCAGATGCGGGGAACGGCATCCGAGTGTTCATCCCTGACATCGGCATGTTCGTGGCTGGCTTGGCCATCTGGCTGCTGTGTCGCAGTCTGGTCCAGAAGAGGCCGCCTGAGGACATGGCCCAGTACAATGCCGACTTTGAAGCAGAGGAACAAGTGGGTTTCATTTGTGGTGACGTGCAATGTCCTCAAGACACTGTCTGACTTTCACTTTCCATCTATCTATGAATCAAATATTTAAGTTATTAGTTATCTAGTACAGTAAAGTTGATGTTTTTATTATTGATTAATCTGTCCATTATTTTTACAACCCTGATTCCAAAAAAGTTTGGACGCTGTGAAAAACGTACATAAAAACAGAATGCAATGATTTACAAATCCCTTTTGACCTAAATCCAACTGAATACAACACAAAGACAAGATAGCTTTAAAAAAAGTCAGGACAGATTCATGTTTACCTCTGTGTTACATCACCTTTTCTTTTAACAACTCTCAGTAAGAGTAAGCAGGAACTGAAGACGTCAATTGTTGAAGTTTTGAACGTGAAATTCTCTCTGCATTCATGATTGATATTTGACTTCAGTTGCTCAACAGTCCGGCGTCTCTGTTGCCGTGTTTCACGCTGCTTAATGCAGCACACATTTGCAATGGGATACAGGTCTGGTCTGCAGTCAGGCCAGTCTACTACCTGCACACTTTACTATGAACGTGACACGAAGCCACGCTGTTGTAACGCGAGCAGAATGTGGTGTCCCTGAAAAAGACTGGATGGCAACATATGTTGCATGTGTACCTTTCAGTATGAACGGTGTTCTCACAGACTTGTAAGTAATCATACCACGGGCACTAACACACCCCCATACTGTCACAGATTTTGTGCTGGATTTCCTCTTCAGCCCAGAGGACATGATGTCAATGATTTCCAAAAATAATGTGGACTAGTTAGACCGCAGAACACTTTTCCACTTACTGTCGTCTATCTCAGATGAGCTCACGTCCAGAGAAGTTGGAAGCATTTCTGGATGTTGTTGAAGTCTCAGTCTTAACTTGCATTTGTAGACACTGCGTCAGTAGACACTGTGTTAACTGACAGCAGTTTTTTGTAGTGTTCCTGAGCACATGTAGTAATATCCTTTATACAACCATGTTGGTTTTTAATGCAAAGCTGCTTGAGGTGTCGAAGGTCACAGACATTCAGTGTTGGTTTTGGGCCTTGCCCCTTATGTGCAGAGATTTCTTTGGATTCTCTGAATCTTTTAACAATATTATGGATTGTAGATCCATAAAATTTCTTGCAAGTGTGTGTTGAGAAACGTTGCTCTTAAACTGTTGGACTATTTGCCCACACAGTTTTTCACAAAGTGGTGAACCTCGCCCCATATTTGCTCATGAACGAGCCTTTCCAGGATGCCCCTTTCATATCCGATTGCGATACTTTCACCAGTAATCAATGAACCTGTTTACCTGTGGGATGGTCCGAACCGTTATATTTTGACCATTACACAACTTTCAGTGTTTTGATGTCGTGTCTCAACTTTCAAAACAATTAATTTTATCAGTTTGAACATTAAATATCTTGTTTTTGTGCTGTTTTCCACTGCATATAAGTCGAAAAGAATTTGCAAATCACTGCACTCTGTTTTTATTTATGTTTTAGACAGTGTCCAAACTTTTTTGGAATCAGAGTTGCACAATAAATAAAATGCCCATTACAATTTCTCATAGCTCGAGCTCAAATTGACATCTTTAAATAACTTGTTTTGTTCAAGCAACAGTCTGAAACCCAAAGATTTCCCATTTATAATGACATAAATCAGATATAAGCAAACAATCTCACATCTTGAGAAGCAGGAAACTCTGAATGTGGAGTATTTATCGTTTGTTGGTTGGTTGTTTTTTTATTGCACATTTCCAATAACGTTTCACCACATTTTAAAACAGGAACAGGAATGCGTCAGCTGGATTAATTAGTTTAATTGACTTATTATTTCAACCCATATTTGTAGAAAACCAGTTAAGAATATGAAGATGTGGGTTAGGGTGTGTGTTGGGAGTTAAACCAGATCTTTACATTCATAAAACTAAACTGAAGAAGTTGATCAGAACGTTCTTATAAATATAAAGAGGAAACGTCTCAACTTGATTGGACTTGGAGTAACGTAAACTTTATCGCAGACTTCATATTGGTAATTAATGATATCTATGTGTGTTTACTGGCATTTAATGTAAGCAAACAAACCATTTTGGCATCATAAATGCACAGATTTAAATTTCAGTCCTGTCCACACTGAGCTCTGCAAGCTGGGAACAGGAGTTTGAATAGAGAGCTCCCTTTGAGTGTTGATGATCTGGATTACAGCCCCCATCCTCTGGCAAGTCCTCCCTCCTCTTTATGACTCAGTCTTAATTAAATCCACATTCACTTTCACTTCGACTGTGCTGCTCACGCTGGCACAGATGGCATCACTCCCCATTACTGAGAAACACCAGGATTTCATCTACAGAGCCGGCGTTGTGCTCGGCTTTTATTTCCGTCAGTGAGCCGTCTGAGTTGAAACTGTTGTTAGATTCAAAGCAGCGTTCGTACCACCTGCTACTTTCTTTGTCTAGCGCCCTCTGCATTCTATATAAATCACAGGGAATGGCTCACTTGTTATTATATCTCTATTTTATTGAGTCTGTGGGAAATGAGGGACACATAGTTGGTTAGAACAAAGGAAGAATCTGAAGCCAACATGTGGCTCCAGAGGAAAACATCTGCCAAAGGGTCGCTAATAACGTCTCAAGCAGTCACAGAGGTCATATATATGTCTGAATATGCTGTACTACATGCTAAACATGCTCAAACACGCTCCCAGCTAGAGTCTACACGGGGTTTGTTACGAATGTGTTACCTGTACTAACAGTTTTCAGCACCATGGAGAGCTCTGACCTCCAAACTTCATCATTCAATACTGAAAATGTGTCACTTTAATCCACCAACAAGGAAGAAGAGGAGAAGCTGAGCCTGGATGACCAGATCCTGCTCGAAGAAGACTTTGAAGCGGGGTACGAGGCCGAGCTGGACGAGGAGCTGGATGAGGAGGAAGAAGAGGAGGAGGAGGAAGAGGAGGAGGAAGAAGAGGAGGTGAAGGAGAGCACCAAGAGTAAAATCTTGCGGCACGTGGCGGAGGTCGCGTCCAAAGTGAAGGAGATTATCGGGAACCTGATCACCACTGCGGGGAAGGTGGTGGTCACCATTTTGCTGGGCATGACAGGTGAGCAGACTGGATCTTAAACCATCATCATCTGAATATTTAGCTGATTTATTGATTAATTTATAGATTTTAGTTTATAATATATTATATATAATATATATACTGTATTGTAATACTTTATTTTCAAACTTTCCCATAACAAAGACACAGTAAACATATAAAGTAGACTTGAAAAACAGCAATAATCAAAAAGAAAACACAAGCCAACATATAAACAAATAAATAAATGAGTAAATAAATAAATAAGTGGGAACGGGTCCTCTTCCATGGTTCCACCATGTTGAAACATCATGTTTCTACAGTAGCCCAGACTGGACAAAAAGTTCTAGATAGGTTCTTTTGCGTGCTTCGCCGCTGCTGTTTGTCCTTCGGGGTATTCACTAGGAAGGTGAGGGTGAGGTGAGGAGATGGCAATGCAAAAATTACACCACAAGATGCAACAAAATCCTACACACTGGTGCTTTAAAGATCTGCTTCTGATGGGGAAAGGAGGGACCTTGTACTGTCAGAGCAGTCAAAAATGCCCAAAGTACAATCTGGCTGAACATCGGACAGCGAAGACAAGCTGCTCTCATCGTCATTGCTGTGAATTAATGATAAAATGTGCAGGTTTTTATAAAAATATGAATATGCATTAAGTCATTGGCTCCCAACCTTTTAAACTTCTAACCCTTTAAAACAAGAAAGCATGTTCTTGACTTCTGTTTATGTGTTTTAATGTCAAGAAAGTGATTCTATTTAAAAGAGTGGTTTTATTTGAGTGGCTCAAAGATGTAAAATGATCCACTAAATCACAAAGATTAATGGGTTCTCTGAGTCTTTTCTACTCTCCTATCATGTTAATCATCTTGTGGAGCTTTCTTGCACCCACATTGGGTGGTCCCAGAGCTGTGCTTTTAAAACGTAGATGTAATCAGGGTAGAGTAGTACAGAACATATTTGAATCGTGGTTAATCGGTTAAAACCAGCTTGATGGATAAAAAATACATCTGAGTAGCCACGTTCACAAAAACTGAGATCCAAATATTGTTGGCTCTGCATCCTGCCAATCTGTATTTGGGTCAAAACAAAGTCTGATAATCATACATCATCCTGATCACATAAATAAACCGCAGTGCTCTGTTTTTTGTGTGTTTGTAGGCATCATGCTGCCCTCGCTGACCTCGGCTGTTTACTTCTTCATCTTTCTGTTCCTGTGCACGTGGTGGTCCCTCTGCCGGACCTTCGACACACTCCTCTTCAGCTGCATGTGTGTCCTGATGGCCATATTTAGCGCTGGACACCTCATTGTCCTCTACCTCTACCAGTTCCAGTTCTTCCAAGAGTCTATCCCACCAGGCGACAGCTACACAAGGTCAGACATGAGCAGAGTCCAGACACAGAAACCAAAAACTGTGTGTTACCTCGTATGTTTTACATCTTTAACTGTGTGGTTTCATTTTTCAGTGTAGGCGCATGGTTCAAATATTGAACATCTTATTATTTTCATCTATCTAAATCAAAATCTCCTACACAGTGATGACTCAATCTGGAGAGCGTTAAACATCAGTTCTGCCATCTCTTTGATGAATTGTTGAAACTGTATTTCTCCAGTTAAACAGCACACGCCCGCACTGATAATGTGAAAATACATGACGTGATGACAGGAGCTCAGCAGCCAGAGCTCCTTTTGACTCGACGATATTTACTGCGCACGGGGCAGGTTTGTTTAAACGATAATAAATATTTACTATTGTTACAAACAAGAAGGCAACGGAAAAGGCAAAGCCAGCTGCAGGGGAGATATATCAAACTCCTACTCAGAGCACATCAATATGAGAAGCAGAGCTTTTAGGCTCTTCACTACAACCAGTGTTGTTTTATTATGCATGAGACGCGAGACAATCAGCTGTCTGTGGCTGCAGCGGTGAAACGTTGTGGTTGGAGTAAAGCCACATTGTAAAGCCAACATACGTTAGTCACAATTCGTGATGAATACAGACTGAAACAAACCTCAAGTCACTAAACTCATTGTGTTTGACTGACAACCTAGAATGTAAAGAATGCTGTTTATTTACTAATTACTACAAATTACACATCAAGGCTACAACCTCAGAGGTTTGACAGAAAGAGTTTTTTTTTTTAGCTTACTCCTTCAACGCCCACTTCGGTCTTTTCATCTCTGTCATTAAGACTTGTTACATTGCCCACTTACTCAACACTGGCTCCACTACTCATCAGCATTCCCCCATGCTGAGCCTGAAAGTCTGAGAGTCTTCCCGGTCCAAAATACCTGTGGTACAAACACTAACACTCCCCTGGTGCTCTGAGCTCACAGGCAGCCCGACTAACAAACTGAGCTAACACTAGCTAACAGCAGCTACAGTTGGCGGCAGTTTACTTCACTGTCCATCAGGAAACTCTTTAAATCAGAGAAAGTTGAGGCAGAGCATAAAATCTCCATAAAATATGATCCAGGCTCACCAAAATCAGTGAAATAGTTGGTGGTGTGTGACTTAGTGTTGTAAAGTGTTACGTACTTGTACTGGGTGATCGTACCCGGACCACAGAGTTACATAGTGCAGAAACAGATGACAATATTGACCTGATTACACTTATATAGTATAGCACCAACATGATTTAATCTGTTATTTTATGCTAGAAAAGTTATAAAATGTTGCTTTAATGGCATTTTTTGCCTTTTGCATTCCACCAAACTTCGTTGAAAACAACAAAACAGCTTAAACAGTCTAAAAAAAAACAACATGCGCCGTGCTGCTGTTTAGTAGCTTCATTAACTTGCAGTGCTTCATCTCAATCCTTTAATAATGATGTCTTTTAGACCTGACCAGTAGCACTGTCTGTTGCCTCAGTGCCCTTGGTGTTGCAGGGTTTTATTGATCTCATTGTTTCTCATTTGGAAGCTGTGCTGCTGTGTGTCAGGACCGAGGCTATTTACAGCTATGTATAGCTGAAACTGCCTTGGACAAACCTTGTGTCCTCCCCATCCTTCTCCTGGTTTCAGATGGCTGATAAGGTTGTGATTACAGTGCTGCATTGATGGTCTTCTCGTTAGAAAACAAACTCATCAGAATGAATGGACGCCTCGAACACCATCTGCACAAGTCTATTTAAACCATCTACGTGCATGGTTTACAACTTTGGGATCAAGATCAAGGGAACCCAGGTGGTCCCAAGATAAAACTGAGGACTAACCAAATTATTAAATGGATTTACCGAATATTTTATAGTTTTTGCTTTGCTATAGTCTTTGATCTCTTTGGGCTTCTAAAATACGCTGTGAAACAATTACAGGGGCTGTGGAGCTGGGACTGTGTCTATTTGTGTTAAACGTATCCGCTCTGAAACAATCAGGAAAAAACTTTTTATTTTGCTGATTAACCGGCTATATCAATGCTGGTGCTCTCTCCTTGTCTGTATTTTGCAGCGTAAATTACGAGTCAGACACAAATTTAGAAGCTGGGTGAGTGAAATAAACAAAGCCAGAACACAACAGGTAGAGTATCAGAGTTTAGTTCATGAATCCACCTGGATAGTCTCAGTTTCAGAAATGTTTCAGGTTGACTGTGGAGGTTTGATTGGTCTGATTGGCGGCCGCAGCGTGACGTCAGGCTGTGTTTAGCCAAAAGTTGGATCCGGCTCAACTTCTCTGACAGGTTGCTGCGTTTTTTGGCGGACACCCCTCAGGTCTGCACCAAGATACGCCAAAATACGCTGCCCCCATTCAAATAAATGGAAAGAACTGTGTTTTCGCTGCAGCTCCAGATTTTGTCTGAATGCTCTCTAAATATTACCAAAGACAGAGACGACTTAAGTTTAGTTTCCTAGTTTCCAGCAGTAAATATGGGAGAGTGGGTGTCATTTCTTTAAACAGTGGACTGAAGCTTTTTATTTGTGTATTTGAAGTCCTAAATTTGGCAAGTTAATGAGTCCATGGATTGCACAGGTTCTTCTTTGTAACTCTTGTGTTATGTAAAAAATTGCGTCTTTTATTCTGATGACAGGATAGTAGAGAGAGTCACGTGCACTGTTGTGAAGTGAACTGTAAAACTTCTGGATCATCATAAAAAATTAATTCTACAGTATTTTTCTTTAGTTTGTGGCCTAACCTTCCACCAAATATTGAAATGGTCCAGAACCAGCGATCCAACAGCGATTTCAGAACATAAATATTACCAAAAAAAGAGACGACTTCAACACCAACTTGTAAATTTACTTTATTTAGTTTTCCTGCAGTAAATATGGTAGAGTGGGTGTAATTTCTTTAAACAGTGGACTTTTTATTTGTTTATTTGAAGTCCTAAATTTGGAAAGTTAACGACGGCACGAATTCTTCTTTGATAGATCTTAACATGAACGGGCCAACTATTTCATCATCTGTACTCTATTGACTTTCCACAGCACTGAGGTATTTCTGTCTGCCCCTGCGTGAAAACTGAGGCCCAATGTGATGATAAAAGTAACATGTTCTTCTCCGAGCCGGCCTATTTCCTCTTTGCACAGCAGACGGTCAGAGGGAAACTCTTACGACCGTAAATATGTGCAACCCCATTGGACAATAGGCCACCTTAGTGCCTGCCCTAATTGTGCTTGTTGACAGTGACTTGGCCTTATTGTTGGCCGGGTGTTGAGTGAGACTGTTGAGAGGCCTGACTTCCACTCCACTTCCTGTCTCCTCCTTACAATGGAGGTCCCCAGTCATGTGACCACTGGGCCTTCCCCAGCTGCAACAAGAAACCGTACAGGAAGTGTGACGAGGTCAGAGGGGGGTGTTCACTCCTCCATATGGCATAGAAAGAAAATACTCAGGAGACACCTAAATCTGTGTGGTTATCACTGAATTACGTCAGTGCAGTTCCTGTTGAGTAGATGACCTTTATTCTGTCCAGAGGAAAAGGAGTGAATCATTTGGCATCCTTTGTTGGACAAACAGATTTTTTTTAAGCCTCAGTGCATTTCCCAGATTCCAAGGTTAGGGCGTAGAAGGAGCTTTTCTTTGTCATCCAGCAAAGAGTCAACTGTAAGATACTTTAACATGTTGTTACTGATGTGCATTTAGTTGATTGACAGCGTATTTTCCCACTCGATATTTCCACTGTACAGTGCACATGGTTTGATCATGATAATATCTGTTAAGGGTTTGTATTTATCAAACTTACACCAGACCTAACACTTGAATGCTCTGAAGCTTTTCAAAAACATTAAACTCAACTTTGGACTCACCCTTAGCTCCATTCATCCATCCATTTTCAGCCACATATCCGCATCACAGTAACAGAAAGCTAGAACCATGTTTACACATGGACTCCAACCCTGAACTTTACTGGATATTACCCGGAGGAGCTGTACATGAAAGCACAAATGTCCAAATGGGATCCCAAGGCTTTCCCAAGCCAGAACAGATACAGTATATAATTTCTCCAGTTGGGTGGGCCCAGAAAACCTCCAGTAGGAGGTGCCCAGGAGACATCCTTAGATCCACATCAGCTGGCTTCCTTCGACACAAAAAAGTACTACTCAACTCTACAAACTCTCTTTTGGTGTCTGAGCTCCTTACTTCATCTCTAAGAACCAGCCACCCTGCAGAGGAAGTTTACATTAACTTCTTGTATCTGTGATTTCATTATTTCAGTCACTACCCACCCAACTTGTGACCCTAGCTGAGGGTTGTAAAGTAGATCGACTGGTAAATGTAGAGCTTCGTTATCAGGCTCATGTCCCTCTTTTACGACTGGAGCACATATCTGAGGTGTGTATCACAGTGGCAGAAGGCTAAAACTGTGTTGGAGCTGTATGTGCAAACACAAATGTCTGAATCGGATCCCGATCTTTCTCAAGCCAGCTGACACATATCATCTCTCCAGTGTGTTCTGGGACTGCCCGAAGTTCTCCCATCAGTTTCATGTTCCCAGAAAACCACCAGTAGAAGGTGTCCAGGAGACGTCCTTTATATGCCTGAACCACCTCAACTGGCTTCCAGCGACACAAGAAAGCAGCGACTCGACTCCCCAAGCTCTCTCTGAATATCTGATCTCCTTACATCATCTTTAAGGTCCAGCCACCCTGCAGAGGAAGCTGTTGTTTCTGTTCTGTTCGGTTCTCATTTTTTCGGTCACTGTATTAGTGCTGATGCCGCACCAGTCCGCCTTCAAATCTTTTTGGTCAGTAACCTCTTACCACAGCTTCTGACCTCAGTTTAGACATGAGCAGTTAAGCAAAGACTGACTTCTGATTTGAAGGCTCTTTTTAGGTCTGAAAAAGTATTTGGCATTTTATCAAGAAAGAAAGTAAAAACATAAAGCAAATAAATAAATAACATAATATAACATAATAAAACATAATTTTGAAATGTATTGTTTTGTTTCTCATCCCTTTAATCATCTTGGCACCTCCCTGGTTGGGACTCACTGATAGTATATAGTATATAGGCCACACAGTAAAGATAGCATGACTCTGCAGTTCCTCCAGTCTTTTGTAACGTTTGCTTCACCTCATCCATCCTGGCTTTGTTTCTGGAATCGATAATTAGTTTTAAAGATGGAGAACCCAAGGCCTCTACACTGTATTGAATGTAATGAATTGAACAATACACTTATCTCAATGAGAACAATCGAATCCACTGATTAATGACTTTGGACCAGTTCACAACCGATTTAAGCTTCATGCGTCCTCTCAGTCCTGTTTAAGGCAAAAATGAAAGCCTATATATTAGTTAGAACAGAGAGTATAACTGTGGGAGACAAACAGAGGAAGGCTTTGACTAACCGTCCATGATTTCCATGATTGATTATTCTGCCAATTTACTACATTTGGTCTGTAAAACATCTGAAAACAGTGTAGTATCATCAAATGTCTTGTTTTTTTCAGACCAACACTCAAAACCCCCAAAAATATTCAATTTACTATGAAGTCAGACCAAGAAAAGCAACATTTTTAGTGTGTCTGATAGTCCAAAGCACAAAGGCTTTATTGTTGTTCACCATACTTTGTTTTATTCTTATTTTTTGGCACACTACTCTTACCACAGTTTTGGTCGTACATACACAAGAAATATATGCATTAGTCTCGGCCGGGAGAAGTGTGCGAAAAAGAGCGGGAAAATCTAACGTGGCCGCTTATGGACGAAATGTCCAGAGCTACAGTGAGTCACATAACCGAGTGGAGAGGGAGAGGAAAATCTGTCGAAAAAATGTTTCACGGCCACAAATTTCACTCTACAGAAATAGTTTTAACGTCAAATTGTAGGAAAATTTGTGCTGCCCGCTCACATAAACCTGTTGAAGCTGTCAGACTTACAGTGTTGGTTCTGTTAGCTCAGATGCGTCAGGATCAACCACCAACTGCCGTATTTACTCCCATATTAAATGAGAGTAGAAACTTCTGGAGTGAAACAGACATACCAGTTCTTTACCTCACTCTAGGGGTCACGTTTTTCAACTTTAGCCACACAAACTGGACACGGACATGTTCAGGAAGACCTGAGGATGCCTCTCATTGTTTCGGTTCATTGATACGACCTACAGTTTGGTCATCTTGGTCTCTCTCGAAAGTGATCTCTCTTTGCTCTGACTGGTCGACTGCAGTGTAGCTGGCAGTTAACTGAACCTGGTTGCTGGGCAGAAATTCACAAGGCTGACTTTAATTAACTTTGATTAGTCTCTGTCTAATATCAATGACTGTCAATACTGCATTTTAAATGTCTGTCCTTCTACATATATACGCACACACAAACACAAACTGATCAATCAAGCCTATATGACTGGCTACTCTCAATTCTTCCTGCCGGCCATTTTGGCCTTCTGTGTGTCATGCCTAGGAACCTCAGTGATAGATCTTGTGGTATTAATACTGCGCTTACTCAGTACTGTCAATAATATAGTATGGGCGAGACACACCACACACTGTGTAGCCTATTAGTGCTAAATAAATGCTGGTAAATGGGCGAGATGCAGAATGTTTATACTGATCACTGTGTTATCAAATCAAGCTTTGTTTGTGGTCAATATCTTTGTTTTTTTCTCAGTAGAATATTGTTTTGATTTTACAACTCAAATCCTCATGAGTCTGTCTGTGTGTCTCTGCAGTGTATTTGGCATCTCCCCCATCGTTCAGAGCAACTGCTCCTACACATGGAAGCTCATCATGCACCCGGATCGTAAGTGGTACCACTTTGTCAATCCCATCATGCTGCTGATCCTCTACTACACCCTGGCCACGCTCATCCGCCTCTGGCTGCAGGAACCAATCGACCAGCTGACGGTGAGGACAGCAGACAGAAATGCAATGAAGACACACGAGGGTAGACCTTTTATAGCAGCACAGTGGCACTGTGACATTACCGTAAAATAATGTCAATAATTTGACCGTGCAGGTTCATTATATTAGGTGACTGGAATTGAGTCATGCGATTGATTTTTATTACTTGAAAAAACAGAATGGCAAAATTTAAGTCACTTTCATAAAATGTACCCAAAAAACTTGATATGATGATGATACTGTATGTATGATATATTTTTCTTGTTGCCACACCTATGTGGCCAGAGTTTGACCTATTTTCAGGGGTTTGAGAGAGAAAATGTTAAAGCTAAGAGAAACATTACAGTAGTAGGATGCAGTCTATGATTTGTCATTCAGTTTTCACTATCCCTGTCTTCAACTCTTAGCTAAATGCACCAAATTCACACCAGCTTTATGGGCATTGTGCACATGGTTTCTGGAAGATGCACAGTAGCAGCACAGAAATCAAGTGATCAGACAAGAACAGACGTTTGACGGTCGATTTTTCTTTAATTACAACCCTGAACTGAAATCCTCCAGATAAAACAATCTGCCCTTCACCCCCCACAAACAGCATGACTTAACATATTATTTATGTTGCTAAACTTGAACGAGCTCCTGCTTAGAAAAAAATCGGATTTGCAGTTAATACAAAACCGTCTGGATGCAAGAAGTCAGTGTGTGTGTCGAAGATGTTTAGTTGTATTCGGCACACAACACCTCCAATGCGGCTGCTCAGTAAATTCCAGACAGTGAACTGAAATAGAAAACAGATTGAATTAAATGGGCAGCCAGGTGGCCTCGTGATCAGAGAAACTGTATTGATGGAAGATTGCAGGGCGGTCGATGGCTGGCTGGATCTGCCCGCCGTAGCTCAGGTGTTATCTGAGACACTGTTGGTCTAATTTTGACAAGGCATGATTATAACAAGGCTGTTTTACAGTGCTCTGTAGGGGTGTAAAAATATGTAACTGTTACATAATAACTCAGACACCGTGTGTCCAGATTGAAAGTCTCATGAAGCGATGATGCTTTCTGTGGTTGTTTTACAAATTAAACTTTAAATTAGCTATAGAGACCAAAACTGTTTTTTGTACCAGGCTGTAAACATGTTTATTTCTGCTGTGAAGTTGAACATTTTAACATGGGGACTTATGGAGACTGACTCACTTCTGTAGCCAGCCTCAAGTGGACGTTTGAGGAACTGCAGGTTTTGACACTTCCGCACTGGCTTCACTTCACAGCCGCGGAGGTTGCCTTTTGTAGTGACATTTAATCATTATTGACGAGCTTTATTTGATACAAAATCAGTTTCTACGACTGAACTGTAATTACTGCAGTCCTCAGTGAAATGTCATGCAGTGCGTGAAGAGGTGGAGTTTAGTGTCATGAAGACCCCCGCTCCTCCACCCGTCTTTCTTCTCCTCAGAGCTCCAGGCTCAGCTCCTCCGTCCTGTAATGGAGTTATAGATTAGTGTTTTTATAGAGGGGTCAATACTTCCCTGTAAACCTGCAGGACTGTATGCATTATTGATCTCTCCATGGAGAAGTGTGTGTGTGTGTGCGTGTGTTTGTTTGTGTGTTTTCACCTACTCTTACACTTTAGACGACGCTAATGATAAAACATGATTACGAGATAAATCAGCAGCTGACAGGTTTGTTCGATGGTCAAGATGCCAGATTATGATGGACCTCATCTTCGCCTAAAAAAACAAAGCAGATGCACCATTACAATTTCTCAATTATTTAATCGTGTTTCATCGTCTGTTTTCATTAAACAATATAATAAAAACTTTGAAAACAGAATAATGAAATCGCATTTTAATGAAAGTATCAAAGGAATGAGACATGAGGAATTCATATCTGACTGCAGACTCAACCACACAACATACTGTGTGATAATTTAGTTACAGAGCAAACGTTTGGATCGTGCAGTCTGGGCTTCATGTTGGTTTTATTAACAAATTATTGAATCTGTTTTTTAAAAAATGTCTTTATTCTCTAGCCCAGCTCGGCGTCTTTAGCCTTTTATTTCACGAAACTCTCGCCAACGACTAAAAGTCAGTCCCAGATTTACTCTTGTCCGGTAAAACTTTCTCATTTTCTCTTCTTAGCTCACTCCGTCAACATCCTCTTCAGTCTTTTCACCTCTGTCAGCTTAGAGCCAGCTTACATTGCCCGCTTGCCCAGCTCGGGTTCTGACATGACGCTGGCTCCTCTCCCTGTCAGAATTTGCATGCTAACAAACTGAGCTAACATTAGCTAACAGCAGCTACAGATTGCAGCAGTTACAGTGAAGCAGTTACTTCACTGTCCATAAGAAAACTCTGTAAATCACAGAGAGTTGAGGCGGACCAGTCGGAGGACATCAGAAGGGAAAACCAGAAAACATTTTCTCCATGAAGTATGATCCAGTTTCACCAAAATCAGTGAAATAGTTGGTGGTGTGTGACTTATGTAATACGTTACATTCTTCTCACAGGCACACACAGTCACATCAAAGATATTTGATGGTAAAAAAGTTACACAATGTTGCTTTCTCACCATAACCAGCACTAGAAACACGACTAGAACCAGTAATGAAAACTGAAATTCTTCTTCAGGCATTGCTGTTTTGTTTTTCCAAGATACTGACTCAAAACTCCTGAAACACAGGAAATTACACTGAGAACGTGGAATTTTCTGACCAACGTGGACTGAAGAAGAAAATATGTGATTTAAATTACTTTTTTTATTGTTTTGTGGCATTTAAGCCACCTGGACGATGATACTTTTTTGTTGGTACAATGATAAGAAATGCTTATAAATAACAGTAAAACTACATAACTTCCTCTTTAATCAACTCCTCCTTAAATACTCTACACTGTAAAAAAATGTTTGATAGAAGTTGATTTAAACTGCGATCACTCATAGTATCATCTCTGTTGCACAATAGTGGACTGACTTCAAAGTGGCGAAGATATACATCATCCAAACTGTCTTTCTATGTTTTTTCAGGACGACAAAGACAACGATATCTGTGAGGAGGAAGAACTGGACGGAAACAGAACAAGTAACTCGGCCAACAGGAAGAGGCAGATGTGGTGGGAATCACGCCAGGGCACAGATGAGAAGAACGTATGTCAGGGTTGATACACACATGACTAACAGGGTCATGAAGTAATCATCCTTTGGTTAACATACCGCTGAACAACACGAATATTGTTTATTTTATTTTTTTTAAACTGTGTTTTCTATGTTATGGGAAAATGTGACAAATCCAAACAGTCTTAAAAATATCACGAGGATCTGTTTAAATTTATTTCTCTTCAAGTGTTTCGTTTCACAAGCTTGGCTGCTAAACACCCAAATAACACATTTCCTCGTTGCATTCTTATAACTGATAACTAATGTTGGCCTGAAACTATTTGATTCAGTTTAGCTTTTAAACAATAATAAAGTGGAATGGAGAAATCCTGCAGTATTGTAGTGCAGTAATAATCAAAATAAACAGGAAGCTGACTCTTTGTTAAAGTGTAAACTGTAGCTGTAGTTGTTTATTGTTTTCACGAGCTCACATCTTGTTTTAGCCGAGCTTTCGCCTTCGTAATAGACTCATCACTGGAAAGATTTCAGCTAGAAATACACACACACACACACACACACATTTTGACCTTGTTCCCATATCAAGGTCCGTAGTCTGTCTCCACCGGCCACCTCCTGAGGTTTAAAAGCTTTTAGGGTGTGCAGACACAGATGAGTGATGGGCTCGATTTACAGAGTAGTGCTGCTCGACTTTGTTCCTGCTTATCAGCGACTATAAAGAACAAGGAGGCCTTTGACTTCAGCAGCTCATCGATAACACACCTTGCCTTGTGTGCTCTTTTTTTTTTTTTTCTCCTCCTAGCTACTCTCCACCCAGGATGGCATCAGTACAACCGAGGTGGGGGCTGCTCTGGATTAAATCTGTGCATTTCACCTCCCTTCACCCCTCAGTCCTGCTGCAAGAAAAGGAAGCGCTGCAAAGTGCTTTTCACACTACATCCTCTTAGAAAAGAGTTATCCATAACCTGTGTTTAAAAGTTAGAGTTTAACCCAGATATACTGTATACTGTGCAATAAATCCAGTGAATATATATGATATAGGACTTAAATTAACTGTTGATTTGGAGGAAATGGTTATTCAAAGTCACAATTTTATGAATCCAAATTTTACTCTCTTTTTATGAAATGTTTGTTATCTCTGGGTTATAAGGTGTTGTGTTGGGTTAAATTAAGGACCGTGCAGTGTGAAAAGTAGAAAAACTGCCCTACAAAGCCAGAGTAGTAACTAAGTGGCTAACATAGTAACTAAAACTAATAAAAAGACACATCTGTAATCTACTTTTCTGGTGAAAAGTCACAAAATCTAGCTGCAAAATCATTTAATCAAACAAAAAGTTACTCCTGTTTGTCTTTGTAGGGCAGAGCTGGGCACAATTATGAGATCCCATATAAAAGTTTCTCAGTTACAGAAATAGTTTTGTAACATATGATGATGATGATCTACAGGCTGTGCCCACTTCAAACGGGACGTCCTTTGACTTTCTAACAACTGAGAATGGACCAGTCTGTCTGGACTTGTACTCCACCCCCCAGTATAAAATGGACCAGCCCGGCGACGGTACAGGTGAGCTGTTTATCCTCTACTGTCAAAAACAAAAACACAAACACAGGGCACATTTAAGTTTAATAATTAAGTACACTGCTGCGTCACTAGCAGTAGCATCTTAGCACAAGTTACTAAACAATGAAAGGTGGATGGCACTCTGTGAACTTCAGGGTCAGTGTGATATTTAGCAAGGACTAAAGAACTAGAAATGGCTGCCATGTATATCTATACATTTATTAAGATTGTCCATCATGCCATATCAATTACTTTACTTTCCTTTTACTTTAACGATCACCTGATCTTTCTTCTAGCACCACCACAAGGTTCACTTTATTAGTGAAATGTCTTAACTTTTAGAGCAGTTAACCTCCGTTAGGGTGACTTTATATAACTTTGGTGGTCATCTGATTTTTCATGTAGCACCACCATCAGGTTGAATTTTTAATTGGTCCTTTATTTTGGTTCATGATCTGCAAAATTAATGACATTTATATCAGCCTGCAGTTTCTTTGAGAGGGATAAGTCAGTGGCTTGACCTGGACGACTGAGAACCTTCATAGACGTCCAGCCTGCTCTTTGTTGTTAGTGCTAATTAGCACTGCTAATCACTGTAGTGCCTTACTTAACTGAATTGAATGCTGTGCCTATTTGTAACAGTGAGTTGTGTTTCTGTGTCCAACCAGAGAAGAAGGATGAATCTGTGTATGAAGTGTGTTTGCCGCCGGAGGATTCGGCGTTGGAGGGAGGAGAGGAGAAGTCTGAGGAAGGAGAGGATGGGATAAAGAAAAAAGGAGTCGGGGCGATGGTCAAAATCTTCCACTTCATCATGAAACAGAGCTACATCTGTGCTCTCATAGCAATGATGGTGAGTAATGTAGCCCACAGATGGTGTCACAGAGTTACAGAAGCTTGCTTATGCTGCATTTGTGTTAGTATTTGGATGTTAGAAAGGAAAACATCTAAACTCTCTTTGATTTATGAATTTAAAATTGAGCATAAAACAAAAATATGAGTTTTTAAGGAACCAATAAACGACTGTGGTCCAAACGCAGCATCACAACAAGAAATACAGAAAGTTTAAACCCACAGACCTGCTGGAAACATGCTGGTGTGGTTTGTACGCCTGTCTCCTTGATCAGCTTTGATTAAAATGCCCTTGAGCAAGGCACTGAACCTTCTCTGTGCTCCAGTTGAACTGCTGGCTGACCAACGGGAGGAAACTGTGGTTGTACTGGGCAGCTTCGACGGCTGACTGTGGGGCAGGGCATTTTTTAAAAAGAGCATCTGTTCTTAGTTTAAACACTGTTGGATGAATCATAGTTGAATAAAGCTGAGTAACAGTTACATAGTTTGACTTGGTAACACGCAAACACTGTAATTTATCAAATGTCGTATCGACAGTGGACCTTTCTTTTAATGCAGCGCAGAAATACAGAAAACATTTAAAGCAACACTGTGTAGAAATTGATATTTATCTGATTTAGTGCAATATCACCGGTGGAAATATGGTCAGCTGTACACATGTATTTATTATGATTGTATAATTTATGTTCAAAAGTTAGTCGACAACAGCCAAACATCAAGCAAGGTCAACAACACAAGACATAGCAGCCAGCTAATATTACTTACTAGTCCAACAGCAAGAAGCCCAGCTCGGCATCTGTCTTCTCAGATTTGCTCTTGTCCGGCGGCTTCCCATTCGGTCTCTCCTTTTCCCCTTTGACATGTCCATGTCCATCATAGTTTTAGCTTTAATTCGATTGTATACAACTTTATACAGAATCTGCTGTGATTTGCTCTCTTCAGGCGTGGAGCATCACATACGTCAGCTGGCTGACGTTTGTCTTCCTCATCTGGTCTTGCATGCTGTGGATGGTGAGGGACCGGAGGCGTTACGCCATGTTGTCCTCGCCCTTCATGGTGGCGTACGGCAACCTGCTGATAGTTCTGCAGTACATCTGGAGCTTTGAGAGTATGGATGAAGTCAAAGCACCGGGGTTCTTTGTCAAGAAGAACAACCCTTTCCACTCACTTTCATCCAAGGTTTGGGCCAAAGAATATTTCTTGATTTTGACTTTGCCTTTTATGTTTCTGTTATAAATAAATCCATGTGATCTTGGATCCAAAACATTAATGTGATTTAATATGTGCAAGGATTTTTTTAACAGATGTACTCTGCGTGCAGCTAATGGAGTTTTTAGGTTCTGAAACTAAACATTGTCAAACTTTAACTCTCTAATAGTCAATTAATAAAAAAAGAAAGCACAGTCATGTGGACTCCTGGAGGAGAAGGTCAGCTTTGTCGTGTTTTGACATGTTTTGGAATAGCTCAAAGACTTTCCTGTTTGCAGCCTTTAAGCCTCACCTAAATGTGTCTACAATGAGATTTTATACGTCATATACTACAGACGTTCAGCCTTAATGTATTCTCCATCATCCATGCTACTGTTTTATTAAACAGTGCATGTGTTCATCCTTTAAGAGATGCAATTATATTTCACACCCGAGTCAAACTATACTTCTAAAGTTTATTTTAAGTGTCAGATGAATGCAACACACTCCACTTTAAGTTTAGGAGCTCCTGATTTATACATACTGTATCTCCTCGTGCTGTTTTGACCATCCATATTATGCTCTCGGTGAGTTAAAGTAAATGCAAATGATTTATTGGTTCATCTTTCCTTTTCTTGGCGGTTATCTGTGTGTCCAAACATTGTATTTATTGTGTGTAGGTCCTGTGTCTGCTGAGCTTCTGGCTGCTGCTGAGACAAACGCTCACAGAGAGATGGGAAAAACAAAAGGAGGACAGCGCTGGTCTCTCAGACGTTCATGTGGAAGATCAGAAGAAGAAAGGTAAGCCGTGGACTCTTATTTTATTCAGATTGTAGTAAGAATACTGTATAATATAGGTTATAGTAAAGCATTTTTTAAATTACCTCCAGCTGCGAGCACCACCTATAACCAGAACATGTATTAATTCTGACAGCCACAATGGAAGATGCTAACCAACTCTCATTTGCGGGTATCTGAAAGTACAGCTGAAAATAGAGTCGCTGGTGACTTTTTGTAGATGGTTGATTGAAAGGATTGAGATTTTTTGCCTTTTTTGGAAGCATCTGGCTTCATTTGATTTAATTTATTCTGGCGGTTCTGGCATGACACCGCCTCTGCTCTCTGTCAGCATTCCCCCTGTGCACAGGGCCTAAAAAAAACTGTGGTCCAAAACTCCTGTGGTACAAACACTAACACTCCCCTGGTGCTCTGAGCTAACATTAGCTAACAGCAGCTACACTTTACTTCACTGTCCATCAGAAAACTCTGTAAATCACAGAGAGTTGAGGCGGAGGAAAACCAGAAAACATTTTCTCCATAAAATATGATCCAGTTTCACCAAAATCAGTGAAATAGTTGGTGATGTGTGACTTAGTGCCATAAAGCGTTATGTACTTCTTGTGGGTGATCACAAAGTTACAAAGTGCAGAAACAGACGAATGACAGAGACACAATTCACCTTGATTATACATCAGTGTTGCTTTAGGCAGATATTAGTCTAATGTATTTGGCATTAAGTACAGTATAACTCCTCCTGTCAGCCTCCGGTGCATAAACATAGACAACAAAGTTGTGATAATATATAATATTTCATCGTAGGAGAAGTTATTATTGTTATTGTAAATAAATACCACACATTAATAAACACTTGTGCTTGTATAGAGAGTTGTAAACTCTCTATTAAATGTTTATATACTGCTTGTTAATGTCAAGTAGAGCGGGTTAATAATAACATGTATAATCCCATCAATTGTTAAAATTAATCTCATTTGTTCATCTGTTTATTTGTTCATATTCAAGATCCTATAGTACTGTATAGGGTTCTGTCATGTGTATATATGTGTATACTGTGTGTATATATACATACAGTGTGAATGTGTCTTAGTTCTTAGTTAGTGCGGTTAGTTTTCTGATTTGCTGCTTTGTTTTATAGAGGAAGAGGACTCTGAGGAGGGAGGAGAGCAGGACATCATGCAGGTTCTGGGCAACATGGTCATGGCTCTGCTGGTCAAATACTGGATCTACATCTGTGGTGGCATGTTCTTCTTCGTCAGCTTCGAGGGAACCATCGTCATGTACAAGATCATCTACATGATGATGTTCCTCTTCTGCGTGGCGCTCTATCAGGTACCAAAACACATTGAAGTTCACGTGTGCACCATTCTTTAAATATATTCACACAATATTGACTAAAATCTGCTTTTTATGGCCACTCTGATGTGTCAAATCTATACACATTTTCAAATATATAGTACACATTTACATGAAGATAAACGTATGTGATTTCCAAACAATATCTTGGATATCTTCACTAAATAAATTAAAATTTCTCTTTAATTTGCACAAATCTTCAGACCCAAAAAGTCAGTTAAAATTAGGCTGCTTACTCAGTGGTGCTGTATGTATGTGCGTATTGCAACATTAGCGTATGAGTAGAACGCTGTAAAGTTTCCAAATTCAATTTACCAAAGACAGAAGGTGCTGACAATTTTAGTATGCCATAAAGTTTGTGTACAGCAGGCTCATAATCCACAGTGTATTCACGACTGTTTTATAACCCCTTACACAATAAAACAGAGCCGTCGCTCTAAATCCAGATGTCCTCTTTGCACCATGTTTCATTTAATACATTACAGCTGTTAATGTCAGAGGATTCATAAACCCCAAAGCACAAAGATCACAATTATTCTCATCTAGGTGCACTTTGAGTGGTGGCGAAGGATCCTGAAGTACTTCTGGATGTCAGTGGTGATGTACACCATGCTGGTTCTCACCCTGGTCTACACCTTCCAGTTTGACGGCACTAAAGACTTCTGGTCCAACAACACGGGCATGGATGAAAACAGGTGAGCTCCACTGAGGATGTCGGAGACGCAGTTTACTGACTCACTGCTATGCTGTGTCTCTGTTTGCATACTTCCGTTAGTACAGTTTTATGTAGTACAGTGTGTACACTATGTACTTCCATAGTGCAATAATTTCAGCAGGGATTTGTTGTCTCAAGTACAACCATTGTGCTCTTTCCGGAAATGATGATTACAACAGCTTTACAAGCTTTTTCTTCTTCACCAAAGTGCAATTGTGCAAAGCCTTAGCACCAACATTTTCCTGCCAAAATGTAAATATAAAACATATGTGCAACTTACATTAGTCCAACAGCAAGAAACCCAGCTCGGCGTCTGTCTTTCAGCCTTATATTTCACGATGCTCTCCCCAACGACTAAAAGTCCAAGATTTACTCTTGTCTGGTTCTTGCTCTGTCGATCATTTTTCTTATTAATCTTCTCTTCACTGAAACTGTTGTACACATTCACACCTGAGAGCTTCCTCACTCAAAAAAGATTTAAGTTCATACGTTTTTCTTATTTTTATCTGTGCAGCTTGAAGGACCTGGGCCTGGAGAAGTTTTCTGTCTCCATGCTGTTCACCAGGATTTTCATTCCCACTTCCTTCCTGCTGGTGTGTATTCTCCACCTGCACTACTTCCACGAACCTTTCCTCGAGCTCACCGACCTCCAGGCTGTAGTGGCCAAAGAGGAGAGCACTATCTACAGGTGAGTCACTGTGTTTGTTTCCTTTTATCCAAACCATCATTAAGAAGTTGATTTTTTTGATGCACCATAGGGAGATTTCTTTATAAATAATCCTGCCGGTCACTTTACGTTTTGATTTGCAAGATTTATCTACGATGTTGGGTGTTAAAAATCTTGAGAAATGAGCATTTGAACTGAAAAACCTTTAATGGGGACCAAGTGCTGCACATGTGCGTGTGTCTAAAAAGCCCAGTACATCAGATTATATAGTCTTATATGTCTTTTCTTATTATTTCTTTATCACTTTAAATAAAATGTAAGTATGACGAATATAGGTGTAAAATCAAAAGTTCAGTTCAATTGCAGAATAGCATCATCACAGTTAGCTCTAATTTGTGCCTCTGATGTATTCAGATTTGAGTCTATATTAAATACCTGAAGATCCTGATCAGAATAATTTTATTTGAGTCAAAGATTTTGTTTTTCTGAAAAATATATTCCTAGTGATCTTTGAAAAAAATCTTTGAATGATAAAATAAGAAATAGAGCAGCAAGTGAGGCTGTTAGAAATCTTTTTTTGTTGTTGTTGTTGACAGAATATTCTTCATCCAAGTGGTGAGAAGAGTCTCTGGTTATCCCATAAAGTGTTGTCAACCCTAAAATATATATTTTTAAAAAAGTCAGTATGACAAATATATACAAAATCACATATAGAATAATCAAACTGTGACATTTGATGCAATCATCTATGTTCCACTGTTATGGAATATATCAGAATAAACTCATGTTGACTAAACGTCATCACAATTTGCTCTAATTTGTGTTTCTAGTATTTTCAGATTTGAGTCGATGTTAAATGCCTGACGAGCGATCAGTCAAAGAGCTAAGAGTTTGTTTTTCTGACACATACATTTCTGGCAAGCTTTGAAAATGAATTTAAAAAATCTTTTTATATGAGGACATAAGAAAGAGTGTAGCAACTTGAGTTAGGTAAGAAGGTTAGACAGAATATTTCTCATCCAGATGGTTAGAAGAGTTATATTATCCTGTAAAACAGCAACACAAGTGTTGTCAGCAACCTTAAAATGTCTTATCGTCACATTGTGCAACGCTTCTTCGGAAAAGCAGCTCCTTCCTCAATGTAGTAATACATTAGATATAAATACTGACTTGATTACGACATGATTCTTCTGAAAGCTGAGAAACAATGCACTGAATTGTTGCCCAAGAATGGCCGTTGCTCGAGGGCAGCGAATGACAACATAAACATGCCCTCGGCAGAGCGTGAGCATTCATCCCCTTTCATCTCACACTCAAACGCGGCTCTCATCATCCTTCTGTCACTGTGCGTGTCGCGTGTTGAACGCTAAACAGCAGTCACACATTATCACAGTCTGCGCGGCGCCGTGTTTTTAACTTCATTGTCGTGTTGTTGTGGATTTTCCATCGTTTGGCTGCGGCTTGCTTAAGCTCTCTGCTCTGCTTCTTCTCTCTGTGTGACCTGCTGCCATCTCTCCTCTGCCATCCTTTTCACACAGCCACGCTAAAGTCAATGGGCGTGTCTATCTGATCATGAATAGGTGGGTATCTGCTCGCTTTCTGTGGCATCCACCACCATCCCATTTCACCTCTGAGTCTCAACTTCCTCTTCCTGTTGCAACCACGTCCTTTTCCTCCCACACTGACATCCCCTGTTACTCAGTTACTTGCCAGTGATGATACATTGATGATCTTCTTCCTTCTGGAGGAGTTTTGTATTTTATTTTTTGCCTGTAGCCTATTTTTGGGTTCTCTGTTATCTCTCTGGATCTTTAACCCCCTTTCCCTTCCAAACCCAGCCCAACCCTTTCCCCGATAAAACCCCTCTACGTCTGTCCAGTGGTTTCAAACAAGCATGTTTGAATCTAAAAGAACTGTTCTTCCCTTCCAGTATCTTGCCACATGATCCACACCCCCTTTTTTTCTGCACAGAAAATTACCCCCTTCCTGAAAAACCACAGGAGCCTTTTTGGGCACTTTTCATGCATTTTAATAAAAAAAAACTATGTGGATATTTTAAAAAATGATTTCAAGTGTCAGTTTCAGCCTGCCTTTTGTCGGTTTCTCTCCTCTCTGTTCATCTTGACTTCTGTGTAACTTTATTGTTCTGAGCAGCATCAAGCAAAAAATTTCCACTCAACAGAGCAAGTAAGTGTAACTGGATAGCGTGACAATGCTTGCCTTGATATGCGGCCAGTTCATGCAAGCCAAAACCTGACCTTTGACCTCGCTCCATTGCCTGAGAAGAATTTAAAGGGTTAATGCCTCCCCTTCAGCTGCTACTATTTATCTGCTGCAAGAAGAAAAAAAAATCCCTCAGACATAAAAAATAAAAAAAAATTCAACAGAGATTGTTGTAAAGAATGCAGAAGGAATGTGCACTGCTTATCGATCACAATGCCTGATGATGAAACGCTGCTCTGCTGTTCAGTTAGCGGACGCAGAGATGATAATTCCCATCCAAATATTTGCATCGGAGCCTTTTGAGAATCACCTGGACCATGTTTAAGAGTGTGTGCTGTATTTATGTACTTATGAGGACAGAATATCTTTCTCATTTTCCCCTGCTCTGATTTCTTTTTATCCTTTAAGTCGTCGTTTTTAGGTTTAGCGTTAAGATCAGATTCAGATTTGTGTCTCGTACGGTTGACATTGAAGTCAGGTGGCAGGATGTGATAAAGGTTATGCTTTCACATGTAAAAATGAACTCACAGGTTAAGAAAGCATCCATCCTGGGCACCTTTGTTGTATATCATCTTTAATAAAGGAATTAAAAGCTCAGAACTTAATTTAAATACTTAAAAAATCAGACGTTTGGGGCGGCGTTTAGCTCAGTTGGTAGAGCAGCCGCCCCATGTACGAAGGCTCAGTCCTTGCTGCGGAAGCCCATGGTTCAAATCCGACCTGTGGCTCTTTCCTGCATGTCATTCCCCATCTCTCTCTCTCCCCACATTCCTGTCACTCTTCAGCTGTCTCTATCAAAATAAAGCTTGAAAAGGCCAAAAAATAAAAAATAAAAAATCAGACGTTTATAGATAGTCATTGAAAGTTAGAAATGAGAGAGCAGCCGTCATTTCAGCATCTCTAATTTTATTTAATTCATTACTGGCTCAGTCGTTTGTGGGCCACTGTGGTTGATGGATTGGAGTCTCTGAACAGGAACTGTTTCATGGGGATGAAAATAAAATGAAGGCTGGCAGTGGAAGAAAAAGGCAACGAGTATAACCTACAGCATCAGCAAAACAAAACTACCAACATGGTCGAGAAAAGTGGTTTAGTGGTGGTGAAAAGTGGTGGTGGAGTAATTGAAAACATCATCTACTGATATATTTCAGACACTTAGTTCAGCTACACGAACATTAGATTCTTGTAGAGTCAAAATACCAAAAGCTTTGCACACATAAGGAGGAGTTCAGTGAAGGCGGTGTTGGCATAAATCAAGTAGTCAGTGAGAAGCATCGGGTTATAAAAGCCACTCTGTGCAAATATATTGATATAATTAGATGTTACTCGTCAACTGGTAGCCAAGCAGCTCTTGAATGAGCCGTTGAGGGTGAAGCATGAATGAAGCAGCTAATACCAGTCAATGCAACTTCAGCATGAAACATGAAAAAAGTCATTGAAGGTCCTCATGAGTATATAAATACAGATGTGCGAGTGTGAGTCTGCATGCGTGTGTCTTTGCGTGTATAACTCCTCACGTGTCTTCAGACTGGTGCACCAGGACGGCAGCCTGGCAGACCTCACCATGCTCAGCGCCAGCTCGGTGGAGGCGACGCTGCCCAGAGAGGAGCAGGAGCTGCAGGGGGAGCAGGGGGAGTGGGGGAAGGAGGAGGCCCTGGTGGTGGTGATGGATGACACCAACATGACTGACGAGAAGGCCAGGAGCCTCTCCGACCCGCGGCAGTCCAGCGCAGAGGAGAGCCACCACTGTAGCGCGGGGACGGGGACAGAGCCGGAGCCGAGCACCGAGCACAGCTCAGGTACAAACTTCAACAAGAACATACAGTGAATCATATTAGGACTCATTTAATCTGTTATTTGTGAGTTAGTTTCTTGTTTATAAAATAATAATAAAAAATAATCAGTATCTCAGAAAGGACTCAAAGTTTAATTTACTGTAGAACCAGCAAATATTTGACATTTATGTCAATAAATATAGGAGGAACTTTGTCGTCCTCCCCTTCAGTTGATATCGAGTCGTGCTCTCCTCACACGTCCTCAGTCACTGTTTGAGGAACAAGCAGATGGTGAATGCAGCCAGTCTGTAATAACAAAAACAACACGCGTGCATTGTGGTTTTGAATTAGTTTTTTGTTGGACTTTTAGCGCTGCTGTCCTTGTTTTGACCCTGGTGACTCAAAAAACAAACCATGTCCTCCAGTGTGGTACTATACTAATTAGAGGCACCTTTAGAAAGCACACTGTATACTGTTTGAATAAAATGCTGTTGTCCTGAGGTGGACTACTTAAAAAAACAACAACAAAAACTGAAATGTGGATTACTCTTTATATCTAAATGCGCCTTCTCAAGCTCACCGAGGTCTGGAATAATTCACGCACAAACAAGTTTGGAGAACTGGAGATCCAGTGGTTTATATTTGTAATCTCAAATTAAGAGATTAAGAGAACTGGTATCACAAGACAAAATCACCACACGCAGCTGTTTTCTAACTTATAGTCAGTAAAATTTCTGCCACAGCGTTTCCAAAAGTGTCTGAATCACATTTCAGTTTTTCCTGTTATTATTATTAATAATAATAATAATAATAGTAATAATAATAAATAATAATAGTGCATTTTATTTAAAAGAGCTTTTCTAAATACTCAAAGACACTTTACATGGTCAAAAACATCAAAACATCGAAGCAGCAAAAACATCAAACATTCAAACAATACGCTAAAAACACAGTCGACAGAGCTAAAGAGATAAAAAAGGTGTGCTTTTGTTCGTGATTTGAAGGTGAGTAAGTCACAGATGTGCAACAAGCAGATGGTGAATGCAGCCAGTCTGCAATAACAAAAACAACACGCGTGCATTGTGGTTTTGAATTTGTTTTTTGTTGGACTTTTAGCTCTGCTGTCCTTGTTTTGACCCTGGTGACTGAAAAAACAAACCATGTCCTCCAGTGTGGTACTATACTAATCAGAGGCACCTTTAGAAAGCACACTGTATACTGTTTGAATAAAATGCTGTTGTCCTGAGGTGGAATACTTGAAAAAACAACACAATGTCACTGAAATGTGGATTACTCTTTATATCTAAATGCGTCATTGAGGCACCCTGATGGTTTGTTGGCACGTATATCCTGTAATTACGCCAACATTCGGGTTTGAATGGGTTGCAGATCGTCATCTCCTAATTTCTCTAAATTGTGTTTAAAGTGTGTGAAAAACTAAAGTTATCGCCGAGCTGCTCGTCTAGAGGCCGTGTGGCTGAACACATTCTGCAGAGTTGTATTTAAACACTTCAGCATCTCTCGTGAGCTTTTGTGTTTGATGCTCAGGTTGTTGTTTTCCTCCAAAGTGTATTAAAGCTTTCCACACTGCTGGCCATGTTTACCCTCCTCACTGTGTTTACAGCTGAGACTACAGGAAAGGATGAACGCCCTGTGTTATAAACAATGACATGAAAGATGACTTTTGCATATTTAGCTCACATAAATCATAATGAAATCAACATTAAGCCACAGAAGAGGTGCAGAATTGGTGAGATGACTACATAATTAAGCTTTCTGAGTGAAGTATTCCTTCAATTATATGTCATTTATATGACATTTTACAGGGGTACACTGTTAGCTCACCTGGTAGAGCGTGTGCTCCGTGTTGCGCAGCAGCCTGGGTTTGATTCCAACCTGTGGCTCTTTGCTGCATGTCATCCCCCTCTCTCTCTATCTCCACCTTCTTGTCACTCTTCAGCTGCAAAGGCTCAAAATAATCCTGAAAATCATCTTTAAGGAAAATAGCAAACAGGTTTTTGCACCAAAGTGCTTCACAAAGACAGAAAAAGAAAATGACTCAACTTTTCTAATGACTTCCAGAAGGCTCTCCTGGAAACGTCTTGTCCCTGATCCTTTTTTTTTTCAACCAACAGACCACAGTAGGACCATCTGATGGGGTCTAGTGGTGAGAAGTTGATCCTGGAGTCAACAGGAAGCCACTGTAGGCATGCCAGAATAAGGGTGATGTGGTCTTGTTAGTCACCGGGCTGCAGCGTTGTGGATAAGTTGTAAACAGGAAATGGAAGTCTGAGAGACTCCTGGATGGAGTGAGTTACAGCAGTCCAGCCTGGATGATATCAGAGCGTGAATGACTTTCAAAACCAGCAGTTGATTGGTAGTGCCTGATTTTGGTTAATAGGTTAATTGGTGACTCTAAATTGCCTGTAGGTGTCAATGTGAATGGTTGTTTGTCTCTATTGGCACATGTTAGATGTAGTGACTGATGTTTAAACAGTAAATAAAAGGTGTTTTTAGTTGGTGGTGGTCAGACTCAACATGTAAAATGAATGACAGCTGCATTTATTTGCTTGTATATAAATGACATGTCATGACATCTTCCACCACTAATTACAGGGCTGTTATATCACACGGTTACATAGTTGGGCAGACGCTGTATAAAATTGATTTTGGACAACAGAGTGTACCTGTCTGTTAAAACTTTGGATCATTCCTCCTTCCTTACTCCATCCACTCATGAAATCTGTGTCACGGCTTCCCTCTCTTCGGTAATAAAAACTCACCTTGCAGAACTCCACTGAACGATGATACAGCGATGATACCAAACAGAGACTAAAAAATAAGTAGGTAAACATATAATATACCTGTGTATACTCAACACGACACCGCTGGCCGTGGAGCACTTTCAGTCATGAGTGCAGACTTCAGATCTTTCAGCCTGTGGCTCTTCAGTCTGCTCAGAAGACGTATGTTGCATACAATCTTTAAAGGCCAGAGTTCTCTGAGAGAAGTTCAGTCTGCCGCCTGCACTCTGACCAGCCGCTCATTAATCATCCAAAGTAAAGCTGTAAAAATCTGTTGTACTGCAGATTTTTTTGGGGGTTCAGTGAAATTTACCTCCAGTTTTTCTGTTCTGACAGTGCACGTAGCTCAAGTGCTCACTTTCACCCATTACATCGTCGTGCTACAGCCAACTCACCCTGCGCCATTAGCATATTTAGACAGACAGTCTCACTGGTCTTAAATTAAAAAGTTGTTTATATACACAGAGAATAAAATAGGTGATAAAACACACAACCCTGCAGGGCCTCTCAGTTTATAATGAGCTGCAAGCTATATGAGCTATATGCTCACTCAGAGTTTCTTCTCCAAACAATGAGGCTTCTATGAAAACGTGAGATAATATAACTTTTGTAAAAACATACGCCCACCTCCAAACTGTGGCTGGAGTTTTTATAACCTGTGTGAGAATATTAAACTAAATATTAAGTCGTCTTTCTCAGGGAATTAAAGCAGCTGTTGGGAATTTGTTTGCAGATTTAATGCATGCCTCGATTTACTGTATATGGGAAATATTACGTAAACATTTTACAGCTTCAGAATACATGTAAAACATTGACCTCAATTACACCTGAGATTTAAATGGTATACACCGTAAAATTGATCTTTTCCTCATGATAATGCATGCATGTCATACACACAATATATACTGTATGTAGTTTTTCCCGGATTTGCATGTTTGCTGGTTGGATTTAATTTTAGTGTACATACCTCCTATGATATGATTTGTCGGGCTGCTATGTCGGTAAATTATAATTCTCTGACCCAAGTTGACATTTTATAGATGTCTCGTTTTATCCAATAAAGTGTTACAAAATAATATAAAACAAATCAATATTTATTCAAATATATCATATAAATAATATATGTCAACAAATAAATAAACAAAACCTAAAAACAAATTCACACATGAGAAGCTGGACTTGATGTTTTCATGTTATTTGGTGACAAAACATATCAGCAGACTTATTCCTGAAGTGTAAAGACAGAATCAGAGTATCAGTCTGCTTCCAGCTTGAGTCGGTGCTAGAGGAGGGATAATAGTGTTTAAAACAGAGGACATACTGCTGTAATTAAGAGGAGAAACCGGGAAACACTTTCCATTTGCACCTCTTCAGTCCTGTTGTTTTTTCCATTTAAGTGTATCTGGTTTTTATCTCCTCTTCGTCAGACCTGAAGAATAAATGGCACCTGGTGGTCGACCGTCTGACCGTGCTCTTCCTCAAGTTCCTGGAGTATTTCCACAAACTGCAGCTGTTCATCTGGTGGCTGCTGGAGATCCACATCATCAAGATCGTGTCCTGCTACGTCGTCCTGGTCTCTGTCAAAGAGGTATGACGAGTTGAGGTACAATGAGAGACAGACATACACTCAGTAGGTACAATAACAGGTATCCATGTGCGCTCACTGAGCTGGATCTGAGCTTGATTGAGTGATTTTGACTGGTCGGCTTTACAGTAGCCCGTCGACACAAGTGGTAACGTTTAAAGCTTCCAGATGTTCCTGCAGTTCATTTTCACATTCACAATAGTTTCTACATTCAAAATCATGAAGATACGGCAAGGAGGGGCTGATTTAGAATCAAAATGCAAATAGATTAATGGGAGAAATACACATTCAAGAGTTTAATATCATTATCAGAAGCTCAACATTGAAGTATTTTTACTTTGTATGTTAGTATCTACAAACTCTATGCGTTACATTAAAGCTCAGCCTTTATTTAGCATCTTTTGGACTCTCTTGTTATGTTAAATACCTGCACATTTAAAATATTCTGCACACTGTACAGCTCTTTTCACCTTAAAACATATTGTGTATATATATATATATTATCTTCCTTATATTTTTACTTAATGTCACAAAACATGCACTTAACAGGTTAATTAGTGGTCGGACTCAACATGTAAAATGAATGACCGCTGCATTTATTTGCTTGTATATAAATGACATGTCATGTCACTATCTTCCACCACTAAGTACAGAGCTGTTATATCAATAATCACACAGTTACATAATCGGGCAGACACTGTATAAAATAAGTTCATCTCTTGTGACACTGAGCCAACTTGAGCCGATTTGAAATTAACCAGGACTGTCTACTACACCGCAGACTAGCCAGATAATAGTCTGGGGGTATTTGGGCTAAATGTAATAGCTGTTACAGTTTCTGGATGGAAGTAAAGCCTTGACCTCTTTGAGTTTGGAACAAAGACATACTCTGTTAGACTCTTATGAACACTCACTCTTATAGACTGATAGTTTTTACCAGTTTCTTATTCAAAGTGCTGCGTAAACACGTTTCAACAGTAACCCAAAAACATTTATACTAGGAGTTGTAGTTGGAAGAAAAGGAGTCGATGTTTTTTTTGTTCTCATTTCCTGTTTTGTCCCCTGTGCAGGTGTCTTTGTTCAACTATGTGTTCCTGGCGTCCTGGGCCTTTGCACTGCCCTACAGCCAGTATCGTCCACTTGCCTCCAGTGTTTGCACCGTGTGGACATGTGTCATCATCGTATGCAAAATGTTGTACCAGCTCAAGTCTATAAACCCACCATCGTACTCCAAGAACTGCACTATGGTGAATATAACCTCACCATCCTTCATTAATTAAGTCTTATCTAACACAAACATACAATATTACAGTAATACGTCAGAGCCAACAACACATATTTTCTGTCCACAGCCAGAAGATTACTCAGGGGCCGAGAAAAATGAGATGCAGGAGTCTCTGCTGTATAAGGAGGCTGTGGAGCCAGCACACTGGGTGGGCCTGAAGAAGTCTAATGACCTGCTGGACTACCTCAGGGTGAGGAGTGGAAACATTCATCAACCGAACGGATATAACTTAAAGGAATAGTTTGGGAAATATATTTGTTGGTTAAATGTGAAGCTGAAGCTGGCAGCCAGTTAGCTTATCTTAGCATAAAGACTCTCTGGGCTTGACCTATCAGGTTCTCTAAAGCTAATTTTTTAACACCTGTATAGCTGCAGACTTTTTAACACCAGCATGACTTCATGACTTTCTTCTATATATTCCTCATTAATGAGTAATTTCCTGTGTATACAGGCTGCTATGACAAGTGAATTTCTCTGTGTGGGATCATTAAAGTCTGTCTTATTTTAACTTAAATGTCCATCACAAGTTGCCAGAAATTAAAGTACTGAGATCTGCCAGTGGACAAACTTTAACCTGACTTTATTTTAGTCAAAAATCAGAAACTGTTTAATTCAACCACTCATATGTTTTAGTTATTATATCTTAATGTTTCTTTCTCTTCCTTTGTGCAGAACAACCTCTTGATGCTCGCTCTGTTAGCATTCGAGGTGACCATCTACCGCCATCAGAAATACTTCAGACTGAGGAACAAACTATCTCCGCCCGCTGCCAGAATTATCTTCCATGACATCACACGGCAGCATCTGGACATCGGCATCATCAGCTTCATCAAATACTTCATCAACTACTTCTTCTACAAGTTTGGACTTGAGGTAGAGACAAAAACAAGTAACTAAAAATATGTTTTATCTGAAAATTTTCTTATCTGAAAACTGTGTTTCCCTCAGACGTGCCTGCTGCTGGTGGTCAATGTAATCGGACAGCGTATGGACTTCTACGCCATGCTTCATGCCTTCGCTTTGATAGCCGTCATGTATAAACGCAGGAGGAAAGCCATCGCTGAGATCTGGCCCAAGTACTGCTGCTTCCTGGCCTGCATGCTGACCCTCCAGTATTTTGTCTGCATCGGGATCCCTCCTGCAGCCTGTAAAGGTTTGTGCGATCGACCCGGACAGATCGTACTTACAGTAACCAGACAATTACAGGAAAGACATTGTTATGATTTCAGGACACAATCAATGACTATTTTCATTATCGGTTATTCCAGCATTTATTTATTTGTCAATTGTGTCATTTTGTTCATAAAATGTCAAAAAATAGTGAAAGTGGTCATTCCAAGTTCCCAAAGATTAATGTGACATCTTTCTAAATTTTGTTTTGTCCAACCAATAGTCCCAAATCCATAGTATCTGTAGTATCTATAGTATCTGTAGTATCTGTAGTATCTATAGTATCTGTAGTATCTGTAGTATCTATAGTATCTGTAGTATCTATAGTATCTGTAGTATCGTATCTGTAGTATCTGTAGTATCTGTAGTATCTATAGTATCTGTAGTATCTGTAGTATCTATAGTATCTGTAGTATCTATAGTATCTGTAGTATCGTATCTGTAGTATCTATAGTATCTGTAGTATCTGTAGTATCTGTAGTATCTATAGTATCTGTAGTATCTGTAGTATCTATAGTATCTGTAGTATCTGTAGTATCTATAGTATCTGTAGTATCTATAGTATCTGTAGTATCGTATCTGTAGTATCTGTAGTATCTGTAGTATCTGTAGTATCTATAGTATCTGTAGTATCTATAGTATCTATAGTATCTATAGTATCTGTAGTATCGTATCTGTAGTATCTGTAGTATCTATAGTATCTATAGTATCTGTAGTATCTACAGTATCTATAGTATCTATAGTATCTGTAGTATCGTATCTGTAGTATCTGTAGTATCTATAGTATCTGTAGTATCTATAGTATCTATAGTATCTGTAGTATCGTATCTGTAGTATCTATAGTATCTATAGTATCTGTAGTATCTGTAGTATCTATAGTATCTGTAGTATCGTATCTGTAGTATCTGTAGTATCTGTAGTATCTATAGTATCTATAGTATCTGTAGTATCTGTAGTATCTATAGTATCTGTAGTATCTATAGTATCTATAGTATCTATAGTATCTGTAGTATCTATAGTATCTGTAGTATCGTATCTGTAGTATCTGTAGTATCTATAGTATCTATAGTATCTGTAGTGTCTGTAGTATCTATAGTATCTATAGTATCTGTAGTATCTGTAGTATCTATAGTATCTATAGTATCTGTAATATCTATAGTATCTGTAGTATCTGTAGTATCTGTAGTATCTATAGTATCTATAGTATCTGTAGTATCCGTAGTATTGAATTTATGTAGAACATAAGTGGACCCAAAGTTCAAACACAACTGCAGACTGAGTGTAGTTCAAAGAAGATTCATTAAACAAAGCCGGAGGGGTAAATAGTGCAGGGAAAGGTGGTGCAGCGATCCAAATGTTGCAGGGCTGGAGTGATAATCAGGTCCAGCTGGATGTGGTAGGCAGGGATCCTGAGGCACAGAGAGAGCAAAACGTCATAAAAACTGGACACGGAGCACTAAATCTGGATGCAGTGTTGTCACCCCAAGAGAGACTAAATGATCTGGTGGAAGCTGGAAGGTTTTTATACTGCACAGGTGATTGGATGATGAGCCGCAGGTGGTGAAGGTGATCAGGCAGGAGAGATTGAATTGGAGGCCCCCGAAACACAAGAATGGAGAAAACATGGCCTCCACGTGACATTTTTAATGATATACAGTATATGACATAAAAGCAGCTAGTCTTTACATGTGAGCAGCTGACAACAACAAACATTTGGTATTTAGCCGTACTGGATTGATGGTGTTTCAAGGTGATATCCCCATGTGACATAAGTCTCAGAAGTAGTTGTATATTACTTGTAAATTACATTGTCCAGAAGAGCAATGAGGACTTGAGTTGTTTCACATAATCTTATGTGCTTTGTGTGTCCAGTCCTGACATATTCATGTTTATATATCTATAAGTATGATATAATAGTGAATGTTTTATTTTCAGACTATCCCTGGAGGTTTCCCAACTCTACTACAGACTCCAACGTCATCAAGTGGCTCTATGTTCCAGATTTCCGCACCAAACCCAACTCCTCGTTCCTCATCTGTACGTGAATCTGTGTAGATCTAGAGAAATCCGTAGATATATGTGGTGATTGTCTTCATATTTTCTAAATGGTTTGATCCTCTCCTCTTTTAGATGACTTCATGTTGCTGCTGTGTGCCTCCCTCCAGAGGCAAGTCTTTGATGATGAGAACAAGGCGGCAGTCCGCCTCATGGCTGGAGACAATGTGGAGATCTGCAGAGACCTGGACGCAGCCACTTTCAGCGTCCACAACCCCGTCCCCGACTTCATCCACTGCAGGTACAGCAGCTTACACTGGCATCATGCTGCGTTTATACTGCAGCAGGAAGTGGCCCAAGTGTGTACGCCTACAGTACAGTATATGGCAATGAATCTCCATACTTTCAACGCTTAAATTAGATTCACTTGAAACAGTTGTCATAATTTTAGTGCCATTGGAGCTTGACTGAACCGGCATTAACATGGAGGACAGCAAGACTCTGAAATGGAAAAGGAAGTGAAGTAGCCGGCTTAATTGATGCTTAACGAGGTTAGAAGGCTACAATAAAGTCAAAAGTTAAGTGTTCAAAACAAGCAGCACTATTAAAACAGTTCCTATTTGTATGACATGGATTATATACCACAGTATGGACGGTCATCCAAAGAATCAGGTAAGAGCAGCAATTTGAATTTAAGCATGAGGACTCATAGTGAGTTAAAGCTTTGTTTCTACACTTTAAAGAGTAGAAAAAAATATCTTTTTTCATGTTTTACTGTTGTAATTTCTACAACAGTCCAACATGAGATAAAGGTATAAATAAAATGTTTAAAGCTGCTATAATCAATGTTTGTGAAAAAATGTGATGCAGTGATCAACCTGCAGAGAATAATCCACCGTATCTGCAGCTCTGTTCAGGAGTTTTATAGTGAACTTCAACTTCAGCTCGACTTCATGACATGCGGGAAAGAGCCACAGGTCGGAGTCGAACCCTGGGCCACCGCGGCAAGGACTGAGCCTTTGTACATGGGGCGGATGCTCTACCAACTGAGCTAAACGACACCCCAGATCTGTCTGGATTTTTTTAGAACTCACCATGCTTCAGTTAGCCTGCCTCAGCTCCACCCACGCTCTGTGTCTTACGGCAGAGGCAGGACTTCCAAGATGGCGGTGGCCAGAGCGACCACACTGTGAGCTTCACAACAGCTCTTCAGAAACCTGTGTGTGATGTCACAGAGACTACATCCATGTTTTATAGAGTCTATGGTTTCTGCTTCCCCAAAGTGGCCAAACTATCAGTTAATACACGTTTGACACATGCACAGTCGTGCTTTAAACTCACTGTTGGGCTAAAAGGTGAAGAAGCAGGCTGTTTACTGAGGTAACATTTGACTAAGATGCTTGCAGTGTAGTCCAGCTTCTCCAGTCGAGCTGCTCAGACTGAACTCAGTAGAAAACTGTTGTTGTACTTGGCAGCTAACTGTGTAACTGTAGAAATCTTAAGTGGCGTGGTGCTGAATAAGAACATACTCGCTCAGCAAATCTCTTATCCTACATAAATAAAGGTAAGAAAAAACTGACAGATAAAAGTAGCTCATGCCTTAGTGAGAGCCGTTATTGAATACCCGCTGTGTACATAATTCAGAAATTTGGCTGTTGTCCGATATTTGAATCTGGAGCTTGATACTGACTTTGCACATAAAAAAAAAAAGAGTGAAGAGAAGGTTTTGAGAGGCAGGAAAATAGAGAGCGAGTTAGAAAGACAGCAAGAGCATCCTGACCTGTCCACAGTCATTGATTATGTGCTCTTCACATTCCACTGTTTTGATGCGCAAAGTGGACAAGTCTTTTATTAACGCACTCTGTGTCCATCAACAAGCCCTAGTAGAGAGAAAGCGAGCTGTACAGCCCGTCTGTCCACGCCACAGCAGCTCTGCACTTATTCCATCGCTTCCCTCCAGGATCGAATTACGGATACGGGGTGGGGGAGAAATCCATAATCCACAAAAACACTCTGTCCGTCACTCCGCGACTCAGACGCTTTTGCCCTGTACTCTAACTCAATAAATAGCTTTTAAGTATGGAAAAGGTATTTTCTCCCCCTGATGAAGAAGGACACTCACTCAGCTATTCCGGCCCATCAACGCATCGTCCGATCCAAACCCACTTCATCAGAGCTGCCTCCTAAACTGTGCAGCTGTTGTTGTGGTCCCATGTTTTCCATCAAATTAATGCACGTCGCTTCCTTTGCGTTCACTCCACACATCATATTAACAGCCTCTCACATCATAACACAGGAGCCGTATGTGTGTTTTTAGCATGTTAGACACGTGCAGGACTCGCAGTAGTGTACCTGTGCTGAGTGACAGGAGTCAGGTTTCAGCTCTGGTTCACATTCATTGATCAGACTCTTACCGGTGTCCTGACACTAAGTGATACACTAAGTGTGATTGATAGCCGGATTATGCACACAGCAGCAGAATGAACTGAAATGCTGTTTTGACTTTTATTATGTGGTAAACGTGCATCCTTATTAGCAACTTAGCTCAGCTGGCCTGCGTCCATACTGTTCATGTGACTAAAATGTTTCCCGTCACTCCAGTACACACTCAAAAGAAAAAATTTAATTAAACATAAATAATAAAGAGTGTTTATGTAATTATACCTCTGTCAATCTGCACTAATTGAGAGTGGGCATGAAAGTTCATTCTTGACCATTGGAAAATAGTTTCTTACTATAACCCAAGGTTCACTTTCAAGCTTTTTCTGGATCTTTCAGCCACATCCCACGCTCATTAGCTCCAGGTCTGGTATAAAACCTCTTTTTTATGTCCAAAACGCCTTGGGTACAGACACTAACACTCCTCTGAATGCTCTGAGCTCGCAGTCGGGCAGCCCGGCTAACAAACTGAGCTAACATTAGCTAACAGCAGCTACAGTTGGCAGCAGTTTATTTTACTGTCCATCAGGAAACTCTGTAAATCACAGAGAGTTGAAGTGGAGCTGCCGGAGAACATCAGAGAGAAAACCAGAAAACATTTTCTCCATGAAATATGATCCAGTTTCACCAAAATCAGCAAAACAGTTGGTGGCGTGTGACTTAGTGCCATAAAGCGTTGTGCAGAAATAGATGTATGTAGAATGGAAGAGAATGAGAATGAGACACGATTCATCTGATTTACTCATCAGTGCATTAAAATGATTTAAAACGTCAAAATTTTATGACAGAAGTTACTCCATGTTCCTCCAGAACCTCCTTCCTTTCCTGGGATTATTGCCACTTCGCTTCAGCTTCAAAATTTGCAACACAGGAACAAATAACAAAGAATATTTGTGCAACTCAAATTTTTTAGTAAAGGTGCAATATTTTTTAAGTTTGATTTTAACCCTCATGCGTCAGTTTAATTTACTACTCTCTTAAGTCATTAAGGACAAAGATGTCGACTTCCAAAAAACTTTAAATTAATATTTCTTCTGCTTTTTTCTGCATAAATCTCTTAAACAACTTCAGCCCTGCTCAAAACGACCAAACACTCAATCATTTTGAGGATTTTAACCCTTTAAATGCCAGTTTGATTATTACGCATGAGGGTTAAAGTAATCCAAATTAATTCAGACTACATTACTAAATTACTAAAAACTTCCATGTAATTTGTATTCAGTAACTAATAATCTGACCCAGCTATGGTGGTTATCATTGTCTTCTTCTGGGGTTGAAGAGATGAGCCTGAAAGCTCTGGAAAAAGCTGCCCTTAAGTTAAAATTATTAAATCAAGCTAATTATAACTATTAGATTAAAATTACTAACTTGGGTTTGATAAAGAGGCCTCTACCTACAGCCAAAAGAATGTATGTTTTCAGACAAAAACCTCCCCCTGACATCTAGACCTGCCAAACTTCTGAAAAACGTCATCATTTATTTGTCCTCTAGGTCGTACCTGGACATGCTGAAGGTCATCATGTTTAGCTACCTGTTCTGGTTTGTCCTCACCATCATCTTCATCACGGGGACCACGCGTATCAGCGTCTTCTGTATGGGCTACCTGGTGGCCTGCTTCTACTTCCTGCTGTTCGGTGGTGAGCTGTTGCTCAAACCGATCAAAAAGATCCTCCATTACTGGGACTTCCTGATCGCCTACAACGTCTTTGTGATCACCATGAAGAACATTTTGTCTGTGAGTCTATCTATCTATCTTACACTGTATATCAAGATCAATTACTGAAGAAGAAAAATGATTCACTACTGAAACTTGAACTGAACATTTCCTGTGTGTTGAAACAAAGAGACCAAATGTGTTTTTGCCTGAATGTATATAATAAATGATTCTTGTTCCTAGATCGTGGCTTGTGGCTACATCAACTCTCTGGTTGAGAACCAGTGCTGGTTGATCCAGTTGCTCAGTCTGGCCTGCACCATCAAAGAATACAAAAACAACATTAGGGAGGAAAAACGTGAGTTGACTCAACATTTTGCCTCTTTTATTTTGGAAAAATAAATTTAACAAGGTGAGATATTACCTTCAGTATTAGGGAGGGTATAAATTCACATTTTGGCTTTCAGCTGTTAGTCATACATAACATGTCGGTGCCAGATTGTGTGTCCAAGAGTGAGTTTCCCAAGAAGCTGAAATTAAATCCACACCGTTCATTTTTTAGGCCAGTTGCACTCTCTATCGTAATCCCACTGGACAACTGATTTACAGTGAACACAATACACCGCCATGATACTCAGTGAAACAGTGAGATTAATGCAAAATACAGGTAACAGTCTAAAACATCCTTCAGAGTCTGTGCAACTTATGCCCATAAATGTGGTAAATGAGGTAATCACAATCAGGCTTCATTGCTGAATCATTCCACTGATTAATTATGTGTGAACAATAATGGCTGAATTTTATAAAATTAATTTGATTAAAGCGACTTTATGAAGAAACCCCGGTGCTCTGAGCTCACAGTTCGGGCAACCCAGCTAACAAACTGAGCTAACATTGACTAACAGCAGCTATAGAGAGAGCTGAGGCACAGCAACTGGAGCGCATTGGAGGGAAGCAGTGATCTTTTTTGTAAATAGTTGGTGGTGTGTGATTTAATGCCATTAAGTATTACTTACTTCTTGCAGGTGACCAGGAGCACAAAGTTACATAGTGCAGTACGGAGTGCAGAGTGGGAATGTAGGAAGTGGGAGTCAATGCAGCAAAATGACTTCAAACCTGTTATTTTATGGTAGAAAAGTTACACAATGTTGTTTTAAATGAGACTGTCTGTGTATATTCCAGTTGGTCAACAGAGCTGTGAGCTGCCCAGAAACGAGGCCGGCATCATCTGGGACAGTATCTGCTTCGCCTTCTTGCTGCTGCAGAGACGAGTCTTCATGAGCTACTACTTCCTCCACGTGGTGGCTGATATCCGAGCATCACAGATCCTCGCGTCCAGGTATACAGCTAGGAGTCTGAGCTGAGGCCCACGGGTGCTGCTGCCATATTCACATTATTCTAGTATAATGTATACTTAGAAAAAAGAGGTCCCTTATTTAGCTAAGTTACAGTATTTTTAAAGGTTTAATGTATTAGTTACAGGAGGATAGCAGGGTTTTTTTCTGCCATGCTGTGAGTCAGGGGTTTGTGTGATTTATTCAGACATATTAAGTACAAGATCGACAGACTTTTGACAGAGAAGGGGGGAAAAAAAACAATTGGGAGCATGCATTGTGAGTATAACTGGAAAGCTTTGTGTCTTTTCTCTCTGAAAGTTTAGCTTCACTCTTTAATCCGCACGACACAACGCTAACAAGAAACATACGTGAGAAGACACATGCAGTTCATGTCAATGTTATTCCAGTAAAATTCAACTTGGCTCCTTCTGTGACTTCCCCAGTGTATTGTAGTTAAAGAATAGTAAAACAAATATGGAATCAATGTACTTGTTGGGAAGGCATGACAGATTTTATTTACTCTTTTTTTTTTGTTGTTGTCATTAAAAAATAAAGTTGGATCAATCCTTCACGTTTGATTGGTCACTGGTGTGTTTCAGAGGGGCGGAGCTTTTTCAGGCCACCATAGTGAAGGCGGTGCGAGCCAGGCTGGAGGAGGAGCGCAAATCTGTGGAGCAGCTGAAGAGACAGTGAGACTCCAAATATTTGTTGTGTAATGCTGTGGTTTGGGTTTTTGTGTACACTGTGTAATAATAAGGGAGCTTTTAAAGTTTAAATTTAAGAAGATATTGCCCAAGACTTAAACTTGCTGCACAATTCTTACTGCAGTTTATTAGTTTTCTTTTATTCAAAAGATAAAGTTGGTATTATTATTCTTCTCCAAGAACTCATTGATTCCTACTGCAGATGTGTTGAGCATCCGACAGGGCAGGTTCGGTTATTAGCAAAGTAAAAGATATTTCTGATATAAGCTGGTTGTGATCAACCAGCTGTGAAGTAAAGCTAACGGGGGAAGTACCAAAAACTGCAGTTCCTCGAACGTCCACTTGAGGCTGGCTACAGAACGAGTCAATCTCCATAAGCCCCCACGTTAAAATGTTCAACTTCACAGCAAAAATAAACATGTTTACAGCCCCTGGCTGCTTTGATTGACAGGTGGGTGCTGTTAGGGATGGCTTGTTTGAGCACCCAGGCTTCATTCAGCCCACCGATGACCCACGTCTTTGCCGATTTTTAGATTAGCCGGGAAGCGGAAGAGGCAACATGGCAGCAACCAGAGCCACCACACTTTTGAGACTGTTTCTACGGTTCGGTTATTGGTCCCTGATACCAGGGTGGTGCCTGTAATCAATAAATATCTTTTGATTTGCTAATAACCGAACCTGCCCAACAGATGTAACACTGTAGCTTTTAGCAAATGTTACTGACACTGTATTTGTTGGGGACTATTTTCAACAGCGGATTAATGTACATTAGGCCTAATTTAATCCATACGTAAGTAAACATGATTCAAAAAGCCATTTAAAATCTGGATTAAAAGCAACTCCTGGCTCCGTCTTTACTGTTTCCAGGAAGCCATGTCTAAGTATATCATGCTACATAAAGTCAATGTATTTCCACCACTTACACTTACCTCAGGAGTTACTCGTAAACTCTGATAATATCCACTCACCTGCTCTAATGAGCACTCCGCTGTTACATAACGTACACTAATTTCCATATGAAGCCCTGAGATGTTTATGGTCAGCCTGTTGGGCCGTCGGTGATGTTCCTGTGTGTCGATACTTTGTGTCTCTTCACTGTCTCTCTGATCTAATCAGGATGGAGCGCATTAAGGTGAGGCAGCAAAAGTTTAAGAGGGGCAAGGAGAAGATGCTGAGCATAGCGCAGGAGTCTGGAGAAGGACAGAACCTCGTCCAGCCTGAAGAGGATGATGATGATGATGGTATGACGAAGGCTGCCGGGGCCTTTCTCTGTGTAGTCACTGTTGGTGTTGAGGTTATATGATAGCTAATAGTGAGATGGAAAGATGGCTAATGCCTAATCAACGGAATGCAGTAACATATGTTGTGTAATGATGTATTTTCATGAGTATTTGATCTAAAACTGCAGCTTAATATAGTAAAAATATGCCTTGAAGTTTGCAGAAAAATTAATTTTCTTATGAAATGTTGCATTGCTGTATTTGTGAAATTTTAGGAGCACAGCGAACGAAAGCCAAGACCAAAAAAAAGCAGTGGTGGAGGCCGTGGGTTGACCATGCTTCCAGTAGGTTGACCCCAACCCAACCCCCTTTTTTTCTCTTCCTCCACTCTGATTGGCCCTTGTGTCCTTGACCAGAACGCTGAGGATTCCCATACTGCCCCCGGGCTCTGAAGGCACCAACACACAGTAGTAGCCTTGCTTCCAGCCAGACTTTAGTCCTTTTCTGTCTCTATTTAAGGGCCCTTGTAACCTGTAGCTCTCATGTAACCGTACACTGCGTGCGGAGAGGTACTTCAAGATGATCTATAAAACCGCTCCGTATTGGTGCAGAGCAGGGTTGCCTTAAATAGACACGATGAGATGATGAAGAAAGAGAAAATGACTAATGGCTGGAGGTTTGTACTTGACATTGTTTAAAACATAAATGTCATCATCCGTCTCACCTAAAGAGCCCACAGTAGAGAATCACTCTGTTGTAGAACATTTTCACGCAAAGATATGAAGCCGACTCGCCTTTATTCTCAGTACTGGAATAAAGGATGAAGGGTTTATTCATTCTTTGCCTGCAGACATGATCACCAAACAGGTGTTTTATTAACAAGCGATTGGAGAAGTGCTGAAATATATGAAATGACATTTGTGGTACATAAAAAAAAAAAAAAAAAGCTTACAGTCAATACAGTGGTTGCCTGTTTGGTGTGAACTCATGTCTCATATCGTACTCCACCCACCCACATGACATTTTCAAATTATTTCTCCATTTTATCTCTTTGTCATTTGATGTTTCATCTCCATATCCCAGCATCCTCCCTCACCTCCCGCCCACTGTGGTTCTGTTCAAGGACATAAGTCAGCCTTGTCTATCCCATTGTTTCTAACTTAACTACTGCAGACTGGAGTCATTTGCTCTGTCGAATAGCTCAGAGGCGACATATACTGTGCATACTGGAGTTTTGAATAGACATTCTCCATTGTGCTTTGTGCTCATAGTTATATCAGCCATACTAACATTTTCGATGCATTTTCTGTTTCATCCTCTCACGTCTCTGATGTTATTAATAACGTGCCTATATCATGACTTACTGTAGCCTCAGCTAAATGTTTGATATGTGGTGATGAATTAAATAACATTTACAGGTAAGTGGTTTGATTTTCCTCTCTGTAGATCTTCCTTTCAGCCAGCAAACCTTCTGTTATGCTGTTAACACGATAAATGACTTCAGCCTCTGTTTTGACTGAGTGTAACTGCACTTTACCCTCTGCCCCTTCAGTGGTTAGAAGTGGAGACTATTACTTATTTGAAACTGACAGTGAGGAGGAAGAGGAGGAGGAGGAGAAAAAAGACGACGAGCTGCCAAAAAAGTCGGCGTTTCAGGTGACTTCAAGCAGCGTCTCATTCTTCCATCAGTTTCAAACAAATGTTGTTATCCCGAGATAACGGGATAATTTCCTCGAGATCTCAAGATTATAAAACTTTGTTTTCCTGAGATAATGCAATAATTAATTTGAGAAAACAAAAGGATCGTCTAGTGTATTAAATCATTGAAATTGCACCATTCTTCTGCTCCTCTGACATTGATACACTTATTTGATATACTTACTTATTATGTTTCCTGCAATGATTTGATATACTAGACTCTACATCTAGACCGCTTAGGGCTTCTGTAAAACTGTCCCGTGAGTGATATATTGATATATATGACGTTATTGTTATATAAGATTGTTAAACCTGATCCATCAATGTGTAAACTGATAGCTGATTGTGGTGAAACTAGCTTTAACTATTCAGTTGGTTAATTTAGTCAAGAGGTTTTCAACCTAGGGGTCGGGCCCCTCCAAAGGGTCACAATCTGAGATCAATAAGAGAGAAAAGAAGACGAAACAAAGTTCGTGTATCCGTTTGTGGTGAAATATTTGAATAATTTAAACAGTTATTTAAATGAGATCATGTGAGAAGTTTAAAGAGGATAACACATTTAAAATGGTCTCTTTATGAAAAGTGTCCTTCTGTTATGATCTGGTGTTTTTGTAAATATGTTTTTATGTAATCAGAAAAATAATTAGTAACTGCAGCTGTTGTGCTGCCTGACTGTATCTGTGTTAAACATTCAACAAACTGCCAGAAGAGCTTGTAGTAATACTGCTTGTGAACATCACTAAGATATGAGTGAAGGATTTTGAATGCTAACATTCAGCAGAATGTGATAAACTATATATTTACAGCAGCCTGTACCACACACTCCTCTCTTGTTCACTGTCTCCTAACTAACTCCTAACTCTGTCGTTTCTGATAATATGAAATGATTTTCTACTAATCCTCTCCCACTCTGTTGTCTTCCTGTAGCGAGCTATTGGGAAGTTTGTCTCTGCCGTTCTGGCTTTGCCCAAGTCTATCATTAAGCTGCCTAAAACTATCCTGCAGTATGTAGTGAAGGCAGGCAAGGTACTCACCATCAGCACTAACACGGCTTGTTTTCTGTATGAACGTCTGTCACTTTGATGTAACAACTAACGCCACAACAAACTGCCTTTCCAGCTCATGTTTGGTCTTCTGCTTCAGCAGAAGTGTTTTCACACCACAGTGTGTCACAAGCAAACATTGATTTGGCATAAATCATTAAACATGAACTGGAAATGCTTCAACTTTTTGCTTTTTTGCATGATGTTGTCTGGCTGGTTTGAAGTGAGTTTCATGAAACTGGAGCTTTATCTGTGTTTTCTGTCTGTTTTCACTGTTTGGTGTGATCTACTGCTTTTGTGAGTTGTCATGATCAATGAAGCAGTTAACGTTTGGGCTTCGTGATGAGATATTCCCTCTGTTTTGTGGTGGTTGTGCATGTTTTGGAGCATTAACTGAAAATGTGTTAATTGTTGACAACATTCCTGACAATAAATTTTAAGACTGCAGAGTATAAAAACCTGCTGGAGATAGAATATTAAGTCTTTTTTGGTTTAGTAAAGACTTGATAATGGACTGCTTTCTAGTTGTTGCATTTCAAGAGAGCTATGTTAGAGTAGCATTGCATTCATGAACTATGTTGAGACATCTTGAAAAAAATTTGAAAAGTCATGGTATTGTTTTGAAAATCGTCTGTAGCAATGTACAGTGTACATGATTTGTAATTAATAGACTAAAACCACCTTATATTGGTGTTTAACTAGCATGGACCACACCATCAACAATATATGTTTAAATGTTTTATTAACAAAATGATAAGATCATGTGTGAATTGTGAACTCTTGCACTTCTTCGGTGGGGAATCTACTGTAGCATCCGGGCACGATGGACCCCCTCAGGACTCTATGAAGAGTAGGAAGTAGAGGAAGAAATAGAAAAAAGAAAATGGGGTGGGTGCGCAGGGTGCAGAATACGAGAGCGAAAGAGGAGGAGAGGGTGAGGAGGGTGTTTAGATGAATGTTGCATGGCATGGTTGAGGTGTGGTCCTGCTCTTGAAACTCTGCTGATAGCTTCAATTAATTTTTCCTTTTGCCTGTTGTTGCTCGTGCATAATTTACCTCAATGACTCACCTCCTTCACATCATTCCATTGATACTAAACTCCTTCTCTCTGTTCTCCAGTTTCTTTATCACGCCTGGATCACAGACCCCAAAGCTGCCCTGAGGGCACGAGGCAAAGAGAAGCGCAAATTTTGGAAGAAATACACCAAAGGAGTCAGACGCAGGAAGAGCAAAAAAGATGGTAAGAGATAAAACTCACATGAAACAAACTTCAACATGCGTTCATTTTCAGGTATTTCAACCACAGTGAGGTGTCGCTCCTGTATTTCAGCAGGTCATGTGGCCATAGAGGTTGGCGAGCTCTCAGATGGGCAAGAAAAAGGAGAAGAGAACAAGAAGTCCGGAGGTCCAGGTTGATTTCTCATCAAGAAAATTGTTTTAGAGACCTTAAAAGAAAAGATTGATTTTGTACTGTTAAGTTTAGTAATTTAGGAGCAGCCTGAAACGTTCACTTGAGGTGACTGTGATTTTCAAATTGCAGTATACTGTAATAACTTTTGTGTTGTATGCCCTCCCTCAGACAACATTATTAAGCGAGTGTTCAACATCATAAAGTTCACCTGGGTGCTCTTCCAGACGACGGTGGACAGCTTCACCAAGTGGATGAATGACATGTGCAGGGAGTACATCGACATCTCCACTGTGCTGCGGATCGAGCGCTGCATGCTGACCAGAGAGGTCAAAAAGGTAACATCAGTTTGTGAGCTGTAGAAGAGTTACTGTAGTTTTAAAGGCAGCTATTATTATGCTAAAATTTAAAGCTAATTGAAGGACATTAGTGTGATTTGTAAGAGATCCAGGATGTGATTAACATCTCTCCACCCACCAGGGTAATGTGCCGTCCCGAGAGAGCATCCACGTCTACTACCAGAAGGCCATGAGGCTCAACATGTCCAGGGCGGCCAGTATGGATCAGCTAAGCGAGGATGAGTCAGCCATGGGCTCCTCCAGGGTCCGAAGAAGGCGAGGAGGATACCAGATGGAGAGCCAGGACTCCACTGCCTCCAGAGACAGCATGTCCAGGTACACAGAGCCTGATGGTGGTTGTATCACGCACCATGGGAGAGTGTTTACCAGTGCTGAAAGGAAACATGTTTATACCCTGTCCTCACATGCAGTGATAAAGATTTCTACGCATTAAAGGGTCTATTCACATTTCTGCCATACTTGGTAACTAGGGTCCTTAAATCTAACTCTGTTTTGGGATCAGATGTTGTTATTTGATTTATTTAAATTTAATGTTCAAAGCTGTGAACACCACAAACAGTTGTCCTTTCACCTCCATTGTATTTTTGTGGACACAAAAATCTCAGAGACAGATGCCTCAAACTGTTGGCTGCTAAAACTAAAACTTTCTGCACGGCTAACTCTACAGGTAAGTGAGGCAATGAAAAGGTTTTTCACCATTTGGCTGAACTGACCCTTTAAGGTGGCAGCAGCCATCGATAGCTGTGAGTTATCTTGTGGTTATCATCACACTTCATCCTCATTCTGCAGTCATGTGACATCATTTAACTTCTCATTTTTAATGTTGGGTTAAATGTTTTTAATACACAGTACAATAGTCTGTGTAACCTAACATAGATCCCATTTCATCCTCCTCATCACTAATCATTTCACCTGTCACTCTCACCACCTCTCAGTGCCATCACCGACGCAACCACACTGTTTTCTCGCCAATCCACCCTGGAAGACCTCGATGGGATGCCAGAGTGCATTCCCAAAACCAGCGAGCGTGCCAGGCCCAAACTTCGTAAGATGTACGGCCTGGACATGTCCAATTCATCCATGGACAGTGGCAGCAGCTTCATATCCAGGTGCCTGGCCTCTGCATCGCCCATATACACACCTGTGTTGTAACAAAAGACGTCTCTAGTCCCAGTTTGTGTTGGTTTTCAGCTGACTCATTGCACAACTTTTCTATAACCCTTTTGTTTATTACATCCTGTCAGAGAAAACCAGAAAAATGCACATTGTTTTTTTTTTTTCCATTTTGAAATACAATGTTTTCACCCAGCAGCAGTGATATTTTATAGCGTATGGTCCGTTCCTCCTCAATAACTGCCTTTCTGTTCTTTGGGGTTGGAATAAACATCAGTTTTTATTGTTGTTCACTGAGACATAATTCATCATAAAAACTTTGCTTTTACCTCCAGCTACTACTTTAGCATTAGCACACCATGATGTATTTGTAAGCAGACATGTGTTTATTTATGTACGTGTCAGATAATGAATGACAATATAGTACTGTAAAACACAGCTTTCATGTTAAATGTTGTTGACAAATACTTTAAATAAATAATCTAAACTTCATTATAGTATGTTTTAAACTATTTGTTGATGTTTTATTGTCTATACTTCTTTTAAACGCTTTCCTTCTTAAAAGGAAGAAATATTCCGTCATCCATGGCATAAAAAATCAAGTGGATCATTAAAAATAAAAAGGTTTTAATAAAAATGGGTTGGTACATTATGAAACCACCCTGAGAAAGACAGCTAATTTATTTAATTTACTCGTGAGACAGAGGTGTACTGACACGATCTCTGTTTGTTTTCGTCCCCTGCAGTGAAGCGACTCAGTGCATCACGCTCTACTCCAGACAGGGCACCACAGACACCATAGAAGAAGTTGAGGACGAGCAGGATCAAGGCGAAGACAAGCAGCAGCAGGTTCCCTGGGAATCCCAAGAGCTGGACGAGAGTCAGGGGGCCGAGGGCGGTCCATGGAGTGACGGAGAACCCAGGGAGAAAGAAGAGGAGGAAGAGGGTGAGGGCGTGGAGAGATTGGAGGGTGAGGAGGGCGAGGAGAGATCAGAGGGAGCAGAGTTACCACAGGACCAGGAGAGCAAAGAGAGAGAAGAGGCTCCGTGGGAGTCCTTCGGCCCAGATGAGGGCCCCTCCTTCAGGGTGGTGGAGGCAGATTCTGCCCCTTCTGCCCAGGAGAGGGACTTCATCACGGAGAGCGAGGACGGGGGAGGACAGCAGGACTTCATGCAGACAGAGGGGAGAGCAGGGCTCCTCTACACCCCTGACACGGACGCATCTAAAACATCTGACGCTGACGTGCCTCCCAGCTACAGCAAGGCAGTCAGTTTTGATCGTCTGGAAGTTAGCGACGACGAGAGTGACATGGACAGGAAGAGGCGTATGGTTATGACCTCTGACAGCCGCTCAGACAGCAGGTCAGACATCATGTTGCCCTCAATGACCACTGAGCTGACCGCCAGCGAACTGCTGCTCAACAAGTAAGTCCAAAAACAACTAAAGTCTGTTTAACATGAAACCACACAGGGATCCGAATCAACAGATGCAGATTCATCTGGATAATTTTAAAAGGGATAAGTTGCCACTTAATGCTTATTATTTTTAGCAGATGTTACCTGATCTAAATTATAACTTTGTCTGTCTTTGACCAAATAATATTACAGTTTAGACTATTTAATTTTGGCTTCCTTCATGTTTGGTTGAAACACTGATTCGTTTGAGTGGTTTGGCATATTTTACTAAATGAACAATAAATAGTTTCATTATAAAACAGTATTAAAATGAGTGTGGTTCAGATATTGGCACCAAAATTCAGGTTTTCTATTGGAACTGCTATCAAGAAATATCAAATGTCGCGGGGGTGTTTACCAAAAAACACAGCGACCAGCGAGCTTTAAAATTTCACAGCAGTACAGAGGTTATAAAAATACTAATAATAATAGTAACTTCATTTATATAGTACCTTTAAAAACAGAGTTTACAAAGTGCTTTGACAGACAAACCTGGGAGGATACTCATACACTCATACAAAATAACAAGAGAGTCAAACAAAAGCAAGTCAAGACATCTTTTTCCATAATGTGAAGGCGACATCACATAAAAACAAGTCTATAAAAATGTGTTTTAAGAAGTGATGTAAAAAATTCACTGATTCAGCAAGCCTTATTTCCTCAGGCAGGTCGTTTCAAAGTCGAGGGGCCCTGATGGCAAAAGTCACCTTTAGATTTAAGCCTCGACTTCAGTCAGAAGGGCCTCGCCTGCGGATCTAAGGCTGCAGACTGGCTCGTAAGGGGTCAACATGTCTGCTGTGTAACCTGGAGGTAGACTCAGGCGTGCTTTAAAAGTGATCAGCAAAATCTTAAAATCTAAAACGAACAGGAAGCCAGTGGAGAGAAGCTAGGATTGGGGTAATGTGATGTCGTCTTGTTGCAGAGATTGTACTTTTCTAAAATAAACTGTTGCACATCCCACAACAAAAATACCTGTAATCTGAGCCTGACTCTCAGCTCCTCTTCCCTGAGTCAGTCTGTGATTTAGGTTAGCCTTTGTGACAAACTGATTATGAGACAATTGGCCTCTGGGCAGAGACACATGGAAGACCCAGTCATTCTCATTTTGTGTCTCTTTTAGTAACATTTTGCAGGTGAAGCTCCTCTGACTCCTTACTCCCCTTGGCCCAGTAGGGCCTTTAAGTAACCCATCCATGATTGTTGGCACTTTTTTCAATCAAGCATGATCTTTACAACTTTAGAATAATGAAAATCAAATAATCAAATTATAAACCCGGTTATTCGTGTTTCTTTAATGTTTTACACTCAGTAAAATAACTCTCTAAAATAACATCTCTCTCTCTGTCTGTCCAGGATGTTTTATGATGAGGAGCTGGAGCAGTCAGATTTATTCTACCAAAAACAGCCTCTGATCCTCCAGCTCTGCTACGCCCTCTACAACATGCTGGTGGCCCATTCGGAGATGGTCTGCTACCTGGTTATCATCATTAACCACATGGTCTCAGCCTCCTGCGCCACCCTGGTCCTTCCCATCACGATCTTCCTCTGGGCCATGCTGTCAGTGCCCCGGCCCAGCAAACGTTACTGGATGACTGCCATTATCTATACGGAGGTACGATCAGATGCAAAGATGGGATTGTCGCCTAAGAGTAAGATCAGAATTAACTTTGCCATTGTTCATTTTGTTTTCCCTTCAGGCCACCATCGTCGTCAAGTACTTCTTCCAGTTTGGCTTCTTCCCGTTCAACCAGAACAAGATAGATAAAAATAAACCATATCACCCTCCCAACATCATCGGTGTGGAGAAGAAGGATGGATACGTCCACTACGACCTGGTCCAGTTACTGGCTCTGTTCTTCCACAGATCCATTCTGAAGGTAACAGAATATTCGGACAGTGTTAACCTGAATATGTTCATCATAGGATAAATAAATATATGTGATATTCTTTGTTTTTCTAATTGTCAACAAAGTCCATAAAAGAACTAAACCAGAGTGCGTACACTGAATCTACCCCTCAAGGTTGATGCCAATATTTTAAAAGTGATTCTCAGCAAATGAAAGAAGTTCTGAGCGCTTCGTTTGTGATTATTTTGTACTGTGAAATGTTTGCGTGCAACTACACTCCCTTTACCAGACTCTCATCTTCAATCCCTGCTTTCTTTTCCATCTCCAGTGCCATGGTCTATGGGACGAGGACGACCCCAAAGAAAAGAAAGAGCCCTCTCGTCAGAGCGAGTCAGAGGACGAGAGAAAAGACGAGCGTGACGTGAAGAGTGAGAGCGATAAGGAGTCTGAACCCGCCTCCTCGCTGATCAGTGAGAGGAGAGGCTCCAATCACACCCTGAGATCCATAAACTTTGGCACCTCCATTGATTCGGGACATGTCCAGGTTCACTTCCCACAACAGCAGACCTACCAGCGCCGCAAGAGCTCCAGCGGAGGCTCGCACATCTCTCACAGATCTCTCCACTCCTCTGCAAGGTCCAAGAGAGGTGAAGATGCTTGACTATTGTCTATTTACATTACAATACATTTATATTTAGTCATTTAGCTGACACTTTTATCCAAGGCGACTTACATAAGTACGACTCGCAAAGCATTAGTGATTTATTTCCTCATACAGCCTCATGTTTTAAACCAGCTGTCCAATCAACACTCTTCCCTTACAACAAATCCCAGAGAGTAATGTGTTATTTTGTAGTAAGCAATAGAGGAAAACCTCTGGGTTTGTATCAATAAAGACTTTCCTGTGGTCACTAGCCTCGATTTAATCTCTTGTGTTTGTGGATCTCAGGCTGCATCTCTGACTCAATGCCTCGACACGGCTCATTTACGACTCGAAATCTAAACTATTTCCACAGGAAGCACGGCTTCCCACAACAGCAGCCGCAAGGACGGCAGCGAGGCCAGCGTCCATCAGAAGACCCGCAAACAGATGATCATGGAGAAGCTGAGGGAGCAGCTCTTCAAAGGAAGAGCCTTCGTCATAAAGCGGTACAATGAAGCATAGCTGGGTCATAAGAGGGTTTTTTTGTGTGCGTCTTAACCTCCACCCAAGACAGTCATGACTATAATCATGCAAGAAACTGTGTAACTTTATGAGAACTGAGCTCAGCAAGTATTCTAGGCGAATAATGGACGATGGAAAATCATATCGGTGATACGGCAGCTAAAAGGTCTAAATTTAGACCTTTAATTACAGCATTCCCGTTAGGCCAGTCAGTGTAATTTTTGTAAGTGCTGTTATCGTTATTCTAAATTTAATCAGTGGAACAAGTGGTTTCTGAGATATTACATCCAGAACAGAGAAATAATTCAGTCATTTACATTTTGTCACAGTAACCTTTATTTAACCAACAAAGCCTCATTGAGATTAAATATCAAGCAATAATAGTGAGTTATAGGTGAAGAAAATGGACCGATCGGGACTATTTTCACCTGTTTCTTTGCTCATTGTTTCTGTTTTTTTCTCTGCAGGTTCATGGAGATCTACCTTCCCATGAGACAGTTCTTCCATAACTTGATCCATCCAGAGTACAGCGCAGTCACAGACGTCTACGTGCTGATGTTCCTTGCCGACACGGTTGACTTCATCATCATCGTGTTTGGATTCTGGGCGTTTGGCGTACGTTTTTTTAATTTATTTTATTAGATTTAGATTTAAACTTCTTTTCACTTGAAAGTTGAAGTTAACATTTATGCACATCTCTTCTAGAAACACTCAGCGGCAGACATCACGTCGTCTTTGTCGGAGGATCAGGTGCCGGGACCTTTCCTGGTCATGGTCTTGATCCAGTTTGGGACCATGGTGGTGGATCGGGCCCTTTACCTCAGAAAGTCTGTCCTGGGCAAGGTCATCTTCCAGGTCATCCTGCTGTTTGGCATCCACTTCTGGATGTTCTTCATCCTGCCAGGAGTCACAGAAAAGTAAGAACACACTTCACATTGGATACAGTCGGTATTTAATCTAAAATCAGTGTCCTGATTAATTTGATTAAAGTTCAATATTTTGAGGTGCCAAGTTTTTTAGATTATCAGTGTTTTACAGCAGAAAGTCCTGTTTTGTTTTGCACTCAGCTTAAAAGATCTGAATATTGGAGACTCTTTGTGCTGTCTGTAACTTCTTCATCCTTCAGTTTAACAAGCCGTTTCGCTTCTCTTCCCCCTCGTAGGCGTTTCAGCGAGAACACGGTCGCTCAGATGTGGTATTTTGTCAAGTGCATCTACTTTGGGTTGTCAGCCTATCAGATCCGCTGTGGTTACCCCACCCGCGTTTTGGGAAACTTCCTCACCAAGAGCTACAATTATGTCAACCTCTTCCTGTTTCAAGGGTGAGTTATGCTGGGAATGTATCATTTGTTCCAGCTGGGCAAACAGGTCCAAGGCTCAGGTCATGCTGGGGTTCACAAGAATGGAAGAAGAGAAACAAAGAATAACAATATAATGTAATTTGTCAAGCAAAAATACTGACAAAAACATCTCCAGCTTCTCATATGTAAAGATATTCTACTTTTTTCTGTTTGTACATTGTTTATCTTTAAAGTTTGGTCTGTTAGTCAGATAAAACAAGCAAATTATAGTCCTCACCATTTCTCTCTGCATGCTCTGTACACTTCAAAATGTACACTAAACATACAATTGATTGAATTATTATGATGACAGTATAGAGAATGGACAGCGTATGCGTGACGTCACCCACAGGTTTCTAAAGAGCCGTTTTGAAGCTCAAAATATGTGACTCTGGCCTCCGCCATGTCGGCTAATCTAAAACTCGGCAAAGATCATCGCCAGACCTAAAGCAAGCCGAATGAAGCCCGGTTGCTCAAACAAACCATCTGTAACAGCACCTAGCTGTCAATCAAAGAGGCCATGCTGTTAATTCTGCATAACTTTAAGCCTTAATATAATTCGAACAGGTGAGTTCTATAAAAATTCACCCTCAGTGCAGTTGTCATGAACAGTGAAATTAGCTATAGAGACCAAAACTGTTTTTTGTACCAGGCTGTAAACATGTTTATTTCTGCTGTGAAGTTGGACATTTTAACATGGGGACTTATGGAGACTGACTCGTTTTGTAGCCAGCCTCAAGTGGACGTTTGAGGAACTGCAGTTTTTGACACTTCTGCATGACCTCAACTTACAGCTGCAGAGGTTGCAGCTTGGTTGCAACCCTAGTTATTTCATGTTTATGTAATGCTCATTATTAATTCAATCATTTTTTTTTTTAATTATTCAGTTCTTGTTAAAGTAAGAAGGCACAGATCATTGTGTTTTCTACCGTTTTTAAGCAGCTTCGTGCTTCTCAGGACTGTTTGTGCTGGTTTATGCAAGATTATACAGTATAAGGGCTGTTAAGTGATATTTATAGTAAGTAACAATTCATAGTGGTTGCCAATAATTGTCAATGGAGCTCAGTCGTATAATTCTTAGATAATTTTGATTGAGATCATTTTTTACCTCCCTTTTGGTCTCTAAGTAGAAAAGACAAAACAAAAACAGAAACATGCAGAATAAGTGCCCACAAACCCACAAAATGAAATCATTATGTCAAAACAAAAGTCATAGCTTATTATGTCTGCCTTCCTCTTGGACAAAAATAACAAATTCTTGAGCACTGAATTGAGAATTAAGATATTGATTGTATTTCAGCCTCATGTTTTTGCCAGAGTAAATAACACTCTGTTGTTTCTAGTTTCCGCCTGGTGCCGTTCCTGACGGAGCTGCGAGCCGTGATGGACTGGGTTTGGACCGATACCTCGCTGTCTCTGTCCAGCTGGATCTGTGTGGAGGACATCTACGCTCACATCTTTATCCTCAAATGCTGGAGAGAGTCTGAGAAGGTGTTTATCATTGTACCATCAGTCCGGTGTGTCCGATGAATCAATTTCAGAGCCAAAGTCTGTCATGTTGGAATTCAAGCTGAAATTTACTTTTGTGATTTGTTGAAGTCGATTTTATGTGAAGATTAAACTCTGATCTGGACTTTCACTTTCTGCAATGAAGTGTATATTCGATAACAAGGATATATTGTGTCAGTGGTGCCCAATATTTCCCAAAAGTGCACTAGAAATATCTCTATCCTATGTCTCACTATAGTAAATAATGCACTCTGACAAGTCTTTCACGGGTCAGTCTGCAAGTACCTCCTGTCCTGAAAGTTTTTGTTCCATCTTTACTTTTACAACCTCCCCGAGTCCAGGCGTAGAAAACATGCAGCCATTACCGCTGCATCAGATCCACTGGAGGAAAGATGGAACATAGTTTGCCTACTAAAAAACTGCACTGTAATGTGAAAACAACATCTGTGTTTTATTCTGCAGAGGTATCCCCAACCGAGAGGCCAGAAGAAGAAGAAGGTGGTGAAGTACGGGATGGGAGGCATGATTGTAATGCTGCTGATCTGTATCGTCTGGTTCCCGCTGCTCTTCATGTCCCTCGTTAAGTCGGTAGCTGGAGTCGTCAACCCACCGCTGGATGTTTCGTTTGAAATCACGCTCGCTGGCTTTCAGGTGTGGACACAGTTACTTTTATCAGATCAGTTTGCCCAAGTACAAAGGCCAAACAGAAATAAGAGAGACTAAAGAGACGCTCTGCTCTGACTCAATCTCAGTGAGGTAAATAAATTCATTCTAAGGTAAAGCCGAATGTTCATTTGAACATCTTGAAGTGGCATTTTGTGGCAGGAGAGAGCCGGTTCACAAGCCAGAGGATTGTTATCATATTTTCTGTCAGTATTTTGGCTGCAGGATTTCATGTTTGATTGTTTATCTGGGATAGATTCAGTACAAGTACAAGTGTTTTCAGCTTTAACAAGACTTTTTCTAATTTCAAATAAAAATGTTCTCTTCTCACAGCCGATCTTCACCATGAGCGCTCAGCAAAATCAACTGCGAAATGTGACCCAAGAGGAATATACAAAATTTATGAAGAGATATAACCATCATGATGTAAGTACAAGAAATACAATATGTCAGATGTGTTTATAATGTTGTGTAATTCAAGCACCCCCACCCCCTCCATGTATCCATGTACCGAGTCCTTACCACAGTGGCCTGGTTTCGAGTCCAACCTCTCTCAACTCTGTTATGTTCTGGTCCTAATAAGCGTTTTTTCGTCCCATGGTTAGGATGCCTTACAGTGGCTGGAGGGCTACATGCCCGAGGACCTGTACATCGCACAGCTGAAAGGCAACTCCAACTCTCTGTGGACCATCAGTCCACCCAGCAGAGAAAACCTGATAAAAATGTTGGACTCTGATGAGGAATTCCTCATCACTGTGACCTGGTCTGTGCAAAGGTATGCAACGACAAAGCGTTATCAAATAGTCTTCCTTGTTCATTATTAGTGATGGTGGTGAATTATCACAAGCTACATCCAAAAAAGGGAAACATTTATGTCTCCTGCTCAATGTACTATGTAATATATAATCATAAAACTATTTGACACTTGTCGTCATAGTACTTCTTATCTTTTGTTACCATGTCATGCCAAACATTTGGATTATGGGGATTACAAGGCACGTCAAACATTAAAACATCTTTTAATAACACACACAAAACCAAAAGAAATACATCATTAATAACAATATGTATATACATCTAGATAATTTCAGTGGTTTCAGATTTTCTTTGCTCTGAATATCAGAAGAAGGAAGAAAAAAGGAAACGTACACACCGAAATTGTAGGGCAATAAAGGTTTTTTTTTTTGTCTTTTGTCTCTTTGGCTTTCTCAGACTTAAATATTTTGTTAGTTTGTGCACATTTAAAGGGTTCCCGTTTTATCGTATTATTATATATTGTGAGCTTTTGAAAGAAAATACAATACGTCTTCTGGCCAGCAGGGGGCAATAATGCCTGCATGAGGGGGCCTAAGGAGACCACTGCTCTCCTAGTTTGTTTGTTTTTACACTGTTTGTCATTTCCTTATGTTATAGCACACCATGAAGAAAACATATAGTAACAATACAACAGTGTGAGACTATAAATATGCACACACGTGCGCAAACACACTCAACTTGGACCAATATAGGATATAACACAAATAAAATGAAATATTTCCCTACATTATTTATAATTTCTGTTCAGGTAAAGCCTACATTTCCATCTTTAATGATATTCATGTTCCCAAAGCTTGACAAAAGCTATAGCTAAGTTATTATTAGTTATTCCAGACCAAAACAATCCAGAAGCTTCCTTATTCACATCCTCAATGATCCATACTCTTCCTGATCTGATTCCTGTAAGTTAATTTCCGTCTGTTTTTGTTATGATCTTAGAAATCTAACTCTTGGTGCCAAGGCAGAAACAGCATCTGGAAAACGAGTGACACATCTTGACAAAGACACAAAAAATGATCTCATAATGCAGATAAACGGGTCAAGAAGCACCCCAGTGTGAGTATATCTGCTGCTTACTTTCTTGTTAGCACTTTACCACAGTGATGTGACAAGCAGGAGCTACTTTTTATTTGCTCCATCATACTGAGGAACACAAACTGTGTTTTGCTGCAGTAACAGACTCTCTTCCTCCGCAGGACCCTACCCGAAATCTTCCCTCGTTACATTCGAGCCCCCAGTGACTCTGACGCCAAGCCTGTTGTGCAGCTTTATGAAGGTAAACATTTTTTCTTTTTTGCTCATTTGTTACTTGATTCATTGACAGTAAAGGAAACTTAGGAGCGTCTTCCACTTCTCAATAAAATGACACTTCTTAAAGTGCTTGTAGGAATCTAAAGCTTTGCGTTGTCCATATTTTTAAAGCAACTGTTTTAAAATTTCAACTCCTTTAAGCAATCTGAAAAGTCTACATATAGTGGTTTAAAGAAAGAAGTGTTTATTTTCAAAATGGATACATTATTATAATATAATAATGCCACAATCTGCATTTCCCAGTTCAGTTGCTATTTACCTGCACACACACCTGATTCCAATCAACTCAGCCACTATTTGAACCCCAGTGACAAATATATAATATTTCTGAATAACATCTTAATAAATAATAATAATAAATAAATATAATAATAATAATAATAATAATAATAATAATAATAATAATAATAATAAATAATAATTTTTCCTCTAAAAGTGCTTTTTTATGTTTGATTATATTCTTCTCAAGTTTCTCGGCATCAGTTTTCTGTCAGTGTTTTGTTTCTCGTGATGGGAGATGCAGATTTTATAAATGTTTGAAAGTGTTTTGTTTTTTTCTAAATGAAGTCTGACATTATTTAGATTTCTACGTGTTTTATTCTGATGAAATTACATCATTTCATTCTTCATCTTTGCAGATGAAAAGATGTTGAACATAACGTTGACTTTGATGCGAGAGAAGAACAACTCGAATCAGATCCAGGAATGGTGGAGCGTGGACCAGACAGAGCCCGGCCCGATACCAAAGAGGGAAAAACACAAGGTTGAAGGTGGACTGGAGCTTTACGTGTTCAGCGACCAAGTCAGCCCGCCCAGTTTGGGCTTTCTGGCTGGATATGGGTATGTGGTGAAATGTTTGTGCGTACGTTCAGGAAATGTTGTCTTTATCTGATGCTTTTATTCAAAGCTGTACAACCAGTGAGCAAGTCAGGTCCTTGCCACAGTGACCCAGGGAGGGGGCAGCTATGGAGAAGGCTGTGTCACTGTCACTGTGCTTGGTCCTAAAGACATGAGTCTCAAACTTTGTGCAAAAAATCTTCATCCTTTTAAGTTTACAGTCAGATGTCTGTATATAAAGTAAGGTGATCTGCATTGTGGAGATTTCCTGTAACTCTTCCCGATGATGCCTGCAGGGTGTTGTCTAATTTCCCGTCTCTCTGTCCTGTGTAGGATCATGGGCTTGTACGCCTCTGTGGTTCTGGTCATCGGCAAGTTCGTGCGTGAGTTTTTCAGCGGCATTTCTCACACCATCATGTTCGAGGAGCTGCCAAACGTGGACCGCATCCTCAAGCTGTGCACAGACATCTTCCTGGTCCGAGAGACGGGCGAGCTCGACCTGGAGGAGGACATGTACTCCAAACTCATCTTCCTCTACCGCTCTCCAGAGACTATGATCAAGTGGACCAGAGAGAAAACTCAGTGAAACTCAGCGAGGAGACGTTAACCAATGAAGGCGAGCCGGAGCTTTTCGGACAGGAGCCGCTCATTCAGAGAAACTGGGTGGTCGCTCTGTTGGTGAGCAGCTATTTCAGCCCATTCACCTGCTGAAGGAGCCAAAAGCAGCTGAGGACCAACGCTGTCCTCTTCAACTGAGCTCTGATGGCAGTGAAAGTGTTTGCTCCACACTAGAACACTTGTTTGAGTTATAAACTGGTATTTTCTACTATTTACTGATGAAAAAACATGCAGTCATATTATTAACAACCAAGGACAAATTTGCAGGTGCTGTATTTATCTCGCGAAAGCTGGCTCAGTTTGGCATCCAGTGGATATAATAAGCAGACTGGTGTTCAGTTGGAGACGGAAAAGTCCTTTAGCACAATTTTCCTAAGTTATAAAAAGTGCTATCCCTGATATAAAGTTAGGTTTTTAAACACAAATGCCCGTAAGCCTCATTGCCTGCCTCTAACATTTTCACACAATCGCACGGTAGGCGAAGAGACGCTCAAACTGAATGCAACTTCAATATTTAAGGGCTTCCCATCGACAACAAACAAAGTGCACAACCATGTCCACATGAGCACAATCTCGTATTTTCTCCAACTGGAACGCTTTGACTGTGGGACTGTGCAATATTGAGCTCTCGTTCCTTCAAGTTTTCGAAGAACGTGGACCGAGAGGAGGGAAAAAAGGGCCGGTCGTCACAAAGAGAAATTAAGACCATCTTTTTTTCTTTTTTTTTAAACATCAGAGGCCACGTGGGAGCCTCTCCAGACACACAGCGCAGAAAACATAATCAAACAATATTTGCCTTATTTTGTTTGTATGAGAAGAACTCTTATCAACTACATATCTTTCTCAGGAAGAGCTGTTTTCACAGATATTCATCGTAGGAGTTGTATGTTACAATATGTAGGCTTTGATGGATCTAAATGAGATTGTAGAAAAGATGAAAACTATTTAAACGGCATGAAACTTAACGTGGATATTGTTCAGGTGGACTGATATCGGGTATGTTTACTGCACAGTGAAGGCTGTATTAAGAAAGCAATTGTATCGCTGTGGACTGTTTTCCTCTCAGAGAATGAGATTAATTGCCAATCATCCATTTTCTGAATCATCTACAGGTTGGCTAGAGTCGAGACCAGCAGAGGGCTGTTTCTGAATCAGGGTAACGTGCATTAGATGGTAGACTCTTGCACATCACTTGTGAACCTCTCTCTGTTTTTAACATGAACACATCGACGCCCACAGCTGTGCATACGGTCATCAAGGAAGAAACGAGCAGGCACAAAAAAAAAAAAAGATTCCACACATGAAGGGCTGAAACACAAAGTCCTTTGGTCCAAACTATGCATTAGAGGACATTGTAGCATGATAGAAAAACTTCATTATTGTCATGACTAATTTTCATTACATGTACATACAAGTTTAAGGGGACAGGTCAGGGTGGAATGAAATGTGAAACTGTACCTGTATGTTAAGGCGATGTGGTATGATAGAGGTCCAGATATCTGCAAATAAAACATCTGGAGGTGGTTTCGAGTTTTGTATTCAGCTGCTGTGGAAAATGACAGTGAGTGTGCAGGTGGAGAATCTGTGTTTCAACAGGAGATTGAGACCTGAGACCTCCACCACTAATCAAACTGATTCCATCAACTTTTTTACATATTTTTTATTGGCTTATTTGGAACATAAAGTACAGTCACACTACAATACAAAAAGATGAAGAAAAAACAGGCAGTTGCACAAAGTAAAGGCCCAATGCCCAGAGGACTGAACAGACAAGTTAAAATCAAGAAACACAACAAAGACAAAGTCACAGATAAAAAATTAAAACTGGGTATTCTTTGATTTCTAAAAACTTTGACAGGATATTGAAGACAGCACTGACAGGACCTTTACAGGACTCTGTCTTTAGAAATTGGTACTTTTTAAACCTGTGTGTTTGTGTTATTAACTCATTAAGTTCCCACTCTGTGGATCCATATGTTGTCTGAAGGAGGGTCAGGTTTCCTGTGGGGCAGTCAACAGGGCCACTAGTCGGACATAAAGGAAATAGATTTTCTTCATGGCCTTCTAGAAAGGCTGCCTCAGCTCTGTTTGAACTTTATACAGTTATAAACCATTGTAAAGAGTTGAACTGCTGCACAGTGTCAGCTCACACACTGCCTGAGCTAATGAAGTCTGCACACATGACTTTACACACATTTTTATTTTCACCAGTGGAAACTTTTATGTCCAGTTTTATCTTCCTAATGCACAGATTCATCGCAGCCATTCAGGACGTGTGTGTGTGTGTGTGTGTATCATACCAGTAGCATGAATGTGTGTGCATTAAACATCACTTAACAGGGAGAGAGCATTAGCCTCATCAAAGATAAATAAGTCTTAGGAAGCTACACAGTCATTACATGTCTGTCAGGGGCCATTTTGGCGCAGACATCTGCAGCCGCTGTTCGTCTCTCTGATGTGGAAAATCTGTCCGCTAACTCGTTTAAGAAAATGTACAGAGACGATAAAATGCCACACGATGGAAATGTTTATTGATGCATGTGCAAAGTTTGGAGATATGCCTTTGAGGAACATACAAGAAGTGGGCAACAACACAGATAAAAAAATAATGTAAACAATCCCTTCATCACCGTTAGTTATGTGGTATCAGAGTCATTTTAATTGTACTGTGGAAACTGGAAACAAAGACACAGCCGTGACTGTTTGTTGGCTGAAGGTGGAAGATAACTCACACCTCCACGCAGACGAATGAGTCTGTGGTCGCTACATAACAGCACGAGTCTCAGCTGTAAACACAGTGAGAAGGGTAAATATGGCCAGCAGTGTGGAAAGCTTTAATACACTCGGCTTTTGTTTTTCACGCACTTTAAACACAATTTAGAGAAATTAGGAGATGACGATCTGCAACCCATTCAAACCCAAATGTTGGCGTTTAGATATAAAGAGTAATCCACATTTCAGTGACATTGTGTTGTTTTTTCAAGTATACCACCTCAGGACAACAGCATTTTATTCAAACAGTATACAGTGTGCTTTCTACAGGTGCCTCTAATTAGTATAGTACCACACTGGAGGACATGGTTTGTTTTTTCAGTCACTAGGGTCAAAACAAGGACAGCCGAGCTAAAAGTCCAACAAAAAACTAATTCAAAACCACAATGCACGCGTGTTGTTTTTGTTATTACAGACTGGCTGCATTCACCATCTGCTTGTTCCTCAAACAGTGACTGAGGACGTGTTGGGTGCGACTCTACCATCAGATTCAAACAGATTACTTTCGAGAATTATAGACTGTGACATGGAAGCTGATTTTAATAGATGGTTTGACAGAGCGATTATAGATACTGAAGTGTCTCGTACTTTTCTGATGCTGAGCTGCATCACTGACAAAAACTTCTAAGAGGAAAAACTGAAATTGGGATTTGGACATTTTTGGAAACTTTGGCGGCAGAAATTTTTACTGAAAACAGCTGCTTGTGCACTCATCACCTCTGGATTTTGTATTTCAGTGTCAGTTCACTTTGTCTTAAAGTCACCGATTTGAGATTACAAACACAAACCACTGGATCTCCAGTTCTCCACACCTGTTTCTTTGTGAATTATTCCAGACCTCTGTGAGCTTGAGACGGTTTGACTACATTAAACTACCTCTACTAAACTTAAACCATGTTGTGCTGAAATGATTAGATGCTGAATCAATTAGTCGACTGGCCGACAATTAATCTTGATTGAACCTTGATGTCTTTGCAACTGTGTTACAGTGTTGTCACTTTATTGATCATCAGTGTCTGATGGAAAGAATTCAGGGAAAATCTGTAAAATAACAGTTTCTCTGCAAAACCTTGACTGAAAATTCAGTAAATTTATGGTATTTGAATTCTGATATATTACTTTAACTTCACAGTTTTTGTTTGGCAGGTGCTGCTGCCACTCTTTTGAGTTTTTACAGTGTCATCCACGTGGGACTGTACTCCAACAATGCATTAAATCTAATGTAAACAGGTGAGTAGCACGGTATAATTGGTGTTCTCCTACATTTTTAGAGCATTTTGCCTCCTAATTTCTAACTTTGGGATGATTTCTCAAACTGTCAAAGCGTCTATAAATGTATGACCGTGCCACGATTTATTTATTTGTTCAAGCTTTGGGCTTTAGGTTTTAATGGCATCTGTAATTTTCTTTTATCTGTCCAGATAAAAGAAAATTACAGATGCCATTAAAACACAACAGGTTACTTTGGCTCCTAAAGGTCTCTGTTAGGGTTGATTAGGCATTTATTAGTCGTTTAAGGTTAAGGTGAGTTACGAGGAGTGAATGTTAGTCAATTCGATGAATGTAAAATTAAGCCATTAGCGTGTGCTGTTGCATGCAGTGCACACATACAGAGGAGGGAGTGCTGTTTGAGTGACATGTCCTTTTTCTCAAAGTGAACGCCGGGGCAAAGACGAGCAACTGGCGCCAGCCATCAAATCCCCCCCACCCTCTGAGTGATCCCCAATTATGTCAAGAGGGGGAAAATGGTGTCCCCTTTGAAAAGTGTTCTTAATCAAACCCAATTAATTCCGCTCCTTTCCCTTATTATTTCCACCATGGACCACGTCTCGCTAGTCAGCCTGTTAACTAGAGCCCGTGCCCCAGCGGAGGTCACGCTTGGCCAAGCAAAATAAAATAATAATGTGTGTAATTAATTTCTAGTTCTGTGTGAATCTCAAGCAAATTCTGGGTGTTGCTACATTAAATTTTTCTGCGTTGTCACTAAATGCAGCAGTCTTTTTTATCTACATCCTGATTTCAAACTCATGCATGTCAATGATACAAGCATTTACCGAATACCCTGCCTGCAAAACTAAAGGGGAACAATCAACATTGGCAGTGAGAGAAAAAGCTATTTGCTACATTATTTCCTGTCTCAAGCAGTTATTTCCAGTGCTTACATAGTCTACATATTAATTGGTGAACGTTGACATCAGTTATCAACTAAACCAAGAGTCCTCTGCTCTCGTCTCTAATGTCCGAGGCCCAAAGACTAGTCTTAATCTTACCAACAAGGCCAAAAAGAGCTAGACAGGAAGCAAGTTTCCCCATCAACACATCTTTAGCTGTTCATTAAACACGATAACATGGGGCAATATTTACATTGTTGCTATTTTAAATGGTGAATTCTGAAAGATCAGGTCCAGGATTTAACCCAACTCCTCATCGATCTATTACTGATCACTCTTTAATACTTTCAGACTTATTCAGTAAACGTCGACCTCCCATAACATTTAATAATAGTATGTGCTATAGTATGTATTATAACTTTTTGTCATGGTCTTGAGTTTGTTGTTTTGTGTTTCCTCTCCATGTCCTCTGTATGTTTACTTCCTGCATTTGTTGTGTTTTCTTGCCAGTTTTGATTCAGTTCCAGTTTCACCTGTGTCTGGTTGTCCTGTCTCGTGTATTTAGCCCTTGTGTTCCCTTTGTGTCCAGTTTTCTGTTTAAGTTCCTTGACACTGTGTTCTGCGTTCTGTTCAGTCCTCTGCTCAGTTGTGTTTTTTTGTTTGCTCAGATTTCTGTTGGCCTTCTGGTTTATCTTGAATTTTTGGCCTTCGTTTGTCTTTTGCATAGACACCTTTTGTTATTTTGAGTCTGCCAACCTGTTCCTTCAGTCATTAACGTTACCTTTTTGTTTATTGTTTTGTCTATTTTTAACTAAAACGTGACACTTATACTCTTTCTTGGCTCTCTCCATGCTCCTTTGGTGCCACTGTTCTTCCTTTGCAAGATACCAAAGCACTCATAAACCTGCTGTTCCTTATCTAACTTTTCTACCCCAACCTCCAAATACATTTGACTATAGATGGAAGCTGTGAAACATCTGATTGATGTCAACATTAAAAAAGAAGTTGATCGTGTTACAAAAGATGTTTTTGAGTTTGTTGTTTGTCTGCTAATACATAGTTGCAAAACAGACCTCTACACAAACCTTCATCCAAAAATAAATTGGAGCAGCTAAGCCACACAGGCTATTGGAGGGCAATTAGAGCTTGAGCCCTTGTGGCCTCTGCAGCCTAGCAGGCGGGGCCTCCTGACACCCCGGTTGGGCCTGATGGAGTGGAGCTTCATCTGTCTAACGGCCTGGCAAAGGTCCACAGGCCTGGACGAACACAACAGGCCTCCATCGGGCCAGCTCGTCTGTCACAGCTTACATGGCCTATTGTACACCAGCGCTCATTAACGGCACTAAGTCACTAATGCATGTGCAGAAAGAAAAACAAGATCCACAATCAAAATGCTTCTACAGTGGTGCTACTGTGACTTTATTCTGTTTTTTTCACATGGAAAATAAAAGTTTAAAAACTTGAAAGGACTAGAAAATAGTTTATAATATCGATGAAAAGAATATTTCAAAATAATAAACGTCCTCACACATTCATGAATGTGTCTACTAGTAATAAGAAATGTTCTTTTTTATTTCTTTGGCTTCTTTGTTCACTGTTGTCAACAGTGATTTATCACAAAATAAACAACAAAACCTATAAAACTGACAGTGTGGATGCTGCCATTTCTAAAGGCCATGATAGATACACCATGTTTTAATGTCATGTAAATGATAACGCTTCTTTATACTTCATTTTCCCTCAAAAGCCTCGCCACGCTCATTTGAGAGATATTTGAAATCATGGGTAAAATACTTCCTGTTCCCTTGACTCCGTTAAATTAGATTTACTTTGCTAACCCAGCACACACACCAAATACACACATACAGTATAAAACACACCAGCGAAATCACCATGACCTTTATGTCGCTGACAAATGTCAGTGCAACGTCATTTCCTTCTCGTTGTGGTCCAACAGTTATATCAAACTTTCAAGAGGTAAAAGAGGCTGCCAGCACCCGTTCACTTTTTTCACTCTAAATCCACCTGACGTAAGAGAATATTTTGTCAACAATGCAATGAGGTGCATCCTTTACCAATAAGGATGAAGATTACGATAGTGCATAATAAAAAAAGGGGGGAGGAAGTTAATCAGGTCTTGAAAAGGGTTTTTCGGGGCATCTGAGGGCATTCAGTCTATGGCTGAGAATCCCGGGTTAATCGCTTTAAAAGCAGTAATTAGGTGTTAAGAGGAATGCTTGTCTGTTTAAATTAGCCTCTGAGCCAGATTACACTCGTTGACTTCCGATAAGCTCCCCCCATCAGGACTCAATGCTCTCCAAAAGGCCAGTTTGATGATTTAAATAAAAAATAATAATAAAAAACACACTCATCGCCTTTTAAACTTGAGTTTAAGTGGGAGAAGTGTTTTTTGAAATACTCATTTGTGCCCACTTTAAAAGCAACTTCAAATATGCTAGAAAAAGTTGGACAGCATTTAGACTTTGCAGAAAAAAATAAGAAAGAGAAAACTGAACCAAAACATACATACAATGAGAAAAACTTACTTTATAGAGTAAAACTGGAGCCCTCAAAGTGAAGATACTTTCACCTCAAAGAGCAGGACAATCTTACACCCCAAGTACATGTCGACAGAGTTAGGGTCAGTACATTTTCTTTATAAAAATATCTAATTTCCACAAAAATTAAGACAGCAAACTTGTATAAATTTGTTGAAATTTCTCATCAATAAGTCCAAATACAAAAAAAGTTGCTACGCCTGACCACAGGGCTCTACTTAGCCTCTTGTATACTATATTGCAGTTTGTCAGTAAATTTACCAGAAACATACAAAATTAATGTTGACGCAAGTGTCAAACGTTTTGAGCTAAACCAAAATAAATGACAAGAGAGCTTTGAGACTAAAAAGTTAATTCAAAATGACATTTTTAAAGTGAATTAAAAAAAAAAAAAAAAAACATTCACAAGAAGTTCATTTTCAGAGTTGCTTATATGTCAGTGAAAAAATATCTGACTCCTTTGGTGTCATGTACGCTCTTCACGGGTACATGAAACAAAGCAGCTTGTAAACATTCATGGGATGCAGCTCAAAAATCTGTCCACGGCGCCTCGTCGGATCACATGTGCTGCCAGGTTTTATCCATCGACTGAATGTGCTCTTTGGCCTTCATCCTGAGTGCTGCGATGCTCGAACTCCTGTCGTCCTCCATGGGGTATTTATCGTTGAAGCTGGGTGGGCACTGATAAGGAGGAGGGCCCATTGGCTGCATACCTTGGACCATGCCTGGTGGGGTGTTGAGGAAGCTGTGGCTCGGATAAGCAGGCTGCAGGCCCTGCGGTGAACCCATGAACCCTGGGATGGTATGCATGGACGTGGCACTGGAGATGGGTGAAGTCAGCCAGGGATCTAAGGGCATTGGGTTGGTCACCGTCCCCACGCTTGGAGGCATTGGGGGACGATTGAAGGACAGCATGGGAGAATCGTGGAGCTTCATGGTGCTGGTGTCCATCTTCTCCTGCCGTCTCCACTTGGCTCTCCGGTTCTGGAACCAGACCTGCACATAGAGAAATATAGATGAGACATGATAGCACTGATACTTCCACAAGGTTCTTGCAGAAGACAGAAACTTTCTGTTACCTGAACTCGAACCTCAGGCAAGTTAACCTTCATTGCCAACTCCTCACGGCTGTAGACGTCCGGGTAGTGGGACTTCTCGAAGGCTCGCTCCAGCTCGTGAAGCTGATAGGTGGTGAAGGTGGTCCGGTTTCTTCTGTGTTTCTTCTTGGCATGTTCTTCCTCTTTAACGGTCTCTGGAGACCCTTCAGCAACGTCCAGTTCCTTCTGCAGGTCGCTCATTTCATCATCACACTTGTCACCGGAGAAAAGGTCAGAATCTAAAGTGAAGGACAGAACACAAGAAAATGTACATCCCTTAACATAAATAATCAGAATTAAAGTAGCATCTTAAACTTGTGTGCAACTCATATCAAGACAGGTGGCTTTATTTTTATCTTGGCTACCATCTTGACAAATCTAATTTGGCTGACTAAAGGCTCAGAAGGAGCACTTCAGGATCTTGGAAAGGACTACTGTAAAACGGCGAAAGCAAACCTCTCAGCCAAGAATAACATGTCAGTGAATCTTTGCGAGTTCATCCCTCAAAGGTTTTCTAAAGACAACTTGGTCAGTAGTTTGACCAAGTTAATTTGTTTAGACAAAATTTAAACTGAACAGTGTTAAATTCAGTCTCTACATTACTTCCCACATACATTTTCTAACCAGTGTTAGCTAAATCTGACTATCTGAGCTTTGTTGGTTCACAATCCACAACATTTCCAATTAGAAGAGTGCAGACCTTAGTCATGTTTGTGTGGTGTGTGTGCCACCCAAACCAAACATTCACTCCACCTCTACCCGTCCCTGTAGGCTATATTGCCTATGAAATTATGTCGAGCAGCACAAACTTTATAGGTGATTTCTTAATTGTGTGTTGTTTTGAGTGTTTTCTTTAATAATTTAATGATTAGAAAGGCTGTTTTTAAGATAATCTATGCAGAATAAAGTAGTGTTTTTATATTAGAGACGTAAATTATGTAAGTGTTTTACTGTAAATTATGATGTAAATTATACAGTAAAACACTGTAATATTTAATGGCATATTTTACAGTCTTTTACTGTCATTGTTTGGCAGTTTTTCATCTTAAAATATACAGACATTTTAAAATATGGGAAAGACATACATGAAATCAACAGTGCTAATATCTTTTTATTGTAATGTTAGAAAAGGTTAGACCATATTTATTACGGTAAAATACTAGCTACAAGTTTTTTTACTGTAAAAACAGTTTTTATTTTTACATTATGGAGACGGTCACAACAATAAAACCTGAAAAATGAATAGTATGAGTATTCTGAATATTCCTGACTTCCCATTTCTGTGATATGATATCTTTATCTAGTTTTAAGACAATAAGATGTTACTGGAGGAAAACGTCTTTAGGTATGTGTGATTGTTGATAATTTTAAAATAGATTTAATGAACAACCTGATCAAAAAAGTGAAATCTTAACCTTTCTGCCCATGATAAAACAGCTTAATGACCAGTGCCCTTTATCCAGTGGACGGCTTGTAAACACCGGGGGTTTGCCAAGTCCAAATGACATCACATCTTTCGCTGAATTCTTCCCTTGCAGTAATCCCACAGTAACAGATGCTAACACTTAAAACCTGGGAGTCCCCGCCTCCCTCTAATAACAAGAGACTTTAGTCAGCTTCTGCACAAGACGTGCAAACAATCATAGTCCAGATTACATGTATGTACAGTAGAGCAAGTGAGCCGTGTGTGTGTGTGTGATGCACCAAAGCTTGTTAATCATACCAAATCGTTGAAGGCAATATGGCCGACAGATCATTGGTTTGAAATAATGATGCCGAGCAGTGAGAGCTTTGTGTTTGTGAAATCTTTGATTGATTTAAAGGGTAGGCTATGAATAAAGAATGAGGGGGATGACGTTTTTTGCTGAAGGGAAAGAAAAAGTGTTTCAGCACTATCCCGTCTACGTTGTGATGAACTGCAGACGAAACATGAAACTCCATCTGGATCTAGACACACAGGGAAAGTTTCATGGTGGTCAGGAACTTTCTTTGGTATTTAACTATATCTGGACAAGTTACAGACATTAAGCACCCTCATAGAGGTGTATCATCTGCAAATCAAGCAGATATCACAATTTACTCTGTGGGTCCTAGAAGTCTTGTACTTTGGTGTATGAAGTAAGTTTTAATGTGTGTCCACAGGGAATGGAGGCTGTGGACAGTTGAGATTGTTTACAGTGGAAGCCAATAAACATTTCACAACAGAAAAAAAGTATCAAATTATCCAAAGAAAACTGCCAAGTATACAGTAATCAACTTCTCCTGTCCATCCGTTCATGCTCCAACATCGGCACTATCATAAAAACCCACTGAATAACAAATAATTATTGTGCCTCTTGGTTGTTTAAAATCTGTAGTTTTCATGTGTTAACAGGACACATGAAATCTTCTATGATGACTAAGTAACCACAGGCCACATGACTTGTATATGGATATATAAGAATGTATCAACCCTAATATCCCTTATTAAATTCAGATGATTTGCTGATTGACAACAAGATAATTTCACTGGCTTCTTATTTTCAACCAGCTCCACTGGTGGCTCCATACTTACAGACGCCTGCTTCAATCCACAGAACACTATTTTAAACGTGCTCACCATCCCAAAGATAACAAAACCTGAATGGACCTTTCTGATAGTAAGAGTAGCACAGGCGTACAGTGATTGATGTAACTAATTACATTAATCATTGCTCTCCTCTATTTAGATGTCAAATCAGTATCAGGATCACGGCACTAAAGCACCTGAATGGAGTACAACTGTCATTCATATTCTAGCTAGCTACATTGTGTGTAACAGTGTAAATAACTGTTACATGGACATTTGTGTACAAGACATTTAATATATTTCTGTTTGATGTACAGTAAAGAGGAAAAAAACACACATGTTTTGGTGATTTTTACTGAGCTTAACCAACCTGAAGGATGAATGAGTGTTATGAATTCATATTTCCTTTGGTTTTCTGTTGCTGTCCTGCAAATGTCCTGAGTTGAATAGCATTTTCGAGAAACCAAGTAAGTAAGTAACCAAGAAAGAAGCACTTAGATGTAGTACTGTCACCTGCTCACCTTAACTCTCACTGTTATTGCTCATTTGCCAAATTGGGGGCTCAAGTACAAGTTATATTAACACATCACTGTAATTTCAAACAACCAAATAACTCATCACAATGCGTGGGTGCTAAAAGGTGAAGTGGAAAACTGTGTGGGAGTACTACGTTGTAAACCGGACATACTAGACTCTAATTCCAGCTCTAATGCCACTTGTTGCACAGTTAAAGACAAAATCCTCTGAACTCATTATGATGCTGAAGAAATGTATGAGAGAGTTTCTTTTCTGAAGAGACTCACCATGGTAGGAAGAATGTTGGGAGCTGTCACCCAGCTCTGGAAGGTGCCCGTAGGGGTCAGACGGGATCTGCTTCTGTGGGTTTTCTATGTTTGTTTTTTGGCTGTCATCATTTCCTACCGAATGGAGTAAAGGGTCCTGGTCTTTAGTGAATCCCAGTATGACGTCGATACTGTGGACCCTACCTCCAGCACTTGACCCCGCACCTTTTGCCATGTCATAGTTGTCCAGACAACCATCGTCCACTATTCCCAGAGTATCCATTGACAAATGCATCCGAGCCTCGGAGACTCTTTATCTGTTCTTCCCGAAATGAAGCAGAGTTGTTGTGCAGAGCTGTTGTTGTGCTTCACATGCAGTGGATGAGATTTACTGTAAGTGACGCGTGAGGGCCGTATCCTTCAAGGGTCGCTTGAGTGAAGTTGAATGGATTGTTTCCACAAAAGCAGAACAAACTCACATCTTTGTCTGGAAAGGAAAAAAGCAGTCCATTTAATGTGAAGTTTAACAGCTGATGAACAGCTTGTCAATGTGATATCTGTATTAGCAAGCAGATTTTCTTTGATTATTAAAAGAAATTACTTTAAAAATTGATTGTGAATATTTACCACAACAAAATTAACCAAGCTTCTATGTTATAGATATTATATTACGGTGGGTAATCACAAACCTAAACAGTCATGTGTTGTTGACTAAATGCAGGACATCCAGTCAAATAATATAAGATGAAGAAAAACATAAAGGTATGAAGAAATCAAAAGTTAATCAATGAATCAATTGACTATCTGTCAATCAGTTTGCTCTGCACCATCCAGATATGTTTAGTTTATCTGTCCCAAAAAACGTATTCACTATCATTTCTTCAAGTTTTTAAATGTCTATGCAGCTAATTTAATTTAAACATAACTTTAATATTTCATTTTAATTTCATTAAATAAACGAGCATCATGGAAACAGCCTACATCAATAGATGCCACAGTGAAGAATCTTACCTGTTCTTACCACAGGCTACATGCACATGGTGCCTCTGTAGTCCATAAGAAGGCGAATGACACTAACTATACCAACCGTAGGTGCTTGTTACTCCCTACTCTACTTGTTAAGTCCTTGAAATCCCCTGCACACAAGTGAGCAAAGGAGCTGCTGGAGTCCTGTGCAGCAAGCACATGTAATGTCTTTCTCTCCTGACAAAACTCTCCTTAACCACACGAGACACCAAAGCTTGTTTGGAAGGGGGGGTGGATGGTAGTAAAAACCAAAAAGGGGTTTAAGAGGTTTATTAATTGGAATCCTTCCCCTTTAAGAATGACTGACAGTTGTTTTCTGGTCAAGTAATTGCTCCAAATGTGTCCTGCATTCAGACCACAGAGGGAGGCCATTGCTAATGAAGCCTCGAAAAAACTTTCTTTCAAAAAATCTATTGTCTGAAAGATAATGGCTCGTACTGAGAGTTTTCGTTAATCCCTTCATTATAGACAATGTAAGGAGAGAAAAGACACAGAGATGGACTTTCACTCGAATGGCTACACACTGTAAAGACTTAAAATTATTTTTTTTAAATTGTATTACGGCTTTTAATAATGAAATTAAATAAAATAAAGAAGTGAATCAAAGCAAATTTGATTACATTACAATCTTTTGTGGGGGGAAAAATATATAATATATATTCCCTATTTAAGAAATGTTGTTTAATTATATAAAAAAAACTGCTATAAATAGTACAAAATAAATAAGTTGCACAGTTCAGGTGGGGACCAATGAGCCAAACAAAGCGTGAGTTAAAGTATAGGTCTAGAGAGCAAAGTAAATTAAGGACAATCATCTAATTAATTAATTCAAACATGAGCAATTAGTGGACAATAATAATGTTCAGCACAGTCCTAATCACCCCTTTGCAATCTTCATCCGATCATATTGTTGACATGCGTCCAGTTTAGGCCCGTCTGACGAATAATCTTGTTGCCTATGATGGTTCACAGTAGATTTGGGTTGAGGGACATTTAATCCTGCAGCCTACAAGTTTCTCCTTTTGCCAGCTGGCACAACCAAAGCTGTGGCAGCGCCAGTAGGTGTTGCAGAGATCAATCCCATCCTTAATGAGCCTAAAGCCTTCACTAGAGCTTTCCTCTGACCTCACGCCACCTATCTGAAACTATATTTAGTTCTTTGCATGGCAAAACAAAAATCTAACGAAACCCATCTTTTTTGGGGGGTGGTCTGCCTATATTCAGACAAATGATGAGTTAGAACAAGTTGTTGCAGACTACTTTGAAGGAAGGGGGACCGAAGAAGTATACCATGCATTATACATTATCTTTTTGTTTTTTGAAATACCTTTTGACACATGTTTAAGACCCAAGCGAGGGTCCATCTCCTACAAGTCAGGGGAGATGCACAGAAACTTAACACCTGTCTAAGCAGCTGAACAGTTTTAAATGCTAACACGTTTAAAGCCATCTGGCAACACTGGTCTGCATTGCCAGTGCTTTCTATGGACAGACTGGCTGTGGGTTAAGTGGCTGAACACCTTTTCTTGGATGATAAGGCAGTTTTCCAAGAAAGCAGACTGCGGAGCTCATTACTTCGGAGAGACAAACTTTGTCACTACAAGACTGAATTAAAGAATCCCTGTGACAGTGAAGTAGGTCACTGTAGTCACATGTAGTGCCTAGAAAGTTATCAACAACTTTCAATTTATGCACAAAAACAAAAGAGCATCTTCATTCATTTATTCATAGGGTATCATATTTTGAATATTGGTATTGGCCTGGTACTTTGGCTGTCTGTTTGCTTCTTTTACGTCAAATTGACGTCATCCTTGTACCAGGAATTCAAAATATTCTTCCAATAAGGGAAAAGAAGCATTAATTGCCTTAGTAAGCCGATACCATAAGACAGTCATTTGACTTAGCAGATGATAATTAGTCTCACTGATTAGTGATGCAAGTAAGTAAGAAGAGTAAGTTGAATTGATGCCAAGAAACTTCATGTAAAATAAAAAATACAACAGTATGCAGTCAATAAATCCTGTTATCCATTCTAAATCCTGTCTAGTGCTATAATTTATAATTTTGCAGTGAAGAAACACCAGAGGTAGGTTACAATAAATAAACAAAATAAAAAGAAATGACAAGAATAATACACTCAACACATTAAAATGTATAAAAAAACAAATAAATAAATATAGTTCAAGTAAAAAACAGACTAAAAAGTTTAGTCTTGATTTTGCTTTATTTGCTTTAGTTTTATTTATATAACAGAAGTTATCTCATGACACTTTCCATACAGAGCAGGTCTGTTTATGATATTATTTACCCAACAATTAGATGTAATATTTCTGATGACCTTTACTGTTTGGCACACATCATGGGTGGCTAATATTTATATGAGACTTGCAAGATGCTCCTAATACCACCCAAGTCGGAGGCAAGGGAAATTGATAATCATTTTATCACATTAATATATTAAAGCTGTCCCTCTTTGCTTGTTTCCCCATTATCCTAATTGAGTACAAATTGGTTAAGAGGGTGCAGCATAGCTATCAAGCTCCTTAGTTTTATCAGATGACAATTTAAGCCACTGAGATCCTATTAGGAAGAAAGCGGCTAATGTTTAAAGGCGCTGTGTCAGCTTACAGGGGGGAAAGGGGGATGGTGAGCAGCAGGGGGATGACAGGGAGATGATGGAAAGGGAGGGTAAAACGCTGAGAGACTGGTCATGTGATCAGCTCCAGCTGAAATGTGAAGGAAAAGCTGTCACATGATGTACAGTCATATACACGCTGGTTCATCATTATTTTGTGTGTGCCAGTTCACAGTTTTTAAAGTACTTTATTCACTTTAAGGTTCATGCATTTAATTTTATATTGTCAGCTAAGAATATTTTAACATTTCAGATCATTTCTGTCTCACAAAAATCTGGAAGTTCTCATATGTGCCTTAATAATTAGTTGGCTAGATTATTGTAATTCTTTTGTTTTCTATATGTGAAAATAGAAACAGAATATGTGGCTCTAGCCGCCGCCATCTTGGCTCTCGGCTAATCCTAAAAATCGGCAAAGACGCGGATCATCGGCGAACCTGAGACGGGCACTACTCTTTCTAGATTTATAGCTTTTAGCTCATTGTTATTGTTTGTATTTGTCATGGATTTAAGTTTCTTGTTCAGTACTTCCTGTATTTCTTGTGTTACTTTACTTCCCGCCTTTTCGTTTCCCGCCAATTTTGATTATCTGTTCCAGCCTGATTATAATAATGATAATTTCACCTGTGTCTTGTTGTCCTGTCTTAACTTCTTGTCTTCCTTGGTTTCCCTTGTCAGTAAGTAAGCTCCACAGTTCAGTGTTTGTCCCGAGCGGCAACCTCCGTGGCTGGGAAATGAAGCCAACGTGGAAATGCCAAAAACTGTAATATCTTGCTTGAGGCTGGCTACAGAATGAGTCAGTCTCCATAAAGTCCCCATGTTAAAATGTCCAACTTCTCAGCAGAAATAAACATGTTTACAGCCCATGTTTGTATCAAGGCTTAAAGTTATGCAAAATTAACAGCGTTGGCGCTTTGACTGACAGGTGGGTGCCACTACAGGTGGTTTGTTTGAGCACCCAGTGTTTGGATTTATCTTGGATTATTGAACTTTGAGTTTGCCTGGACTCATCAGCTGCTTTTTGTTATTTTGTGTTTTCCTGTTCAGATGATAAAGTTACTTTTCCTTTGTTACCCTGCACGTCCGCATTTGGGTCCACTTCTTGAACTAAATGTGATAGTTATTATTTTCTGCTTTAGTATAAAGCACTTTGTAACTCTTGTTTGAAAGGTGCTATAAAGATTATTATTATTACTATATATGCTAAAAATACGTTCTTTAGAGTTCAACAAAAACAAGTAATCTAATTTGACTGTAGCAGAGTGGACACGCAGGTATCAGGGTAAAAAGTTTAATACTAGATTAAACAGTATGTCTTAAGGTATTCTGTCAAATGAAGGTGCACATATAATTCAGAGAGAAGGCTGTACTGCAACAAATTATTGTGGTGTGCTGACTAATCCTGAGTTGAGCTCTGCTGGTTTTCATCCAGACTGTGGAGCCACTGGTGCTGGAGTTTGTATCTACTCATCCAGATTAGGGCCTTCCTTGAACTATGGTTAATGCCTTTCTTGTAGTCTATTCTCTTTAACATAGATGTTGAGCGAATGTCCCAAAAAGGGAAAAACTTCTTACTACTTGTTAAATACACATTGAACTTGAATGGTTTGCAGGTCATAAGGTGTAGGTTTGATGCATGTGCAGTATATTTTCATGACTGGTACATTAGGGTACATCCTTACATCTGGAAGTTGGTATTTATGCCTCGTCCTCATCGTGCTGAATCCTGCAGAATACAAAATATAAGACCGCAATTGGCAGACTATAAAGCAGTGTAGTCACACAAAGATATCTTCAATCTACAGTCCATTCATTGCATAAATTCTATGTATATTGTTGCATATTGTCCTTTATCTCTGTGTCCAAGAAGCCTAAGCCCAAACAATGTGTCCGAGCATACGGACGGTGTATTAAAAGGTTAAAGGGTAGACAAAGAAGCAGCTGGTTTTGAGTAAAGCTTTCCTTTAAAGATCAGTGTACTGTCATCAACAGAATTATTACCACAGAGTTACACTAATGTTGTTAGCAAGAGAAAACAAATCACACCAGGAACGCCTGGTTAGAGTAAATGAGATCGTTCTACGAAACATTAATCTCATCAACTACTCAATCTGCACTGTTTTGATTTGGTTAACAAAGCTGTATACGTTCATCTACTGTATACAGTATGAGCTGAGTATGTAGTGTCTCCGATTTTATGATCCTGGTTCTTTTTTATTCATGATTGTACCTAATCCAAAGATACGAGGGACAACCGTAAACAAAATAAACATGGACGAGGTATCTGTGACGTCACCCACACGTTTCTGAGGGGCTTTTGTGAAGCTTAGAGTGTGGTGGCTCTGGCCGCAGCCAATTTGGCAGTCCTGCCTCTGACGCCTCATGGCTAATCTAAAAATGGGCAAAGACGTGGATCGTCTGTGGACCTGAGGCGGGCTGAATGACACCTGGTTGCTGAAGCAAGCTTTGAGATTGAGTTGTTTTTGGAGTCAGCCTCATGTGGCCTTGCCACCCATGGAGTTTGCCAACTGGGGACAACACAATTTGAACTTGTGCTTTGTCATGTAACCGCTGTGGGGGCGCTATGGCTGTGTAGAACAGATCTACAAGTACAGGTCTAAATTGAAAATTTGGAAAGGTTGTAAAATAAGACAAATTGTCTTGTTTGTGAGGAGAAGTGTAAAAAAGTAAGGAGAGTTGATGCAGGCACAAGGGGAGATATAGGCTGTATTCAGACCAAGTTGGGGGGGATAATGTGGTTGTTTTTCATCGTTTTTCAATTGTGCCTTGTCTTCTTCTTTGTGTTTAAGTTGTAACCTCTGTGACTGGAAAATGAAACCAATGCAGAAGTGCCAAAAACTGTAATTCCTCAAGCAGCCACTTGAGGCTGGATACAGAACGAGTCCAACTTCCAACTTCACAGCAGAAATAAACATGTTTACAGCCTGGTACAAAAAACAGTTTTGGTCTCTATAGCTAATTTCCCCGTTCATGACAACTGTACTGAGGGTGAATTTATATAGAACTCACCTGTTCAGATTATATTATTATATTATTATTATATTGCTGATATTTAGATAAAACGGGAGGCGGAAGAAGCAGTCAGCCAACATGGCAGCTTCCAGCACTGCATATTTTCAGCTTCAAAGCGGCTCTTCGGAAATCTACGGGTGACGTCACTCATGCTCTGTCCATTCTTTGTACTGTCATTGTTCAAGCCATACACAGATATAGAAACTGGGTACATGAGTACATGATTGACTGGTTTGCTTGTCGAATTGTTTTTTTTTTTGTGTTTCACCGTAGTGTCAGATTTGGTCTGAGTCAGGCCTTAGACTGACATTGACTAACAGAGTTGTTTTAAAAGCTTAACTAGTTATACCTCACAAAACCCAGCATTGCTAGTTTTTGTCACAACTTTACATTTGCACCTCGCTTTGGTTATATTTTAGGTCAGTATTTCATGTTGGGGTTACTTTGGTTAAGGTTGGATTTAAATCAAAAAGTACATATAAGAAACGCCTTGTGGCTGCACAGTTAGGAACAGTACGGTTTAACTAGCAGAAGATAAATGGTTACTTATTCGCCTCCTTAACCCAGATTTACCTGTCTGCCCTAGAAAGATTGAACTAATGTCATTTGCGTTATAAGTCCACTTCTATAAATGTATCTAACGTCGTCATCAGTACTATAGAACAGTCTCCATATTGGTACCGGATTTGACCTGGTTCTATTTAAGGGTGGTCTGTTCAGGCCTTGACCCTCTTTTAATAAGATTAGCTCCACCAAGTGCTGCAGCTTGACACAAATTCGCAGTTAGTTGATGTCTTGGTCTGGGTTGCACTCCTTCACCTTACTCTCTTTTTTCTGAGATACTTTGTCAAACACGTGAACCAGATACACTGGAACTAGTCGAAGCAATTTCATCACCTACTGGACAGTGCAGATTTACTGAAAGTGTGACAGCCACAGTCCTGGATACTGTCTCTTACATCAAACGGAAATGAAAATGTACATGATATAATTCATAACTTGTATCTTATCCTTAACAGGCCTGATTTTTTTTCATGTCTGCTTAATTAGTCGTAGAATAAAGATATTTTTTTTAAAAAAGAGATTGTTAAACATGAAATATTAAAGATGCAGACTCAGTTTTTTGCTTTTAGTGTACATTCCTTAGATGAAGAACATAACTTGAATAATCTTCAAGTAAAATTTTTATTTAATTTTTATACTTTGTTATTTAACAACCTTTTCCACTTGGATTCAAACAAATAGCCAACATGGCTTCCACACTTTCAACTGAACAATGAGGCCTTAACTTCATTACAATGAATGACTCTGACTCTGGATTGTAAGATGATTAAATAATTATTGTTTTAAAGCACACTGGCTAAGAGACGTGTTTAATGGTTGCTTCTTCTTCGAGCCCTGACGAGTTATTACACACGGAGTCTAATCTGCTTCTCTGGCTAATTTGAGCCCCGAGGAAATAAACCCCCACCTAAAGCTACTTCATAAGCCTTGCTTACATCCGTTGATGTCACACATACATCACAGGCAGTCACACAGGACAGTGAGTTCAAAATGCCTGATTCAGGGGTCTTCAACCAGGGGTCCGTGACCCCTAGGGGGTCTGCAAAGGTACTGCAGGGGATCCACCAATTTTTGTCATAATAATTGACAATTTTCACCAAAATAATTTGTGAGAATTGAAAAATGAAAAAAAAAAATGATATTGAGTAAACTTCAAGCATTCATATGCAATAATACGCTATGTTTGACAAATCTATGATTCCAAGGATGCAGTCTAACATAACTTGACCAGCTGCTATCGGAGGGAAAGAAAAAAAAAGGTGAGGAAAGGTGTTGGCTAAAACACAGAAGTTTGTTCTTCGTTGTGAAATTAACGTGAAACAATAACGTTACTAAATAATGCTATCTACTAGTTTAATAATAAGTGAAGCAGAATGGATAAATTTGTCACAGTAACAAGGCCTCGAGCTCAAGATCCTACTGCTACCCCTTCCACCTCTGGCGAGGCCATCACCATATCATATCAATGAGGTACCCTGGCAAGCTGAAGCTAAATGTTTCTGAAGACATTTATAGACAGAATAAGACAATAGTGCAATGGTGCAGCATGCGAAGATGGTATTATTTGTTTAAAGAACAAAAACTGAATAAATACATTGGATGTTTGAGACACAGAGTTATTGCAATGAGATTGTTCTTGACACTGTGTCTGTGTTAACTGTTCATATAATGTTGTTTTATCAATCACAATGTTGTACTGTTAGTGGTGGTGTTGTGTTGGACTGCATTATGTTGAAAGGTGTGTCTAACCCAATGTTAGCCACTCAACAAGTGTATGGCTCAACACGATTCTGCAGTTTTCTTACACCTTAAGGCCAAAGGACACTCTTTTAGTGACAATGATGTTCACATTTTCGACAGAGAAGACAGGTGGTTTGAAAGAGGAGTGAAGGAGGCTATCTATGTCAAAGTGGAGAAACCATTTCTCAACAGAGGAGGAGGCCTCAGACAACGCTTATCACCCATCTACAATGCTGTACATCCCTTTCCAGGAGACTAAGCAGCAGTTCGTCTATACTCGTCCCACCGGAGCTCAGGTGACCTGAACAACTGTTGTTCACACCAGAACTTATGTGACTTTAACTCTCTGATGACAGTCGACACAACATCAATGAGCGCTAATGAACTAACATAGTTTTCTCCAAATGTAATGCTTATGTGACTCTAAACTCAACACTGGTAATGGTGCCAACATGCTCCACAATGCAGCTACACCCTGCATTATTGTGTATACTTGTTCCTCATTCAAATGTGAACATTTAGAGTTAAAATTGTGCCGTACTGTAGAATTCCTTCACTGTTATCTAAAGGTGTGAGGCTTTTTGTTTACATCTGTTCATAGCTGTGGCCTGACGTGGAAACCTACTTCATATAATGCTAATCACACCTGCTAATCCCTGATTAATGGACATGTAGGTCATATTTATGTTTACAACTGCTTTCCGCTCTATTCAACTATTCAGTGTGAAACAATGTCACATTAATTTTGTCTATAAAATAAAACAGCTCAGGTTTAGCTATTATCTAGGGACACACATTAACACATTTGGGCTTTTTAATAACAATAAAAATCCATGGTATGTGTACATACATCCACACCATGAACAAACCCTTTTAAAGCAGGATAACCTGTTCAGTTGACCTGCTGTGCTACACTAGTCATAAATGATTTTTAGCGCTGTAGTCCATCTCATTATGAAGATAGAATCTAATCATCTCTGTTTACTCACTCACTTTTGGTCCACAAGCTGCTTCTGGGGCTCTTCAAACTCCTCCCAGGACGTGCCTTTGGACTCTGGTGTGTCCTTCCCATCTGCTCCTGCTTGACTGTCGCCTTCATCACCTCCTCCAGGAAAATTCATCAAAGTTACAAAATTTGATTCACGAGGGATGCCAACACTCGGTTCAGATAGATGTTATTCGGTCCTACGGGGGAAAGGGAAGCTGAGAGCTGGTGGAAGGTGAGAAGGCTAATCTTATTAACAACAAAATCAAATTATTAACAAGAGCTGTTTGCTATTCAAACTTCCCAAATTGAAATCTTTGTTATTGTGTGTCAAGATGATTAGACTGTATCAATAACTTAAAGCGCTAAACAGCTTAGCTCATAATTGGAAGCCTATGCACAATGGAGAATCTCAACGAGTAGGATGGACCCTCAGGATGTAGGCCACTGCTGTCTACTTCACTAACCAGCACTAATTACTAAAGTAGACACGGGTAATGTGGTAATAAACACAGATTAAAGCAAGAAGTACAATGTATCCTATTATGCAATAACAGCACACAGATTACAACTGAATTATTGCAAGTTACTAAACTAGATTTTGCAGTTCACAGTGATGCAAGAACAATCAAATATTCATTTTAATTGTAAAGTACTATTAGGTGGACACTAGTTCATGCTTTATTTAGAATGGATGCCCCTGGTATGAACAGTAACACTAACATCTAACGTCTTTTAAAGTCTTCATGCTTCCTTCTTGCAGCGATGCCACACACTCAAAGCTCATCATTAGCACGTCAGACCCTGCAATCATAGGACACAATGTGGACAGCTATAAGGATCCAAGTTATTTAATATTGGTTATCTGCTGATACAGAGTCTGATCTCAAGGAGTACTGAAATGTTGAATTAAATATGTATATGAATTAAAGTTAAGGACAGAGAGTCCTATAAAGCAATATTACGTCACTTTATGTAACTATTATGTAACTTTTTTGATGCTACATTGACGTGTGATCAGGTTTTTTCTGATGTGGAGCGGACCCGATGTCATGCCAGAACTGGAGCTGGGTAAGCATTGAAAGTATTTAGGACGTTTTCAGCAAAATTGTAGACCTCTAAGGTCATTGATAAAAAAAATGACTGGGAGAAGACGCTGCCCCCTTTATTTTACTAATAAAACTTTTTGTTCCCTTGTTGTATATTGGACTAGACATGACCAAGCTTTTGGGAAGTCATAGACATTTGATCAATATAATTCATTATAGTCACACATGGACAAAGTTCACTCTTGTTAAAGAATATTTAGTGGTTAATTGACATGTCCTGTCCTGATGGGACCTCTATCATTATGTGGTGGATGTGTTAAGTCGTAAGAAGCTGTAAGATACTTAAAATCTCACTGATTAGCTCTTGTGTCCACCACTGCTGCCATACATTGTCCTCAGTATTTTAGGGTTGCTGAGGATTTAACGCCTCTCTGACCTAAAACGTTGAACTAATAAGGCTCTTGACATTAATCTTGTAACTCTTAAGATCACCTAATTTCAAAATATCTGTTTAGATTATCCTCCTGTTCTTTAGACTGAAGCCAAAGTGTCTTAACTTGAAGACGTTATTCCAGATCTGATATCTGCTTGGTTGAGTGAGTTCAAACTGTAAAACGCGGTCACAGGGGGCTAGAGCCTATCCCAGGTGACTTAGGGCGAGAGGCGGGGTACACACTGGACAAGTCGTCAGCTTATTACAGGGCACATAGAGACAAACAACTATTCACACTTACGTTCACACCTATGGGCAATTTAGAGTCACCAATCAACCTGTTAAGTGCATGTCTTTGGACTGTGGGAGGAAGCCGGAGTACCCGTAGAGAACCCACGCAGACACGTGGAGAACATGCAAACTCTGGTTCAAACCAGGAACCTTCCTGCTATGAGGTAACCGTGCACCTAACCACATTTTCATGTCAAAGTGAAAATAAATGCTTGATTGCATATGTATTCACATGCCTCCAATCAACATTTAGTAGCCTTGTGTCTATGTGAATGGGATGAGTCTACTTCATCAACATAGAGTGGCATTGTGGTCCTCTATCCATGACAGACAGTTGTGGTGTAGAGGAAAGTTTGCTGGTTCAGGAGGTATGGCTATTGGTTGCTTCTTCTGTGTCAATGTCAATAAGTAATTTTCAGCAGCAAGAATATGTTTTTAACCCCAAGTGTTCTCAAAACAGTGTTTTTTTTAGCTATGCTAGCAGCTCACCTTCTACATGGTCACCACGCTTGTTGCTGCATTTACTGGCGTTGCACTAGCTGCTCTTACATGTCCTCTAGTGGTGATGCAGAGGCTGTGCAGACTGTGGACTCCTTTCTTGATGTCATCAGGTATTAAAACGATTCATAGAAACATGATGCCTTCAAATTTGGTGGAAGCTTAACTCTAAACCAAAGGTAAACATCTGCGATTATTTGTTTATTTTTATCCTGTCACTGTTTCATACTGACAGCTTATTCTTTTAAAACAGTTTATTCCAGGAGGTGTTTCTACAGTAAAGAGTCTTTGTGTCGTCAATATGACTGAGATCGGTGAAAACACTGAGATTCCTTTTGTTTTTTCCTGCGTGATAGGAAGGATCTTCTGGACCAAGAGGCAAGAAGTTGAATAACACACAACAGACAACAAGTTGATCTTCAGTTGAAGGTTTAATATCAGCGCTAAGGAGACAATCTTGTTCAACATAGGAAGATACAGCCTGAATATACGTTTAGCAAACATATCTGGAAACCCTTTACATTTCTCTGGACGTCCTCCATTTTATCTCTTATCAACATTTAGGGTCCTGTTCTGAACCTGATCGATTACTCACCCTAGGGCTTCAGGAATTAACACCAATATATCTGTCTTGGGTCTTCGCCAAGATTTCTACCTGATGAATGAACATACTTTTACACAGACATAAAACATTTTCGTCACAACACAAATACATCCTAACACAGATTAGAACCAAATGTCTGTCTAATGCTCTGAATGTTGTCATCACACCACACTCTTAACGACATTCCTTGTTATCCTAGATGATGGAGTATTAGTGTCTGGGACCTCAGACGGAGTCAATATTTTGGGTCTGTTAGTCTTCTCCTGGACAGTTTGGAAACTGAGGGATGCATTTGGTCAAAACAGTCATCTGCTAAGGACATGCTATGTTTTTTTTTGTCTTTGTTAATAGTTTTACATACCTGAGGTTGATTGCTCGTGATTTACTGCCTAGGTGATCATCTTTGTGTTTCGTCTCTTGCTGCATTGTGAGGAAGCTTCGGTGGGGGAATCTTCTGTAGCACAGGATAGCTCAGGTAGCTCAGGACCCTGTAGAGAATAGGAAGGATTGGAAGAAATAGGATAAAAAAAAAACAGGATGGACGAGAGAGGTTTCAGAATATGGGAGTGAAAGAGAGGTTAGTAAGGTATTTATAGGAATGTCAGAAATGGCACGGTTGAGGTGTGGTCCTGCTCCTGAAACTCGCTTCAGATCATGCTATCTCTGTTATCTCGTGAGAACATACTAAAATATGGATACACTCACTGACTCCCTCTGCACTGAGCCTCTCCAAATTCTGCCAGTAAACACATAAACAGCAGGCTGTTTGATCAGCGAAAATGTAGCTGTGTGCAAATGTCTGTGTGTGTGTGTGTGTGTGTGTGTGTGTGTGTGTGCGTTTGGACGGGGGACTGTGTACACATGGACCCAGCTTTTCAATAGAGGTGCTGTCAGGCGGCCAACACGAAACACAGACTATGTAACGTCAGCAGATGAGTCTTTCACTAGGAGAACTGGGGGAGGCTTTTGCTCTGAAGGTAGTCCACTAATCAGATGATTGGTGGTTCAGTCCTCTAGTCTGCATTTCCCTCAAGATACTGAACCCTGCGCCATTGATGTGTAAATGTGTATGAACAATTAGCTTCTAAAACTGATGGCAGTTGACACCTTGCATGGCAGAGATATGTAGTGTTACATTGGCTTGAGTGGTCAGAAGACTAGAAAGGCGCTATATAAGTACAGTCCATTTACTGTTACATGAGAAAAACAGCACTGCAATCACTGACACACACAACTGAACATATACAGTGAGGGTAATGTAGGAGTCAGGTAACATCTGCTGTGCTGCAGTGTGTTCCCTCTCCGTTCATTCAGCACTGAGAGGCCAAAAACCTAAAATTACAAATAATAAAGACAACAATCTGTTTACTGTTTGTGAGCTGGTGTTACTGATTCACACCGTTCAAGTTTGAATTAAGATCTCTGACTGTCAGACAGGAATGATGAAGGAAGTCAGGTGATGCTGATGGCAGAAATACCTTCTCTCATGGCTAACACCGTCTGTTCCTGTATACCTTCCCTTCTTTCCACTTTACATTTCCCTCATCCTGTCAGTTACTGCGTACAGCTGCAGTGAATGACAAGTGCTCATTTGCACTTTGAAAAAACATAAAATATTAAAGGTATGTTTACGATAAAAGGGAAAGGCAATTCTTCTCTCCCTCACAGCCGAATTATTAATTCATACTGTTAAAACGACTTTCCACGAATTAATGGAGACAATGCATGGCCTCACAATTGCTTTTGGAAATAAAGGGGGCGTCGAGGCTGTCAAGTGATGCATTATGGTGGTACTGAGTGGGTCTTATCTATAGAAAGCATGCTGTTAGCTTTAAAAGTAACCTCAGACCACCCACAAGAAACCACAGAAATTAATTTCTAATGCTTTAATAACACATAATCTGATTCTGTTAGCACCACACAGGCGACCTTTTCATTCTGATTAAATTAAAACTGGTTTGTGATTTTAATATTTCATTTTAAATCTTTAAAAACAGAAAAGTTGCTCTTAATATTTGTGTTTTTTAACATTTCTGCACATGAACGGTGTGCAGAGAGCAAGCAGGGACTCCAAAAGGTTGTTTGTGATGCACACTCTGCAGTGACTGGACGCTCTGTTGTCGTCTGTGTTTCCTTCAAGTCCAATAAAAGGTGACAGCCAGGTGAAGAACAGTGCTGCTACACTGCTGTCCTGGTTTGTAATTGATATTTAATCTGCTGTGTGACTCTGTGCAGTGTGTTGTTTTTGTTGTTTGGAGCAGAGAACTCAGCAGTGATGAGGAATGAACTGTGACCTCCAGCATCATGAGGTCAATCACAAATTATCCTAAAAATCAATTATTCTGACACAATCCTACATTTGATTTGTTCTCACGAGACTCTGCACACTCAAACACTTCAGGTTTGTCCTGCTGTGTCTCAGATTTTTTAATTCATGTCACAGATTTTTCCAGAAAAAGTTGGTAAAACTCATTTTTCTAAATTAAAACAAAGAGTCAGAATGTTAAATATAAGCTGCAGCCTTCATTACACGTTACCTTTAAGTTAAAAAAACTGATTTATGGGATGAAATCAGATAAACTAATAACTGATCAATCACCCAACCCCACCTGGCGCACACACACAGCAGTAAAGTTCAGTTAAGGTGCGTAAAAAGTGAAGATTAAAGACAAAAACTCACCAGCTGCAAGACACACTGGCAGCAGTAACCTGAAGACCAGCCCGCACACCACCTCAGAGGCCATGGCTCCGGGCAGCCCGTGTTGAATCCAGGTAAAACTAGCCGAGGATTGTCTCTCTAAGGTTTCTCTTGCATCCCAAACTCCTGCGCTCTGTCAAATCCCAGCTGACATCAAACTGGTGCGCTCCTCCAAACGGCCACATCAGCTCTCCCTGATGACACCTGGACTCCGGCGGTTATCCCACAGTGAGAGATTGCGTATTTACCGAGGTTCACCACAGCAGCAGGCATGTCACCGGTAAGTAATGTCACCATGATGGTTCAGTCGCTCTGATGCGTTAAAGTCATGTTGACGCTGCACAAACTGAGCGGCGGACTCAGGTGCGCAAAAAGCTGCGCGTAAAAATGCCGGAGAAAGGAGCCAACAAGTCCTCAAGTCCAATTAAAACACTACAAACCACATTAACGTGAAACGTTCAAAAATAAGAAGGTCTAATTTCACTTCTTCACTGTGACGCTTGATGGGAGCGCTCAGAATAACCGGATAATTTACTCTTCCCGTTTGGTCTCCTTGGTGAAATTTGACTTTCTGACTTCTGGTGTGGATTGAACAGGACGCTACAGGACGAGCCTGTGATTGACACCTGACTCAGCCAATCAGAAGTCTTCGTGTGGTAACCGGTCCAGCCCCCTGTGATAATTGGAAGCAAGAGGTGGGACGCAGAGATGGAGACAAATACCACAAGTATTAAAAGATAACGTGTCCCAAAATCCATCGCTTCTGTTTGATTTCACACGAATATTTTCTCGTGTTTTAATATTTAGTCTGAATGTTTGAGTGAGCAGACATTAAGCAGGATCACTTCCAGGAAGGTTTGTAGAAATGTCAGGAGACTTTCACTGATCGTTGCATCTCTCCAGGTCTGCTGTCCAGCTGTTCATCAGAGAGAAACAGCGACACCTACCGGCATGAAACCAGCACATCCACTTTAATCTGATCACTGTTACCACCAAACAGGCCTGACACATTTCACCCTGCAGGCAGGAAAAATTATTTTTCACAAAATGTTTTCAGCTCTTGAAATAATTAAGAACATCGCAGTAAAAATATTTAATCCAAAACTCCACTTCAGGTCACCACTATTAAAAGAAACTGCGCAGAAGAACAAGCCAAGGAGCGCTGACCTCATGTTTACTTGTTGTGTACACAGTCAGAAGAAGCAGCCAAGTTTGAACTGGAGCATTCATACAGTACGATTAAAACATATCAATCATGCACGCTTTGATATGTTTAACGACTGTATGATCCATGCTTCCTCTGAAGTGCATTAGGCAGGAGGAAAAGCAAGATATGATGGGAGTCATCATGGACCGAGCCAAATGACCCTCCCCGACCTCCACGTTTAAAACACAGGGCACTTAAAGGTCCTGCTCGTGATGAGATGAATCATCGCTTGGCCTAATCACCAAAAAAGATTCAGTTTGTGGAAATAAGCAAAATAAACAGCTAAATGCTGCTGAGGGAAAAGCTGACTTTTGGAGATCATCAACATGCTTGTTGCCAACCTCTGAAGCCCTGAAGCGTCACTTTTCCCTGGAAATCCAGACCGACTGGATACTGCGCTGCAGCAGTCATGTGGGAGCAGTCAGAGAGTCATCAATGAGGCCCTGAACTGCAGCCAGCCATAATCAATAACCAACCTCAAAACATGTCAGCCCTCGATTTGTTTCTGTGCTGTTTGAAGTCCGGACCTGCTGATCTAATCCCTCAGATGGATGTGAATCTTAAGTAACCTTTGTCTTTGATCCATTATTCATCGGATTCTTGAGAGGGAGTTATTGATACCCTCCCGTGCCAAATGGGCCACAGCAGTTATACAGAACACACAGTGAAGGTTCAGGTTAGTTGATCCTGACTGACCTGCTGCACATTAATGTCAGAATTATTAGACCATCAACATGAATCACTTGTGTTGATTTAGATCCTTGTCCTTGTTTGTTGTTTTGCAGCGTCTAACTCAGTAACTGAATTCCTGCTTCACTCTTCCTGCCATGATCTGTTTATGAAAGATAATGACTAATTCAGGATTTTATGAATTTAGGAGCCTTATTAACCCACAAAAAATAAAACAGCTTAAACATTTATGTGAGAAATTACCGCCAGAAACCTATGGCCCGTGTACCCTACTTTGGGCAGCCCAAAACAATAATTTGCTTCCACCTTTGTGGCTTTGTGACTTTAGGAAGTCCCTTTCCTGTTGCAGCATGACAGTGCCCCCATGCACAAAGCCAGGCTATAAATAAATGGTCTTCCCAGATTTTTTCCCAGAGTAGAAGATGACTGATAGAAAGCCTGAAACCAGAAAAGAGGACGGTGATATAGCAGCATATGCCCTCAAATTAACATCAACTTATTATCTCTCTAACATCTAATAGCTGATAAACTGTGAAAAGTCTGAAGTATTCGTGTGAATCTGCTGGAAATCTTTCTCTGTGTTGCATTTGTTGTAATTTCACTGGAGATCCCACACTGCCAGTCTGCAGCAGCTTCTGTCAAGAAGAAAACAGAAGTGCAAATAAGATTAACGTCCAGGCAGCTTCAATATTGATCCACGAGTGAAATCCAAACTGTGTGTGTGTGTGTGTTCAATATTTACATGGATGGACTTTCCATGCACTCTAAAGGTGCCTCTGCTTAAGTGGGCTTTTTAGTGTCTTTCTGTGGTGGCTGCGGGCAGATCGTCTCTTTTGGAATTTAGACAGATAAACTGTAGATCGCTGCAGTCGTATCAAGACCTTGCAGCTCCAGTTTGGATGATGTTCATGTTTTATTAACCTCCTGTTGGTTTAGTCTGCGAGCTTTGCACTCTAAAAACTATGATGGTTAAACACACAAATACATGGTAACACTTCAACATTTACAGGTTTTTTTTTTTTCCAGTCATCAATACTAAGAATCTACAGATACGAGATATTTCACTCATATTTCAACTTCATGGTGGTGCTGGAGGATCAGTATCAGAATCAGCCCAGTCCATATGTTTCAACATCTGGAGACAATGAATATTTCAAAATTTTGTGCCAATCCATCCAGTAGATGTTGAGATATTTCACAGGATAAGAGAAAACTTTGACCTGCTGATGGCGCTAGACAAAAAGTCAAGGGATCACGAAAATTAGTTGGATTCATCCTTTGGGAACCATGAATGTTTGTACAATTTAATTGATATTCATCCAGTAGTTGTTGAGATATTTTAGTCTGGACCGACTAACTGACTGTCTGACATTTCCATCTATAGAGCCATGCTGCTAGCATGTCGTCACTGGACAGGATTTTTTTTCAATACACAAAGCGCAGTCTCTGCATCGATTACAGATGTGATACCTGGATGTAAGAGATCAGCTTTAGAAGCTATTTTATATGAAGAAGGATGATTCATTCACTGATAATTGAAGGTATGTTTAGTGGTCATCAAAGCTCACATCGCCTCGGCATTAGCAGACAATAAGATGCTCATGTTGATGCACACATCCAGGATGTCAGCCTCATCATAAAGAACTGTTGACAGAGGACTCATTCAGATTGAAGAGCAAACGTGTATTATTGAGGACTGCTGTGCTACTTAAGAAGTCTCAAAGCAGGGAAGAGTTTAGCTTTTAACAGACAACAATGAGGTCAGAGGTCAACAGGACTTCATTCTTCTGGTCCTGCAGCAGACAACAGCCTCTGTGTTTCATAACACAATGGGCTTCTTCGGAGGAGTAGGCAGTGTCTGCTCTCAGAGAAAACACAGAGTAAGTGACTTGATGAGGAGGAACATTGTCTGCGTTCAAACACAGTTTTAGTTAATAAGATTCAGAGATGAATCACTTTTCAGATCAGAATTACAGCTATTATTTAGCAGTTAGCAGTTATTTTCTTAACTTTTCATCCAGCAGCTGGGGTTAGGTTTGTTTGGTGAAGCTTTAAATGCAGACTAATAAATTATTTGAGGTTAACGACTTCTTCTGGGAACACTCAACCTCCCCGTCCTCACTGTCACATATATCATAATTTTCTGATGTTCAGAGTCATGATTCAGTGTTTGCTTTGTGATGAAGCGCTGTTTATATTTTCATGATACCTACTTTACTTCAGCCTCTCTCAACGACCCGTACAGCAACCAGTGATTTCCTACATTTCTCAGATGACCTTCAACGTTCGACTGAATACATTGTTTTGAGTCAGTGATTGTTGAGTGCCTCGATTCAATACAAATACATCAATATATGGTCTTTCATTCCTCATGTCAGTTCTTAAGGTTCAGATTGCTGGAAGATTTTCTGATATCTAACTTCATTATTGTTGAACAAAACATATGTTATACTTGTAATGTAACATTGCACAAACATTGCAAACAATGTACTGAATAATGTAATCTGAAACATGTTAAGACATTTTAGCAGGCAGAGGAAGTATTCAGATCCTGTACTTAAAAAGTAAAAGTACTAATACTACACGGTAAAAGTACAGGTAAAAATCCTGCAAAAGTACTCAATGCAGAAAAAACTTTTCTACTGCTGTTCTACTATTATATATTATATAATTAGATTCATATTACTAACATAAAAGCAGCATTTTACTGTCACATTATTCTTTTCTAAATTCATTGAGAAATTAATGTGGGACTAATTCGTATAGAACTGAGGAGATATGTCATTTTTTTAATGTAATCTTGCACTCATAATCTCACAGGACTGTCTGCAAAACATGCACATGACTGTTGCTACTGTGCCAGACTTGCACTGATTTCATTTTTTTTGTGTAATAATTCTGTAAAACACCGGCCACTTTACTCCTGCTATCAATATTTTAAATATTGTAGTATAACCTATTTATATAACATGTTCATATCTATTTATACAGTAATACTTCTCCTTTTTTGTTTTATTATTAACTGCATTTGCCCTTCATTTAGTGTAACTATTTTATTTTATTTTACATAATTACATAGTAATATGATCAATCAATATATTATAATGTAGCCATGTTTGGTCAAGTAATTTTATTATAATTTCTATACATTTAAACAGCATGTGATGCTAAATACATTTATTTGGCTATATTATAATATAAGGTCGAAAACCAGCCCTGCCATGATAAGCAACCCCCCATCTTAATTTTGTTTCCCTTTGATCCCAGCATCAAATACCTTTCACAGTATACAGATGGGACTAGTATGTGTAACCAGAGTCAGTTTAGTGCACGTGACAGCTTCACAGTCAGAGTTATGCAGGGCGTACATATCACAGGAAATGCCAAAGGAAACTGCCATGAAATGCACCCCACCTGCATAATTTTGTCCTTTTTTACCCCAGCATCAGGTACCTTTAACAGCATACATTTGGTGCCAATATATGTATGAGTTTGATAGGTCTGACAACAGAACAGTCAATGATAGATAGATAGATAGATAGATAGATAGATAGATAGATAGATAGATAGATAGATAGATAGATAGATAGATAGATAGATAGATAGATAGATAGATAGATAGATTGGTTGGTGTTCAGTGGTCGTTGTCATGGTAGCAGGGGCCGGCAGGGGGCGCTCTGCGCATGCGTCAGTCAGACGAAGGCGCAGAGCCAACATGGCGTCTTCATTAGCTGTGCTGCTGCTGATTTGTTTATCTTCATTTACAAGCCAAATTAACTCCTCCAGACTTTTATCGGAGCCTTGTTACAAACCCATTAGAGACGACACACCGGACTCTGTCAGGTAAGTGACAAGAAAATGTTAATTCTCTCTGTAGACAGTTTAATGCTGCCTGTTTGGATGTGATGTGTGAACTGAGATTTAACTTCGACGACTACACTCATTTAACAGTTATCTGTGATTCATACAAGATGTTTGCAAGTAAATAACACATGATTTAATAGTTATAAAGTATTCCCTAATCGTATATTGTCTTTATTAGCGAGTTTACAGCAATACAGTTACAGTTAACAGCAGCTAACTCTCCCTTGTGTACTGATATATCACATAGTTAACTCCTATCATATGAAATATAAGAAATAATCTGAGTTCATTAACTTCGGATTGTTTAATCTGTTTTGCTATTTTTACTGTGTAGTTTTTTATGTATTCATTTTGCAGAATCCTGTATTATTTTATATTTAACTTAAATAACAAAAAACTTACATTTTCCTGATAAATTAAATGTAAATCTTAATGGGAGGTTTAACTAACTAACTAAGTATCTCGGTTATACTTCTTATTATACATTATTATGAACCCCATCACAGTATTTTATCCCTGAAATGTTCCTCCATTAAACAATCATCAGGACTACTCAATAAAAATGCCAGCATTGGGATTTTCTTTGAATTTATTGATTCATAGAGGCGCAGAATTAATCAACTCTTCATGCCTTCTCTGCACGGCTTGCAGGGCAATTATTATTAATGTTCAAAGAGCAATTAAATTGTTCAAAAGTACTTTAGATAATCTCTAAATGATTAGCTGTAATTTGACAATTAAGAGTGCTCAATTTAGAAAAAATGAATTAGATTAAAATGAATGTGCTTTTTCAAATTAAAATGTGACTTTTCGGTGCTATTATGTGTCCCTGTACAATATCACAGACGTGCTATATGTTCCTATATTTATTACAAGACTACTATGGTGCACTGTCTTCTTGATACTATTGATAATGTAACAACCACAGCTGAATTTGTGCCTCATCCTTTATTTGTTTTAGGACAAAGCCTCGTCCACATGAGTACGTGAAGGTGTCGGACCTTCCTCTGTCGTGGGACTGGAGGAACATCAATGGGAAGAATTATGTTAGCGTTACACGGAACCAGCACATCCCCCAGTACTGTGGGTCCTGCTGGGCGATGGGAGCCACCAGTGCGCTAGCAGGTAACCATGGCGATGGATGGAGGAGGGAGGAAACAAGGAAGAGGAACATTTTATCTACCCAATATATTGTTGTCAAGTTTTATTGATTACGCAGGATCACATTAGAGTGGTAGCATCCTCCCTGCAGGTTGTCAAGAGAATGAAAAGATCGTGATCCCCTGAGGAGAGTTTAACATTTCAGCATTGAAATATTTGTTATTGTTATTCTTCCCGAAGACCGTATCAACATCAAGCGTGGAGGAGCGTGGCCGTCAGCCTACCTGTCAGTCCAGAATGTGATCGACTGCGGAGGCGCCGGTTCTTGTTATGGAGGAGATCACCTGAGAGTCTACTCGTACGCTCACAAGAAAGGCATCCCTGATGAAACCTGCAACAACTACCAAGCTATAAACCAAAGTAAACACAATCTCCTTTGACTCTGATCACTCTGTCTGATGTTACATTTACATTACATGGCCAAACGTGTGTGTACTATCTGTGTATTTTTGGTCTGGGGCTGTCTTTTAGACTGCTTTATTTCAATAAGGGAAATCTCAGTGCTACAGCATACTGACTGATATTTTAAAGTAAATGCACACAAAGTGAGGCACATAAAGCATCCATCACTTCTAAAGATGAACTGGAACGTCGACTGTGATGCTGTTGTGGTTGAGTGGGAGCAAATCAAAGCAGCCAGGCTCCAAAATCTGGAGGAAAATTGTGGTAACCACGTTAATAACCATGCGTTTGGAAGGATATGTTCAACAGGGTAAAACGGTTTGGTGTCCACATATTAAGTTTAATTTAGTTGTAAAAAGGTGTTTTTATTTTGTAATTTTTACAAACTCAAACTAAACAAATGAACAATATGATGATTATTTCACAGTACACTGGTAACTGAAAAATATATCTTCATAGACATTGTATTGAATTCAACAGTAAAATGGCTGTTACACTGCACTGTAAATAATCATAAAATAATTCAAATGTGTTTCAGAGTGTGAGCAGTTTAACCAGTGTGGCACTTGCTCCTTCTTTCAATCGTGTGCGGTTGTGAAGAACTACACTGTGTGGAAAGTGGGCGACTACGGAGAAGTTTCCGGAAGAGACCAGATGAAAGCTGAAATTTACACCAACGGGCCCATCAGGTAGAGTAAGTCATCCTCCCCAGTCATTTCTAATTATCGTTCCACCTACACACTCCACCCGCGTGAAGTAAGAGAGCTTAAACTGTTCACAGGCTTTGTTAATCATAGTGAAGTTTTTATCAGTGGATACATATTTAATCAGTCGTACAACCTTTAAAAACGTAACAGCACTGAATGTAATTTTATTTCACTCTGATAAGCCCTAAAGTACAGTCGATTATATGAATTTAAAGTCTAAAAGTATTGATCTTATATCTTAATACAGACATATTTTTCACCATTTTAATTAACACAACTGACTACATGTCACATCACAATTTACCGACTGTCTGTTCCCTATCCCGTCTATTTATAGTTTAATGTCTTACATCAGCTATGTAGCTCAGCATTATTCTTTAAGTAAGGTTTGACTTTGAAAGCTTTTATATGGTCTTTAATTCAATTCCATGCAGTATTAACAAGGTGTGCACCGGGCTTCTCTAATACCTGCAGATGTGTTGGGTCAAACTTTTCAAAAACTTTCTCATCAGTAGTCGTTTGAAGTGTCTATGCTTAAAGGTCCAGTGTGTCAGATTTAGGGGGTGTCTATTTACAGAATTATGCAGAAATCAAATATAATATTCATAACTATGTTTTAATTTGTGAATAAACACTGAAAATAAGTATTGTTTTGTTTTTGTTACCTTAGAAGGAGACTTTTATATCTACACATGCCTGGCGTCTTCTTCCATGAACTCTACAATGTTAAACTGCCATGTTTCCACAGTAGTACAGAAAGGATAAAACAAACACTGGCACTAGATAGGACCTTGTGTTTTTTGCACTTTTAAGCCGAGCCCCAGGCAGGACGAGCCCCAGGCTTTTCAGCACGTTTGACATAGTGGCCAAACCCTGTAATGCCAGCCGTGACATCTGTCATGTGATGTACACAGTCCCAAAAAGAAAAAAAGAAGCAGCTGTAAAATGGTGGAAACATTATTTTGAGCATCACAACTCCCACGAAATGGCTCGTGTAACTATCAGAATTTGATCCATTCGGTCTGATAACATTTAGAAAATCTAGAAGAGCCGCACAGTTAAATCATTTCATCCACATTCAGTTTTTGGCACTTCAGCGCAGAGGTTGCTGGTTGGCTGTATCCAGTTCTCTTTATACAGCCATGGTCTTAGTGGCCAAGCTAGGAAGGGAGAGGGTGAGGTGTGGGGGTTTCAATTAGCAAGTACACCACTAGATGCCACTAAATCCTACACACTGGTCCTTTAAATAGGAGTTAATGAGATGGTGACATGAAGAATCTCAAAAGCTGCAGCTGCAAATTTGTGGGAAAAAAAAATGCAGAAACTTGCTGCTTGAGAAATTCACATTTGTGAGCAGAAAAAAAAGTGTGTAGTTGTGAAATGGTTACATATATCAGTGGTGAAAACCCTGCTGCTTGTGTGAACATCTGACTGCAGATTCAAACTGTGTGTGTGAAACTTAGCACTCAAAAGTCCCCACACTGCATGAGACACATTTTAAGTTACAAGTACAAAGTTAGGCCCCGCTTGTGGAGACAAAGTCTGTGCTCTTTCTGTGATTCATCCTGATATTTTAGTGATCAAAATAATGTGAAGATTTTACAGCAGCAGTTTCACTCTTGTCTCTCAGTTGTGCACTGATGGCCACTGCTGGTCTGGAAGAATACTCTGGAGGGATCTTCTCAGAGTTTCACCCGCTGTCTTTGCCCAATCACATCGTGTCTGTGGCCGGTTGGGGCGTGGCGGAGAATGGGACCGAGTACTGGATCGTCAGGAACTCCTGGGGAGAGTTCTGGGTTGGTCTCTCTTTGTCTGCACCACACCCTGCCTGCTGAAGCCTGCTCTCAATTTGTAGCTAAACTTTACACACTTTGACTTTGCAAGTCATGAATTCACTCTCTGGAAAGTAGAAAATATCAGGGAAAACAGGCAGCAATTTTAAAGAAGTTTTCCTGATGCGTGCAGAATAAGTAATGCCTTGTTTTGTTTCGTTTTCAGGGGGAACACGGCTGGGCAAGAATAGTCAGCAGTGCCTATAAGGGAGGAAAAGGCAACTGGTTCAACTTAGGCATTGAGAAAAACTGTGCATATGGAGACCTTATTGTAACATAGATATCTAATTAAACTGATGGACTCTATCAGAGTTTTGAGTGTTTTTTAAATAACTCTTGATACTTTTGTTTGTTTAGAAAATTAAAGAGACAGTTCAACATTTTGGGTTTGTTTGTTTTCTTGTTGAGAGTTGAAACCAAATTTTGAAAATGATAATTTGCTGTTTTGTGTTGGTTTTTGAGAAAATATTTCTTGGATTAGAGCTGTAACCTCCTCCACTGGTTGCCAGGCAACTGGTTAAAAGAAATAGTTCTCGCCAAACGAACCACAACGTGTCTTTTTTTTTTACATTTTGTTTTTTGTACGGAACAAATTAGAGATATCATGTTAATTAGTGGGTTTTAGAGGTTCTGGTAGGCCGATTTTGTAACCTTCAGACAGCGCCAGGCTAGCTGTTTCCCTCCTTTTCCAGTCTTTATGCTAAGCTAAGCTAACCAGCATACATCAATCTTCTCATCTAACTCTCATCAAGAGAGCAAATAAGTTTATTTCTCAAAATGTCAGACTGTTCCTTCAAGTTAAAGAAGAAAAGATTAGCTCCATTTTTATGATGTATTAAACCTATAATTTACGCTGTAATTTTTTATAATTCAGAGAAACACACATCACAAAATCCTCGTTATTACAGAGTTTTGTTAGACTAGTTTTGGGTCAGCTGTAGCTCAGGAGGTAGATCACTAATCTGATTATCGGTGGTTCGATGCCCGTGTCCTTGAGCAAGATACTGAACCCCAAATTGCTCCCGAAGGCTGTGCCATCCATCGGTGTGTGAATGTGCATGAATGGTTGATGAGCTGTTGGCATGCTGCATGGCAGCCAATGCCATCAGTGTATGCATGTGTGTGTGAATGGGTGAATGAGATACGACACCACATTCAGACACTGACTTTAAATAAATATTCAAACACAGAATCTATAAATAATTTCTCACCAGGCCCAGAAATGCAAACTGGACAACAACCTGAATTCAATTTTAAGCTCAAAATAACCCATTTTCAGAAACGGTGTGCAAAAACTGCAGGCTCTTTCAGTTCAGATCCATTATCACACATTTCTAAGGAAACTATTTATTCCTTCAAACGACAGGCGAGCTGAGTCACTCACATTTAAATTCACCTGCGATGAAAAACAGTGTTGGCAGGGCTCGGGATGAAGGAGCGTACAGTTACATTTTTCTCCTGACACACTGCATAACGTCTGCACAGAATAACAACGGCTTCTAATGAGCGTGTCTGATCGCATGCACTAATTTAACCTGAATCTGTTGGATACAGTACCACAGAGAACCAGCACATACTGTCACAACCTCTCTTTAACACAAGCAAACCTGACACACACACACATGCAAAGTCGTCTTCATTTGTTAAGTTAATGACGGTGTGAATCAGTGCTTCCTGCAGATTTGAAGAAGCTTTTAAAGACACCAAGGTTAAGTCCTCCTCCACATCCTACAAATAAGATTCCATCTTTTTTTTTCTATGTTTAATATTCCTTATAACTTATTTCTCAACATGAAGCTCTTAAATGTTTCAACGCCTTCTCCACAATGTCACGAATAACTGGTGGGTTTATTTATTAACTAATGTTTGATAAGGGTGAGGGTTTGATTGTTCTGTTTGTTTTTACTTTTGCCTACAAATCCCATGAAAAAAACAAGGCGTATAGTATTTCTCATAGTCCTCTGGTGTCCAAAAATTAATTAAATAGGCACAAACATCGTCCTGCTGATGTAAATCCCAAGAGCACCAGATGTGAATTATTCCACAGCTGAAAATAGCCACCAACAAACGCACTATTTTTTCCTTTTTGAGTGGTTTGTTCAAACCTATGGTGCCCAGCTGTTTTAGAAAATGACTTAGCATCTGTATACAATATTTATGACCCATTTAAATGATTTCCGTATTAATTAGGAACCACTGAGGTTGTGACTCAGGACTAAAGAGTACACTGTGTGCACCAATACAGATGCAAATTGGCCTCTTGTGAAGCTGTGTTGCCCCGAGCTCGTAATTTACATGCTCTTCTCAGTAGTGTGCTAAAAGCAGGTCCTCTTCACAGCAGCAGGTATCCTTTTCTGTGTTTTCTCCTCTGTCATTATGTCCATAGAGGCTGCTAAGCTCAGTTACATTGCCCTCTTGCCCAGCTCTGGTTCTGGCACGACACCGACTCCGTTCCCCGCCAGCATTCGCCCATGCCTCGAACCTCTTCTTCCTGGTGGTACAAACAGCAACATTACACAGGTGCTCTGAGCTCACAGTCCAGGCAGCACGGCTAACAAACAGAACTAGCTAACAGCAACTACAATTCGCAGCAGTTTACTTCACTGTCCATCAGGAAACTCTGTAAATCACACAGAGTTGAGGCAGAGCATAAAATCACCATAAAATATGATGAAGTTCCACCAAGATCAGTGAAATAGTTGGTTGTGTGTGACATAGGGCTGTAAAGGGCTGGCTCTGCACTTGGTCTCAGGTTGGAGTCTTTTGAGACCGTGGTGGAGAGGAGGACGCTGAATAAACTGTTATCCATCATAGACAATGAACAGCACCCTCTCCATCACACAGTGGTCAGACAGCGAAGGGACAGATACAGGAAATCTTTCCTGCCTAAATGCTGTTAATCCCAGTTTGGGATTAATAAATTATTTCTAATCTAATCTAATCTAATCTAATCTAAAGTGTGCCGTACTTCTCGTGGGTGATCGTACCTGGAGCAAAATTATTGTAAATCCGTCAACAACAAGCTATACCATAAATATATCTGGATTTATTGTATTTATTGTCTCTGTACTCTAGTACTTTGTACTTTCACTAGCCTTGTCCCTACAGTACATGTGATATGCATGCAATTAACTGCACTAAATAAAAGTGAAAGGGAATATAACTTCCTAACAGTTAACCTTTAAATTCACAGAGGGCTTGTAAAATCTATTACCCTGGAAGGAGAGATGTATTTCAGTAGACCTTTTGCAAGACAACATGAGGGCAGGCAGTTACTGCAACATTTGATTTCCCCTGGGTCTTTTCATTGCAGAACATTACCAGCATCCACGCGTATCAAACATTAGTTAATAAATAAACAAAGCAAACATTTCCCCCACCAGTTATTCCTGACATTGCGGAGAAGGCTTTGAAACAACATTTAGATCTTCATGTTGGGAAATAAGCTGTGAGTGGAGCAAAGCCAGACTGCACATCTGGAGAGCTTTTTTGAATCTCCACCCTTTTTTTCCTGGAGACAAAAATGTTCATTCATGGTGACAGATCATAAGACTGAAAACTGAGATGCCTTTCCCTTTAATCATACTGTCATGCGTCAGTTTCCCCTCTGTTGCAGTGCTCTACTTCTCGCTCCTGCAGCTTCCTCATTTCTGCATGATTCAAATCATCATCTGCTGCTGGAGGAGCAAATGTTTTTTAGGTTCAGGGTGAAGACAGGTCAGGAATGAAGGAGTCTAAAATTGTTCCTCTTCTTTTTGCATATGTGAGCACAACGCACAGGCCAACTGAACTGGTTTAACAGGTAAACTAGTCTTGACAGCTGTACTCTGAGGCAACAACCAGAACAATTGCGTTAGAGCAGTTTTCCTGTGTGACTCTGTGCGATTGTTGGTTCCAGTTTCAGAGCTGACAGAGCTGCACTAATGAGCAGCAGTCTCTCAGTGATTAGATTTCAACTCTTAATCACTTAATCTCATTTGTCCCATAGTTTTTTGGCTCCTTTCCAGGTGTTTTTGTGTGGACAGAAGGCACATTTTCTCACCACTGATCACATGATTATTTATCAATACATTTATAGTTCAAACACTGATAACTGGGCCTTTATTAACTTTTTATTTAAGTGTTTTAACCTCCAACTCTCCTCCTCCTCCTCCTCCTCCTTCTCCTCCTCCTGCTGCTGCTGCCAGGCAAACACAATAGTCAATAGTCAAGTTAACGGGTGTTAGCAAGAAAACTACCGGAAGTTATCTGATTTTGACTTTAAGTTGAGTTTAACTCGCCACGTTTGAACTAAATACGAAATACTCGGTGGATTAAACAAAAATGTGAACGTTAATCAACCAGAACAAACGATTTACATGAGTGTAAATTAGTGTTTTGTTTGTTTCTGTCAGTAAACCGTTTAGCTTTTTCTGTTAGCCACAACAAAGTGTTGTAAAGTAACGAAGTACGTAAATAAGAGGTACTTCTTCTTGACTTAAATACTTAAATGTTACGCGTACACGTCTACTTTACCACAGTTTAGAGGGAACTGTTGTACTTTATACTTCAATACGTTTATTTTTTTTTACAACTCACAGGTTACTTTACAGATCAACATTTAGCGACACCACCGTCTAACTACACCAGTAAAGTCAGATATTTTTTTTTACACATGAATGCTTCAGTAACAATAGTCTATTTTTATTTTTGATACTTTAAAGTGTCAGTTTAAGTTTTTTAAATACGTTTCTGTTAAGTCACTGTCGAGTGAGATAACATAACGGTCCAAAAAAAACCTGTGTTAAGTTACTGCTAATGTAAACCGAACATTTCCCGCCGCTCCAGTTTCACATTAAAAGCATCTAACTGGCTGAATCACGTGTTGGCTTTTATTGTGGAGTGCTCACAGGAAGTGTAACGCGTTTGTCAGTGAACTTAACACGTACCACTTTCCAAAAATCCAAAATGCGACTGCAAAACAACACAGCGGTCATCTGGGTTGTTTTTTAACAGCGGATCAGGCTGAAATATTTTGAGGGATTTAATGTGAACAAGAAGGAGCAGACTCACAGTGAGCTGTCAGATGAAGAGCTGCAACTTCTCAGAGAGGTAAACCAGCTACTTTCACTTCATGCACATTCATGCCATGTGCAGCAGTGAATTAGATCACGGTTGGTCACAGGATTATTGATTATCATCAGTTATTGCCTGACTTCTTTATTAAAACGACAGCAGCTTTTGTTGCCACTAGATTTCTGCGACTTGTGACATTAATATTGAACCGTATTTTGCTACTTTAAATATGAAAATAAACGGAATAATTCCTCTACTACAGACCACAGCATTTTAAATTGTACAATCTTACTTTTTGCACATTGCTGTTATCTTTTTCAGGGTAACACTATCTGGAGTTTCATGTTAAAAAGAAACTTAAAAAAAAAAAGGAATTAATTACTTAAAGTCAGCTAAATGTAACCTACTTAAGGTATCAAAGGTAGAACTACTGATTATACAGATTATTATTACTCATATTGATGTAAAATTAGCATTTACTGTTTAAATAAACTCACATATCAGTGGCTGTTAAGTACATTTATAATGGCTTGAATGATTGCACATTGTTTTGTCTTATTTTTTAGTTAGTTCAGTGTTTTATTTACACTTTATACACGCTCCTTGGTCAGCATTGTGCAGGTTCAGGTTCATTTTTCACTTTTATTTGTCATATGTAGGTCAACACAAGACCAACAGTACAATGAAACAGAGAAATAAAATAGAAGACAATAAAATTAAGTAAAAACTGCATCATATAGACCTAAAATATAAAAAAATAAAATGAGAAAAGCAGATATATTTATCATGTTTTTTATTGTAAATGTATAAGTCTTGTTTTTCTCTTACTATGTCACCAAAATACTTTTATTAACCTAGTTGGCAACCTGATTCTAACTCTGGAGTAAAAGTTTAATAATTTAGTTTATAAACTAGCATCAGATAGAAATACTCAGGTAAAATACAAATATATTCAAATTATATTTGAGTAAATATACTGAGTTACATTCCAGCAGTGTGTGTGTGTGTGTGTGTGTGCCAGTTTAGCGTTTTATTTTGAAAAGCCGGAATTGACCGGATGTGTTTGTAGCTTGACGGTTGGTGTCTGAGCGGAGCTGCGATTGAGACAGCGGCAGGCTGCTTCCCCTCTCCACACTCTCTCCACAGGCAGAGGACATTTTATACATTTTTAACTTTTCATCTCCTGTTTTGAATCACCTGAACTCGACGAGGAGCTTTTGTTTTTTTTTTCGTTGTTGTTGTTGTTTAACCGACGAACCGTCCGAGCAACTTGCCATGAGCATCACCCGGCTGGAGACCTAAACAGTCGGGGTCTGGGGGAAGAGGGGAAGATGCCTCATGGACCGCTCCATCACCACCAGTGCGCCAGTTCAGGGCATCCCAAACGTCGAATAACAAAGAAATGCCGAGGTTCAGCGTCAGATGGATGGTTGCGGTGCTGTTGATTCTCGTGGTCGGCGGTGCTTTCTTCTTCTGCGAGTATCTCATCTACTTCCCGACCATCCTCAAGTGCGCCTGGCCGAAGATCAGCCATGCACGGGGCGAAGAGGGCATCGACGGCCGGTCGATGGACTCAACGGTCCGCGCTATGGTGCTGTCGGACACGCACCTCCTCGGAGCCGTCGGGGGACACTGGTTCGACAAGCTGAGGAGGTAAATGTTGCATTTTGCATTTTTTTTTCTCTCTCTCCTGTCAGTGCATCCGTCTGTGCTGCAGGTTTGTAAACAAAAACAACAAATTGACTTGTTGTCTCCAAAACGCACAGGGAATGGCAGATGGAGAGAGCTTTCCAGACCGCTCTGTGGCTGCTCAGGCCCGAAATAGTGTTTATTCTCGGGGATATCTTCGACGAAGGGAAGTGGAGCTCACAGAAGGTAACGTAGAGCTCCCTTTTTTCTCCACTCATTGCTTTGTCTGCACAGTGCTCATGATGATGATGATGATGATGATGATGATGATGATGATGGTTATTGTGGATGCAGAGCAGAGGCCGGCCAGTCATCATCATCATCATCATCATCATCATCATCATCATCTTGTACCATCCAGGCCTGAGAGGCTGCAGGTTTGGAGGAAAAACATCAACAATAACAGCAGCAGCAGCAGCTGCTGCAGCTGCAGCCTCCTCCATCCTCTCCTCTCCTCTCAGCCCTCCATGGTACATCCATCCTGCTTTAGGAATATTAAAATAATAAAACAAAGATCCCCTGGGAATGCACCCACATCTGTGACTGGATTGTCAAACCGGATCCGTCAAGTTAAGACAGAAGAACAGAGGAAGTGTCGAGCACAGAGGAGAGCCTCATTAAAAAAAAGGAAACAGAGCTCGCAGACTGTAAAATCTCCACTAATCTAACATGTTCCCCCCGTCAGCTTCCTCATTCATTTTCACACTCGGTTGGCATCTCTTCTGCAATTTGTATTCAGTGGACTTCTGCAAGAGGAAAGAAATCTTTGAATTGGGGTCTGCAGCCGAGGATTGTTCTCATTCTGGATCAATCTGACGATCATTTTCTTTAGCAGTCGGGTTAGAAAACAGTGAAAACAGTGAAAGATGACGTGTTGAAGTAGCTTGTTTTGTCTGAAATAGGTCCGCGGCTAACAATTACTTTGATCGTCGATTAATCTGTCAGTTATTTTCTTGATTTATCGATTAATCGTGTTGTCCACGAGCTCCCAAACCCCAGAGTAACATCTTCAAATAGCTTGTTTTGACAGAGAGATTGTCCAAAACTGATGATAAATTTTTGGCATTTCAGCTTCATTAGCGACTTTAAAAATTACAGTTAATCGGCTAATTGTTTCTCATGCAGAATGCAAAGCGTTTAGTTTGCAGGAAGAGAAATAATATTAAAAATAGGACAGTCAGATATTGTTTTTTAATTATTTTCTTGACTAATCGGTTTAGAAAACTGTGTAAAATGCGGTCAGAAGTCAGTTAGAAGTAGCTTGTTTTGTCTGAAATAAGACTGCAGCTAACAATTACTTTAATTGTAAATTAATCTGTCAGTTATTTTCTTTATTAATCATTTTAATCGTGTGGTTTTCATCCCAGAAGATCGTCCGAAACACAAAGATAATCTGTCTGAGATGATATAAAACACAGAAAAGCAGCAAATCTTCGTGTCCTCGTGGCGTTTTAGTTTGATATTACAGTTAATCGATTAATTGTTTCAGGCTTCCTCTTGCAGAAAGAGGAATAGTATTAAAACTAAGGCTGCAGTTATTATTTTTGATTATTTGTTTGATCTATAAATGTTGGAAAATAGTGGCAACAGTCCGAAACTCAAATTCAAAATGATATAAAACATGAAAAAGAAGAAAAATCTGCACATTTTAGAACCTAAAACCAGCAAATGTTTGGTGTTTTTTCCTGACGAGTGAGCTCAAACATGAATCGATTTATTAAAATTACTGTAAATGTATCTTCTGTCAGTGGATTCACTGTATCAACGCTAATTAAAAGTAGCATGGAGGAGTTGTTTACAGACACATAACTCTGAAAAACATCGTGTAAACACGCAGCACTGATGTAATTAAAGGTCTCTCGTGTGCCGCTTCGGCCCCTCCAGGTGCAAAATTGAATCTGGAGTCTGAATCAAAGCAGCCTGGCTCAGCCACCCATGGGGGGCTGCTGGGTGACCCTCAGAGATCCCATGATCTCTCATGAGCTTCCCAGGGGAGTTGTGTCTTATTAAAGGGCCTGTACTGAAACCTGCTTCAGCCCGTGTTTGCGTCGCTCTCTCTCTTTTCTCTGCAGCACTGGGAGGACGACGTGCGACGCTTCCACAGGATGTTCAGACATTCCACTGACACAGAACTGGTTGTACTGGTCGGAAATCACGACATCGGTTTCCACTATGAGTAAGGACACACCTTGTAGTTTTATTGTTTTTACTTCTCCACCTTTGTCCTTGTATACTGCCTCATCAGCTACTTCTGACAAAGAGTTCAGGGAGGAGCGTTGCACAGAGTCGATATAACAGCAGGACTTTGATTTCACTTTTTTTGTCACTTTGTGTTCCGCTTTGGCTCGAGAAGACAGATATCAGCTGCCAAGGAAATAACCATAAAAGCTGCATACTGTTACACTGCAGACACAGCAAACAATTGGAACAAAAGGGCCTTGGTCCACATTGCGTAATGTTTGAGAAAATATTTGATTATGACCTGTTTAAGGGGAGATATTGTATCGTGTATTGTGAGGACACTGAGGTCATGTTTGATGTGTTTGACGCAGACAAAAAGACTTCATGACAATGAACATGGGCCCTAGAGCCACAAACAAACACAGTCCTGCTGTAAATACACACTAGAGCGCCAAATGTGTATTAATCCACAGGTGAAAATAGTCCTTAAAGGTACAGTGTGTAATATTTATTGACATCTAGTGGTGAGATTCCAGATTGCAATCAACTCTGCTTACCGCTCCCATCCCAAGTGTGTAGGAGAATCTGCTGTAGCCTGTTGAGGCTATTGAGGTTTCTTTAGATACAGATATTTATAATTCATACTTAATCAGATAGCGGATAGCAAATGTCACGTGTTCTGTTCATTGTGTTGGTGTATTTGTTGACTTTAGCTAGCTGTTCTGCGTGCTAAAAAAGGCGCAAGATGGCAGACTTGGTGTAAGAGGACCCGCTCTATATGTAGATTTTAAAAATGCATGTAATATTCCATTTCTGCTAATAGATCGCCCTAAAAGTTACACACTGGACCTTTAACAGACGCACTATTTACTCCTATTTATGCAGCATTTGTTGAAAACTACAGTGCCCAGCTGTTTTAGAAACCTACTGTGAAACAAAACCACATTTATGACCTACATTTTGGGAGATTTATGTCTTTACTAGCAGCTAATGAGCTTGAAGCCAAGAGCCGCAGACAGATTGTATTGACAGGCGAGCTAATCCCTTGTTGGTTTCGACCTTTTTGTGATATTTCTTCAGGGTGAGAAAGATATATATGAACACCAGCCTTATTCTTCAAAGGCTAACGTTGGTATTTTTTCAGTCTGGGATTCTATGTTCCCATGTTCCTGCGTCTAAGTGACTAATGGGGGACAACAATTTTTGAAATTTGTCCAGTATTGAGTGAGAGTGCTGCAGCCTGGCAGCTGTGAGGCGCACCGTCAATTTACATCCACTAAGAGTGTTTGTTTTGGCCGCCGACGGGCTCAGCCGCATTGTGGAAAAGATCTCCAGAGAGAGATAGGCCTTCTTCTTAAAGAGTAAGATCCTTTTTGTTTAACCAGAGACAGACGCTGGCCTCAAAGCCATTTTACCGTTGTACAATCTGGAATTTGGGTCCATTTAAAGGCATATTTTGACATCTTTTTGACAAAGATATTGTTTTGCAAGTCACAAGTGAGCCCCAAACACTTGGCTTTGAACTCCTGAGTCAAGATGGAGCTCTAAACTTTATGTTTCGAGTCTTAAACGAGTCATTATGTGACAGCAAATCTATTGGAACTGCTATTAAACAAATGTACTTGACCTTGGAAGTAGGCACTTGAAACATAGTCACAGTAATAAATCTGCAAGAAGAAAAAGGCTACAAACCTGAAAGAAGCACCTGCACAATATAAATCTAACACACTGCGGAGAGCTCACATGTTTCGAGGTTTTGATTCAACTTTATGGTAATTCTTTTGAGCCTGTATGTTCGTGTCCTGTGTTGTTTTACTGGATTGCGATGTATTGCAGAGATGTTGCGTTTATTGTGTCCACCCCCCTGTATTCAACACTCTCTTTGTTCAAACTGTTCTTAATTTCTCAGGGGAAGAAGCAGTTAAAGCGAACACAAACGAGATGCTTAAAACCATCCTACAGTTTAGCTTTTTGTGCCTGTGATTCAGAAATGTGGGAGGCTCATGCATGCTCCCGATTCGACTCGTGCAGCAGGAAGTGAGATGGCACAGCACTTATGTAACGGCGTGTGACAGACAGATGTGACAGACTGAGCAGCAGGTTTTTTTGTTACGGCGTGACGAACGCTCTGTGTCTCCCCGCAGGATGGACTGGTTCAAGCTGCAGCGCTTCGAGAAAGTCTTCAACGCCTCCTCCACCAGGATCGTCACCAAAAAGGGAGTCAAGTGAGTGACAGGAGGGAGAAACGTGTGCGATGACTTGCAACACAGCTGCAGGAATGTGACCCAACAGGATGAGAGGTCACGGGTTTAAATCCCCTGAGTCAGTCTGCACCAGAAAAATGCTTTTAAAGCGAGATGACTGTTCCAGGGATCTTAAATATGTGCAAATGACAAAGTGTGTCCTATTTTCACACAGCTGATGAACAGACTGACATCAGCATGGATCCACATGCTGTAGACGCTGCAAAAACCTCCCCAGATCAAGTTGTTTTTGTTTATGATGGAGTCCTGAAAGTCCTTATTCAGCCAATGGAATAAAAATATCTCCTTTTAAAGGTTAATATTTATCAACTCTGGTGTGTTGACCTGCCTTCGTTGAAAATCCAGGCATTGATTTTATATTAATTTTTAAAAAGTTTCTATATCGGGTTGAAATATTCTGTTATTCTTATATATATCATATCATTATAATCATTTCTTCATTTTGTTTAAGAAAATCAGGTTTGAGAACTCAGATTAGAATTATAAATAAAAAATAACAAGACAACCATAAAATTAAAAAACAGAGCCATAAATTGAATTAAAAGTAAAAGATGATCAAAATAATCAATCAATGTTTTTAGTTTTTGTAACAATAACAGTATCGTTGTTGTTATTATTTAACATATCGTAAGAAAGTGAGGTAAAGAAAGATTTTCTGAAAACCTCCTCTTCTTCCCGGAGGTCCAAAACGCCTGTGGTACAGACACTAACCCCGGTGCTCTGAGCTCACAGTCCGGGCAGCCGGGCTAACAAACCGAGCTAACATTAGCTAACAGCAGCTACAGCTGGCAGCAGTTTACTTCACTGTCCGTCAGGAAACTCTGTAAATCACAGAGAGTTGAGGCGGAGCAGCTGGAGGGAAAACCAGAAAACATTTTCTCCATAAAATATGATCCAGTTTCACCAGAACCAGTGAAATAGTCGGTGATGTGTGACTTAGTGCCGTACAGCGTTACGTACTTCTCACAGTACGTTACATAGCGCAGAAACAGACGTACAGATGACAGAGACAACATTCACCTGTTCACACGTCAGTGTAGCGTCAAAAATATTTAAAATCTGTTATTCGGTGGTTGCTTTAATGGAAAAGTTATTAATCTTGAAGAGAAATCAGTTAAAGCTAGAGCGAAATATTTAATATAAAACTGAATATTTCTGACTGTCGGTGCAGCTTTGCTTTGTAGCGTAAAGATTGACCAAATTTGATTGAAGCGCCCAGAATAGAAAGATTATAAAATGATGTATCTCTGCAGTCTCGCTGCAGCTCTTCTATATTAACGTTTTTCCCCCCCTCTCTTCAGTTTCCTGCTGGTGAACAGCGTGGCCCTGCACGGTGACGGGTGTCCCATCTGCCAGTCGGTGGAGAAAGAGCTGATCAAACTCTCCAGAGACCTCAACTGTTCTCTTCAGGTGGGAAGACATCTCTGCAAGTCAGTAGCACGCTTTCACACTGTCAGCACCTCGAACACACCGCACTGCTGCTGGTGGTGCTCATGAAGTGTGAAAGACTCAAGTCAAGAGAAAAAATACACTCATATCCAAAGCTCAGTCGCACCCGGAGCAGCTGTCTTGTACTTTTTTTAAATTTACAAATGCAGCGTTTGTAAACGCTCGTTAAAAGCTGATTGCAAACAGACAGAGGGCAGAGATATGAAATAAAAATATCGGCCGATGTTTGAGGACTCAGATGATGAATTCTTCATGTCGTCTTCTCTGCAGAGCTCGCAGTCGGGCGGCGGACTGACGGACAGCTGCGAGGGCTCGCAGCTTTATCCTCCCACATCCCCCATCATGTTACAGGTAAACTGCAAGCGTGCTCTGCGTGTTCTCTGGTTTCAGTCTGAAAACATGAAGCTGACACACTCGCTGCTCATCTGAGGCTGTGCTCAAAACTTCACCAGGGGAAGAATTGAAGGTCCAGTGTGTAACATTTAAGGGAGCTGATGGCAGAAAGTGAATATAATAACCATAACTATGTTTTAATTTGTGTTTAATTTGACCTGAAAATAAGAATCATTATGTTTTTGTTACCTTAGAATGAGACTTTTATATCTGAGCGGGTCCTTTTCTGTAGAGTCTTGTAGTTTACCCTACATGGAACGGGGGCTGTATTCAGTTGATTGCACTGTGCAACTTCACCACTAGATGGCACTAAATCCCACACACCGTACCTTTTAAAGGATGTTCGGTCAGCGTTCGGGTCAGGTGAATCTTTGGGGGCGTCTTTTAAAATTTCGACTGTGCTTTTAATTCACACTGCTGAAGCCCAGTGATGGAATGTAACTAAGTACTTTTACTCAAGTACAAATGTGAGGTACGTGTTCAGTTCTTGAATCATTTCAGAGGCAACATTCATCTGGCAGTTATTTTACAAATTAAGATTTGAGAACATGCACAAGTTCAGCTGAAAAGATTACTCTTCAATCAACCCAAAAGTGCATGTTACCCCGCTGCTCATCGAGCTCCTCTGGCTACCTGTAGCAGCCCACAATAAATTCAGATCACTAATGCTGACTACAAAGTAGTTTCTGTTTCTGCACCCACCTACTTGAACCCCACAGACATATGTTACCTCCTCTAATGAACGACGCCTGGCTCTGCCACCCGTACACTCAGGACAATCTTCTCTCGTCTGTTGTTCCCCCGTTGGTGGAACGTTCTACCAGTTCCTATCAGATCAGGGTCGTCCCCCTCTACCTTCAGAAACCTCCTGAAGACCTCCAGCTCTTCAGAGAGGACCTCCTCTCCGACACTACCAACAACTGGACATGATAAATCTATCCCCCTCCACAACTCCACGTCCTTGACACACTGTAACGTGATTGTTTTCCTTTTTTATCAGTCGCTTTGGATAAAAGCGTCAGCTGAAGGACCAAATGTAAATAGTGGATAGTGAGGTACTTTTCCATAGTCACTACAGTAGATGGTGACAGTACACCTCCAGTTTGGAGAAGCAGGATGGGATCCTGTCAGAGAGCTTTGCACCGCTGTGGATGGAGTCAGCAGAAAAATGTATTACAGCCACATTAAAAAAGAAGTCCCACCTGAAAAAAATCAATACCGACTGCTGCATGTCATCGCCTCTCTCTTCCCCGTGTTTCCTGTTCATCTCTGCAGCTGTCCAATAAAGAAAGAAAGTTGCAGCATCAGACTGAAATCAAACTAAAGATTTCAAAGATGTTTGTGTTTTTCTGGCTGTGCCGCTGTAACTCCAAACAGCTGATCTGTGGTGTGATACAGTGTACAGCGCAGTGGAATATACTGTATATGAAATACTATCCGACAATCTGCAATACGATTTTTTTTCACAGTTTCCTAAATTATTTAGGCACTACTTTCTGTGCTTTTAAGAGATGAAACAGTAAAACACAGCTGTCCACTTGAGACGCCATATAACATTATAATATTTAGAATTATACATCTATTATCCGTAACCGCTTATCCTCACCAGGGTCATGATCATTAACATACAACATTCACACCTACGGACAATTTAGAGTCACCAATTAACCTGTAAGTCCGTGTGACTGTGCCAGGAAGCCGAAATACCTGTAATGAACATGCGAACTCAGAAAGAAAGAGAAAATTAAATCAATCAACATAATTAAAAATATAAGGTTAAAAGATGAAAATAATGGTTCAGAATGATCGTGACTAAAATTAAAATTAAAAGTAAATGTGGGAAAAGAAAAGTGTTGAGGGAGGTCGGTGAATGTCTACGATCTTTGTCAGTGGACCAGGCGAAGTAAAGTGTCATCAAAGTGAAAGTGAGAAAAAGATTTCAACAGCGACTACTTCTTTTAACTAATGTTGAGCTCCACTGATTGTTTTCAGTGTTCATTTCATTGATTCATTATTTGGTCTTGGTGAAAAAGTGAAAAACATCCAGTGAGATGAGTTCAGAGAGTTCAAAAATATTTAATTTACAGAAAAGAACGAGCAGAGATTTGGTATTTTTCTCTGATAAATGACTGAAACAATAACTTGGCTATGATTTATCATATTTCCTGTTGGATCTATTCATTTATTATTGGATTAACTGTCATAGCACGAGTGTTCATCCAGTTTTGTGTATTTGTTTTCAACAGTTTCTTTATCTTCAACCTCTCTAAATGTCTAGACTCCTCAATCTTCTCTATTTTTTTTTATTTGAGACGTCAAAACATATTTTAAAAAATAAAAATCATGTCCTCTCTGTTCTCCAGCACTATCCTCTGTACAGGGTGAGCGATGCCGGCTGCACAGGACTGGATGCCGCGCCGCCTGAAGAGCGGCACCTGCTGTTCAGAGAGAAGTATGACGTGTTGTCTAAGGAGGCCTCACAGAGGGTGAGTACTCTGCAGTCTCATCACAACGCCTCTGCTGGTTTTCTCTCTCCTAAAGCACGGATCTTTTCTGAAGACGCTTCATCCAATTAAAATACAGTACAGCCGTCTGCAGTCAGAAATACAGAAAGCAGCATGTGATGATGATGATGATGATGATGATGATGATGAAACTGATGATGTAAGCGAGCAGCAACCGGTCTCTGAGGTAGACGTGTGTGTTTCCTCTCCTCGTCAGCTGCTGCAGTGGTTTAAGCCCCGCCTCATCCTGAGTGGACACACCCACAGCGGATGTGAGGTTCTCCATGACAACAAGTACCCAGAAGTCAGCGTGCCGTCCTTCAGCTGGAGGAACAGAAACAACCCCAGCTTCATCCTGGTGAGTAAAACTAACATCCACATTATTAAGAGATGATGTGTGAATTTTTAAAGCAGCTGTAATCAATATATTTTAATCGAGCTTCAGCTTCATTCGAGTACAGTTCTGACGTGCTAATATTGTACTTCACTACATTACTTACTAGTTACCTTGCAGATTCAGATTACAAACTAAATAAATGATGATATATTGTTATAGATTAAACTGCTGAGAAGTACATAAGGTCATTAAAACGAGCCTCAGCTGCAACATTAAACTATAAGTACATTATAACATCATTAATTATAATCCAATAATGCTGATCTCTGCAAAGATCTTCTGTCAGCTGAACGTTTGTCCACAGTTCAATGAAAGAGCGTGACACTGTAACGTAACTTTACAACTTTAATGTTCAGCTGAGGCCGGAAAAAAGTCATATCCTGTCACTGTATCAATGCAGAATCCTCCAGATGCATCAAACGCACATCATCTAACTTGCGATAACAGATTAATTTGTGATGTTTCTGTGCCAGATTTTCATCAGGCCACTGAAGTCTGTGAAGGTTCTCAGTCGTCCAGTCGTCTTTCTTTGAGAAGAGTTGACTCTGGGACAACTGGACTTGGTTGTAGATCCATGAAGATGTTTCACCTCTCATCTAAGGGCTTCACCTCTTCACGGATCTACAACCAAGTCCAGTTGTCCCAGATTTAACTCTTCTCAAAGTTCTTCCACCATTCGCTCTCGCGGTGTTGTTTTCGGCCGCCGCTCTGAGCTCTAAAATCCAGATTACACGACCTGCTCACAGCTACCTGATGAACATATTGGAGCATTTAGCAGAGCCAGACAAATCCACAGTTTAGGTTATTAGTTATTCATAATCATAAATAAACAGTTCAAAGTTCAGTCTTTAAGTCATGATCATCATCAGCAGATGAAGGTCAAACAGTAGTCTCAGCACTTTAAAGACTTCTTGGCGATATTGCACTTTGAATATCTACAGAAAATATGATTGAAAGTTCCAGAACTGCTACTAAATGGACCACTTGGTGAGATTATCTTCTGAAAAGTGCACTCAAAATGTATATAAATATATATATGTATATAAAAATCAGGGATTGTATCTTTAAATAGTCAAATCAAGATAAAAATATGCAGCGAGGAACCAAACATGTGTTCACATTTTCAGCTTTTGGAGGCCCCCTGCTGGCTGAGAGGCCGACATGAACGTTGATTATCACCTCTAACATATTTATTCTCCTCTCCCCCTTCCTTCTCCTCCTCCTCCTCCTCCTCCTCTCCTCTCTCAGGCGTCGGTGTCACCCGGCAGTTACGCTCTGTCCAAGTGTTTCCTGCCGGAGGAGAGCACGGTGATCGGCGTGTACTGCTCGGCCGGCGCCTGCCTGCTGCTGCTGTTCCTCGCTCACTGTATGTGGATGAAAGGCCTGCTGCAGTGCCTCAGCCTCTGCCTGCTGGGGAAGCACAAGTCTCTGTGAACTACATTACCCAGGGTGCATACTACATCCGCCACCAAGAACAGAGCCATGAGTTGGTAAATACTTGATGTGACGGGTTAAAAAAAAAAATTAGTTTGTCCAAAATGATGTGCGGCACTGTGAAGGACATGAATATATATTTTAAATGTTTTAAAAGGACCTGTCTGTACTGATGATGATGATGGTGATGATGTGGCGTCAGACGTGGGGCAGATTATTGTTAGAAATCATCACTGCTGTTTGTTTTACCTACCTTGGGCGAGCCAGACAGGTGGAGCTTAACATCAGGAAGTTTTTAATCACAGAAAAGTTACCGTCCAGCTGTTTCTGGCTGAATTATTAGAGCGTACACACATAAGACAAATCAAACAAGTACATATGTAAATACTTAAAGGTCTCATTGAAGGTGGTTGAAGTCAGATGGTGGTTTATGTCTCTTCACTCTGATGTTAATTGTGATCTGATGTAAACACACTCCATCATCTCACACTCTTGTTTCTGTTGTTGATGTCCCCGACAAACCCGTCCCGGGTTTCTCTCGTTGTTTTACGATGCATATCTGAATATATTTATCGCTGACTTTCTGTGCCAAAATGTTTGTGAGGAGTTTTTTTGCCAAATCGTTCAAAACGTTTCTGATGAACTGTACATAATAAATCAGAATCTTAAGGTCTGTTTTATAGTTATGGTGTAAACTAGAGGTCGATGTGCACTTTGAGTCACCTGAAGCCATGTCACTCTATGGGTGAAATGTTAAATATCATATATTAAAAGGCTACACGTGACTTTTCAAAACCTGGAGATTGGTGGCCGAGATGGACACAAATGTCATGGTGATCAAAGAAATAAATGTGATGGATGCAAATAAAAAACATGTCGTAAAAGAAGTCATTTTGTTCCTGATACTCGGGTCACATCTTAAAAGTTTTAACATCTTTTATTCATCTGATTCTGATCTGTCAGGTATTTAAATAAGTGGACTGTCGAGGAATCGAGCTGCAGCTAACTGTTATTTTATATTTTGAAATTGCCAAAGTGACGTCTTCAAACTGCCTGGTTTGTTTGACCAACAGTCCAAAAGCAAAATATATTTAAAGGTCCAGTGTGTAAGATTTAGGGGGCTCTATTTACAGAACATAATATTCATAACTATGTTTTCATTGGTGAACAATCAGCTGAAGAGTAATTATGTTTCTGTTACCTTAGAATGAGCCACATTGAACAGACAAACTAAACACAGACTCTAGATATTCATATTTTTCGTACATTTCATGGACACCTTAGTTTCTCCTTCATGCCTTCGAGGAGAGGATGAGGCAGCGGGGTTTGTTGGATGTCACTAAATCTTACACAGTGGATCTTTTATTAATTTTAAAGTGATATAAAAACAAAATCTTCACATTTAAAAATTCATTGATTATTGAAATTGTTACCAAATAATTTTCAGTTGATGAACTAATTGATAATTCGAGTCAAGATGAAGAAATCCTCTCTGGCTCTCTATTCATTGTTTCTTTTAAAAAAGTACTATATCATGATACACAGTGTCATAAAATAAAATATAATGTGCTTGAATTTTATCCATCTTAATGTCTCTTAATACTCTTTGTGTCTGGGATAGATTGAAGATATTAACCTGGATTCAGGTCATCCGTAAACTCCACGAGAAGTTCGTAACGTAATATAACGTACAATTAACCTATTTTTAAAAATATAATCCCGAGATGTTTTTTTTTAAAATCAGACCTCATTTTGTACAAAAAGACTCGACGCTCACTCAGGTGACTTTTAAAAATGATTTGCTTGATTTGACTGACGTCTCCTCGTCTCTCCTGTTGGCTTCACTGCACTGAATTTACACTTCTCCTTTAACCTGAGCTGAGGTCTGATCGGATGGAAACACCTGTGAAGGGTTGTGCTTTGCGTTTGCGCTGCTCACTCGTAGAGAACAAAGTCATCTTTAAAGGTCCAGTGTGTAGGATTTAGTGGCACCTAGCAGTGAAGTTGCAAATTGCGACCAAATGAATACTCTTTTCTAACGCCTCACCCTTTCCTTGTAAGAAAAACTCTGGCTGCGTAATTCATATAAAAAGCAAAATATGTAGATCAGCGTTTAGTTTGTCTGTTCTGGGCTACTGTAGAAAAATGGCAGTTCAACATGGCGGACTCTGTGGAAGAGGACCCGCTCTCACTGTAGATATAAAAAACTCATTTGAAGACAACAAAAGCACAAAGATTCTTATTGTCAGGTGATTATACACTGATAAAAACATACTGATGAATATTATATTACATTCTTGCCAATAGGTATAAAAGCTCAATCTTACACACTGGACCTTTAATTTTATTAGTAACACTTGTGTTTTTCCTATGATGACAAGTCAAAATGTTGATGGCTGATATTTATACCAAAACAACAGTACCCAGCGCTATTCATCCACGTGTATCTACTGTGCGTACAGCAGGGACCCGTCAGCGGTAACAAATCTGGACACAACTGGACACCAAGATGGAAATAAAGCAAAGTCCTCTAATGTGCCTCTTTATTTAAAGAAAATAAAAATGTCATTTAATCATCCTCCCAGGCCAAACAAGGTTTTTGCACCTCCAGTCAGTTCACTCTCTTTTGGGGATAGACGTGTACTGTAGCAGAAGAAAAGGCTGATGCTGTTTGTACAAGGAGAAGAGCTTGTCTTGTTGGGTGCTGCTCACACATTCATAGTGCCTGTGCCATTGGGTTATGGCTCCAAAGGACCAAAGAATTACTAATATTGCACGCTCTCATTTATTCATCTCCATTCTAAACATGCTTTCCTATGTGTGTATGTATACATATTTACCGTATACATACATAGGTATGTACACCTAGGCACACACATAATTAAACATGTATAATTGTACATATATATTTATATAGACCTATAAATTTACATGTACATACATTTATAAAATTTTACACACAACGCACACTCGCCCTCACACACACGCACGCACGCACACACACATAATGCGTCTGTGAGTCTATGTTTGTTTTATGTACACATGCGCACAGGCACGCACATCAGTACAGATCTCAGACACACTTCATATCGAAAAAACGTTGGTTCCTATTAAAACAACACCAGGTTGCAATTTTGGACACTTTCAATGGATTTCCAATGTTTGTTTAAAGCTGTGAAAGTCAAAAAAAATAATAATAAAATTAAAAAGGAGGAAAAAATAAAACCAACAAAAGAAAAAAAAAAAAAAAAAAAAGGCATGGCGCTGCAACATCTGGTCTTCACTGCAGGTAAGTGGTTAATTTGCATAATGTATACAGGTTTTTAGGATTTTTTCCCTATTTTTTATTTTTTACTAAACAGCATTTCCTTTTTTTTTATAAACCAGAAAAAACTAAACTCTACAGAGAAAGTCCCCTACCCGCAGTCTTCCGCTGCTGATAGAGATTGACATCAAGCTGTACAGCGCAGTCGAAAACATACTTACATCTGAGCTCATTTACAGGTACAGCCATAATCAAGGCACAAAGATCTACAAGTAGATTTGTTTTTCTTTCAATTAAGTTGTACAAAATAATATTACATTTTACAGTCTGTACAGGATAATTCAACCTTGCACAGTGTACAAGTTAACAAAAAACAAAACCAAAATAAAATAAACCAAAAAAAAAAAAAAAGAGAACAATACATTTTTCTCTCCCGTCCCACCCGTCCCTCCCGTCCCCTCCCCTCCCATCAGTATCTCTAAGCTAAAAGGATGGTTTGTGTGGAAAAAGGAGGCAGGTCCGAGTCCGTGGAGGCAGCAGGGCTAAGGTGCAGAGAGAGCTCAGTCCCTTTTCCTTCATTTAAATCCTTCTTCATGTCGTAGGCGGCGTCGGCGGCGTCATTGTCGTCGTAGTCGCCGTGTTTCCTGCCTCCCCTTCCTTCCCACTTCTTTAATCTTTCGCTCCACATGTCTCTCGGCTGCTCGGTGCACCCTGCAGCTCGGCAAGCTAACATCGTGACAGGGTAATAAATATTGTGATGCTACATTGTGTGTATGCTTCCTCTGGAGAAAAAACAACAACAACAACAACAACAACAACAACCGAAAAAAAAAAAAAAAAAAAAAAAGAAAACAACCAAAAAAAAAAAAAAAAGTTATTAAGGAACCTGATGCAAAGTGCATTTATCTCTTCATCCACTCGGTTCCCCTCCGTCCACTCCTCCGGTTTCGTCGCCGTCCAGGAGAAGAAGAAGCAGGTCGGAGGGGGTGACGGGGCAAAAAAAGGGGGGCGGCGGGTTGGGAAGGGGGCAAAGGTCATGGTGGTGATGCCAGCTTTGAACCGGCAGGTGACACACAAACATAAACACACACGCATGCGCTCATGGCATTCCTCCTTCTCTTCATTACACACAACACACACACACACACACACACACACACACACACACACACACACACACACACACACTGCCTCTACACTGAGGTCCTGTAGGTGTGTTTTTATGTATCCACACCCATCAGTCCAGGTCCAATGACAAAGCCAAAAAACAAAAAGGACACAAAGGGGCAAAAAAAAAAAAAAAAAAAAAAAAAGGAGGTAGCCCAAGGCTTAGTGGAATGACAAAAATCAAGGCATTCAAAAGGAAGGATTAAAAGAAGAAGAAGAAAAAAAATAAGCGGCACGCAACAACTTTGTTCCCCAACCTTCCTTTCACGTCGGTGAAATGGGGATGAATCTCAGAGAGAGAGAGAAAAAAAAGAAGTACAAAAAGCTAAGAAGTTAAGAAGAGGAAGAGGATTTGACACACTTCAGTAGTACTTCATAGTCCTCGACAGGAGGGGTGGTCAGGGGGGTTTGTTGAGGGTTTCTTTGGGAGGGAGGAGGGGTGAGGGGTAAAGGGAGGAAGAGGAGAAGGAGGAGGAGGAGGAGGAGGAGGAGGAAGGGTTCGTCAAGGATGCAGAATGGTGGAGAAAAAACACAGAAGGCTGACGGAGGCGGTCTCCCATCACAAGAGTTCGTACTGCCGCAGGTGCATTCTCTGGATGATGTCCCGGCAGTCGTTGAACACCCGCCGGATGTTCTCTGTGTCCACGGCGCAGGTGAAGTGCGGGTAGCAGTAGTGTCTGCCGTCGCCACTCGCAGTGCTGATCCGCTGAGGGGGAGAGAGAGACGGGACAGACGTTAAGAGAGTTCGAGCTTTGACTCCAACTTTGACTGAATTCTTTTGATGTTCATGTGCGCCGCTCTGTCGACCCGTTTGACCTGAACCTGAAACTTTCTTGTAAGCATCACATTAGATCACTTCCTGTCTTCCTGTGACTGAGTCACTGTCATTAACCATCTGTGGTTTTCATACCAAGTGACACAAAACATGACAAATTATCAGTCTGAGACACTGCGGCTTCATCTTGATCGCATTTACCAAAAACCTAATCAATGTATGACGATGCACATTTTGATGTCGACTGTTGGGGGCTGAAGCGTTTCTGTGATTGTAAATTTACTCTGCGGGAATATATCTCACTTTTCTCCACATAAAGTCTGATTACAAAACCAGATCTTCAAATAATTAAACATAAAACAAATGAATTTCTTTCATACATCTTTGATTTTCTGGTTATATTTTCCTCTTAATAACCTCTGAAACGGAAAATGCCAACCGCACTGCGTCACGTTTCAGTTTTATGTCTGTTATGACAGGAGCGTCTTTATAAAACTCAGCGTGGGCTTTATACGCAGTGTAACTGAAAGTTTGAAGAAGGTGTGTTTGTTTTAAGACAAATTATATTCTGCAGTATTCACACACAAATACATTCATGCTAAAAAAAAAAAAAACTCTAAAATTCCCAATATTCAACCATACTACTGTCCCGACTAGAGTCTGAGCGAACAGTGCTAAATCCAGCTGATGTGACCACAAAAGGGGCTAACATATAAAACATATAACATGCATTGGATCAATTACCCCACCTCCAGGCCTGATGCCATTATTATTCTATTACAAAAGAGAAACATGAAGACATTTACTTGTGAAGGGGAAGATTTCTGTTTTTACGGTAGGTAAATTCAATTAAATGTATAATGTACAATCAAATCTACAGTACTGATACTACTAATAAAGTAAAATGTAAATAATATTGATGTTGTTAAAGTGTTATTCTTGACCTTAAAAAAGTACCAATATGTAACAAAACCTTCCTCAGCAGCTCATCTGCAGACGACTTGTTCGCATGAGAAGGTAACAATCAGTTTCATCGAGATCAAAGCAGCATAAAACACACAGTGAGTTATGAATTAACAGACTGGACACTCATTAACTTCAGCGCACTCCAAACAGTCCACACATACAGCGATACTTACAAGAAACTCGTCTCGGATGAAGAACTTAGCTCTCGTCACTCTCGGGTCTTCACCGGGTTCGGGAGTTGCTGTGAAAGAACAAAAAGATTCAGAGTCAACACAAACAGACGTGACGAGGAGCCTCTGAGTTAGCACTCGAGGTACTTCAGCGGGACACTGACCTTCATTTGGTATGGTGTAGCGAGCATATTCGGGGAAGTAGTCTTCAATTTTGGATTTTCCAGCTAATACTTTCTCAGCCAGCATGTCCTGCTTGTTCAGGAATAATATGACCGATATAGTGCGTAACCATCTGCAAGACAACACAAACAACAACAACAACAACACCGTTACACACGAGTTTTGTCCTGCGTAGGAAAACATGAGAAGACATTTCAGCAGCTCTCTGGACTCAAAACACCTGAATGATGTTACACGGAATATTTATTCATACCTGACAGACATTTTCGGGTATAAAACAATTAAACCTCCTTTTATTTAATCTGCTCAAACAAAGCCGGGTCTTTCAAACATCAGTAGTAGAGAAATATAGTTTCTATGACATCAGGGTGTGTTGATTTGATTCTTGGAGAAACGTTCTCCACCATCTTTTTTGGAGTTGTTTTATGGAAAATTCTGGTATTATTTTCACTTGCTGAACGAACTACTCTGTACGTTATGTATTTGAGGCTTGTGCTTCTTGCCCCTGCAATGGATTTCCCTTTACGTCGAGTATCAGAAATTAAAGGTACATTCAGACAGAATCCAGTGTTGTGGTGAATCGCTGCAGGGTTGTCCTCAACAACAGGTAGAGTATCAGAGTTTAGTCCATGAATCCACCTGGATAGTCTCAGATTCAGAGACTGTGGAGGTTTGACTGATCTGAGCGTCTGATTGGTGGCTGCATTCAGATCTGGCTTAACTGGCTGCATTCTTTGGTGGACACCCCTGTGGCCCGCACTGCCACAGCCAAAACGCACTACCTCCACTCAAATGAATGTAAAAACCTGCATTTTCACGGCTGCACCAGGTTCTGTCTGAATGCGCCCTAAATGTGTATATTCAGTTCAGTAAATTCATAAACCAGCGTTTGACTTCACTAAACTTCTTAATTTAAGCACTGGGTTCAGGTTTCAGACTCACCTGTTGTTCCAAATACTGCGGAAGAGGTCCAGGGCTTCCCGTAGCCTGTTGGTGTTATTGTCTTCCCTTATTACCATGTTGTAGCTGCTGCTGGCCACCACGAAGATGATAGCAGTGACGTCTAGAAGGGAGAGGAGAGGAACTACATCAGGACAGCTCGTGTGTGTGTGTGTGTGTGTGTGGTGATGTGATGCTGAAGCTGGCAGAAAATACTTTAAGACGGACAGGATGTGATGGGAGGAGAACGTGTCGTTGGTGGAGAACGTACAGTGTGATTATTTGACGAAGAACAAGAACAAAAAGGCTGAAAGTCTCACCGTTAAAGCACTGGATCCATTTTCTCCTTTCATCTCTCTGGCCCCCAACATCAAACATGCTATGGAGGAGACAAAATGGGTCAGACTCAGACACAACAACACACAGTGTTGCCCTCTTTAATCAAAGAGTTCATATCTCTAGTGGGACGCCAGGTACATACTGTACTGTAATTGGCCGGCCTGAGAACATTTACACGCCAGTTGTATCTATTATTCATATTTTTTAGATCAGCACAAAAGATTTTGTGTCTCTCTCAGATCTGAAGATGAAGAACAGCATTATTAGCACAAACTCAGAGCCCTGTGTGACCCTGCTGTATGGAGAGAAGTGTATACTCCATGATCTCTTAGTGTACACAGTTATAAATCTTATTTTTCATTTGTGACCGTTTTAATTTGATCTTATTTTCTCTCCATGCTGGCCGGATGTTTGGAAGTCATCAAAGCTGAACAACGCACACCCAAAGGGAAGTCACGTCCCAGAGCTTTTATATCAATCATTCAGGATGATATAATTTGATACAAAGGCTCGTTTCAGATGGTAGAATAAGTCTGTTGTGTCTGCCACTGAGGAACTGGGTCATCTCATCCGACATCATCAAAGCAGTTACAAAACATTTACTCTAAACTTTTATTGGCTGCGACCAACGGTCAATAACTTTGAGCTGGCTCAGAAGTCTCACTGTTCGACCGCAGAGGATTAATTTTACATTTTTTTTCCCCCTGACCTCAGCTTCCAGCCGCCGAGCAGGTTGTGGGGTTCGCTGTTTTGTTCAAGGACACGTTGCTGTTACGAGGTACATACTTATGTCATTTCAGGCTCTTAACACGAGGCCGCGGTAAATATAGCAATAACACCCAAGAGGGCAAATGTTTTAGAAAAGCGTGTCGCCTGAATAATGTTTGGCGGAAACTGGAAAAATGCCTGAGGAGGTTCCTTTTCAGGAATGGGTGACAGAGTTTGGGAAAGTTGCTGAATATGAAAGGATGTGGACGGGACAGAAGATATGTCTTTAAATGGAGCGTGTGTATATTTCTTTTATAAACATGTAAGTTAATTCATGTGGAAGTTATACTTTAGTAGTTTATATTTTTATTCTTTTGTCTTTACTTTTGAGAAAGCTACTTTCTATTTTTCACAAAGCATAAAAAAAGTACTTTCACCAGAGGTTTTTTTTGGACATTTATATGATTAGAAATACATTTCTTTTTTGTTAACAAGCTCTAAGATGGCAAATGAAAAACTTGCATCACTTTTGGAAAATTATCAAGATGTATGGTGCCTTTAACTAAGCTGAACATTTGGAAACATTATCAAATAAAGAATAAACTGTCAGTCAACAAATATGATTCATTGTGTGTCTTTACTGAAAGTTGATCCTTACTGAAAGTTCACTTTGTCTACTTGGAACCTCGTCTCGAAAATCCCTGAAGTTAACACTCGGCAGCGTAGCAGGTCCTGTAAAAACATGAAGATGTATCAGTAAAGTTTATAATAAGAGAACTTTTTTTTACAAACTGTGCACATCAGTGGAGAACTGACCTGGTCCGTTGGTGTGTAGTCATTCTGTCTTACGGAGTCAATTCTGTCCAGGAAACTGCAGAGAGAGAAACAGAGAAAAGAGTTTTATCCATTTCTAAAGACTGAGGGAAAATGAAAGTTACAATTTAACATATGTGAACTATAAAACAAATAAATCCATAATATGGGTTTATAACAAATATTCTCAAGAGCCTGAATCCACAACAGTCAAAACCAAACAACAAACAGAGAACCAGAGCTCGTCTCACAGAGAAACCTAAGGCCACTTTCATGCTCCAACAACTCACACAAATTTATTTGAACCGTTTTTAATCAACTACAAACTTAAAATCTGATCACACGTCACAACTGTTGTGCTGCATCAGCTCGAACAGTTATTTAGACGCTTGTGTGAGCTACACAGGAAGCTGCAAAAGGCGGCCGCCATGTCTGACTCCCCGTAGAGGCTCTGTTAGGCCGGTGTTAAGGCAGCTGGTTGCCACAAGAGGGCAGGGCTGCTCAGTCTGGGCTATTTTGGTCTGTCTCTAGCCAGAGTGATTACATAAGGCAGTTATTGTGGAGGTTAGACAGCTTGCTGTTGCCGTCTCTTCACTACTGAGAGAGCATGTGCAGCAGCAGCAGCGGCAGCAGCAGCAGCTGGGCCTCTCTGCAGCACAGCAGGCTCAGGACACCAAGGCAGGCTCAGGACGCTGAGGCTGGGGACACACGGTCACGCAGGCCCCTGGATGATCTGGATCACACAATTAAAAGACTCCAATAATGCTGGTCTGGAGGCCAAAAGGTGTTTAAAAAGGCCTTGCTGTGCAAAAGGCACTTACATACGATACACAATAAGAAGCTTTACATCTAGATAAATATATTTTACAAAACAGCCTTAGCGTTTGCACATTTAGCGTCCTTTTAGCTGAACTGACTCACTACAGGAGCAACAGTGGACCACAACAGAGTTCGAAACCAACCGAGGCCCAAAGCAAAAATGCCCTTGAAAACACGAGTGGTACAAATATGTTTGCCAGCATGAAATGCAAATGTGTTAAAAAGTCACAGAAAGGAGGCACAGACCTCTGTTTCTCAACAAAGGCTTTATCACTTGAGATGAAAAGATTTGTTGATTAACTGATTACTAATCAAATTAATTTGACTTTTTTTTTGCAGAAATTACCAAAGATTTGCGAGAAAATGTGAGAATTCACTGTGTCTCTTTGTCTTAAATGACAGGAAATGTATTATCCTATGTATGTGCATCTTTTGTGACCAAACCAAACAACGAATCTGTTATGAATCTGTTGAATACTGATAAAGACTACAGACTGTGAGATGCAGGCCTGTTTGTTAGCCTGGATTATTCCTAAATTAGATCAAAATCACACATTAAGTACTGAGGAGTGGACGAGAGACAGAATGGTACGAGACAAATTTTTCTATGCAAGCAAATGAAGTAAAACACACAGCAGAGGAGATAAAGGTGTGTCAGGTATTTCTGGAGGAGGAGAGCGCCCAGCCTAAAGCTAAAGTTGGTGAGTGAATCCTGTATGTAGGACACAGATGTGGACCAAACATCCTTCGTTTTTTCACCCAAACCGTCTTCAGGATGTCACAAGACAGTCGACTCTCATCAGATTAGTCATCTGTATGGTTCGTCATTTACAGTTCAATCCTAAAAGCAGCACACCTAACACACCCATGTGGAACTAAATGACCGAGAATGAATGCTCTGTTATGAGCCATTAGATAACAGAGACACCGCTCATGTGCTTTGACAACAATGTTTTCACCACACCGACTTTATTTCTGCCTCGCACAAAAGGAGAAGTAAGGCCGTTTCTGGAACAGCACTTTCTCACACAGAGCTCGTATACAGTAGATCACCAGACACAATACGTACAGTATGGAGGAGAGGAAGGGGATTCATTTTCATGAGGTTATTATGCAAAATTAAGTCTCGACATTCAGTTTGATGATGACAAAACAAAATATAACTTCTGTCTGCACAGGATTATGTCTGCACTAATGATTAATCTGTTAATTGTTTTGGCTGTTTAATAGTTTTTAAAATGTTAAAATAAAAAAAAATCACGCCACGTGTTACCACAGGCTAACATGACATCACAAAAATAGCTTTTTTATTATTTTAGTGCACACTGCACAATGTACTCATTAACCAAACGAGGTATGGGTGCCAAGTCATCTCTTCAGCCTGATCACAGGTCTAATCCAGTCAGGAAAACTCCCACACTTCTTCTCCGTGAGTCCACACCTCGTCTTCAAAGTCACAACTTGACCTTCGGACGGTTGCTACTTAACTGAAACTGAACTGATGGACTTTCTAGGCCATAAACTTCAACTTTACCTGAACCTTTATGAAGACCTCAATCTGACTCTTAAACGCTCCCTGAGGACGACGTTATGACCACTGGTAGCACTGCAGAGCAACGTTTGGATGAATACGAGTCGTTATCTCCTCGCGACCCCTTCGTCATAGTTGTTCACCTACAAGTTGTGAGCTGTTCAATTTCAGTTTCCCCTTCTCGTATGAAGAATTTCAAGAGAAAACTGATATTTCACAAGAAAGATACAAAGATTAGAGAACTCCAACTTCTTGTGTGCTTCTATGATTGACATGACATGTGATGATATGACTATAGAGGGCAGTAATAATTAGATACAGTTGTTGGTGCCCAAAAAGGTAGCAATGGGTATAAGAAATATGAAGGATAAACTAGAAGGCAATGTAAACAATGCAGGTTTCTCTAGGAAAGGCTTAAGAAATGTTAAATGAGGTCAGAAAAACCTGCAATTAACCTTTTATTCCCCCATTTTATCACTGATTTAAAATTACAAAATGGTGACAAATGTCCACCACAGTTCTTAAAATTCAGCCTATCATCACAAAACAAAGAGAAGCAGCCAACTCTACTAACTCTAGTGCATTTTAACGACAAAGTAATGTAAACAAAAGAGTGTTTTCTTCAAAAGAAAAGTACAGACCAAAAACACAAACGTGGCGTCGACTCAGCGACATGCAGAGGCTTGTACGTCGCCTCTGAACTCATCATACACCATGTCAGTTCAAGAACAACATTTAGCAAAGCGCACAATTAACTGTATCTATTTGTCTATTAGTGCTTCTCTGGAACTAAGACGAACACAACCAGGAAACCCATTGAAATGTACTTAAGGTTGAGTCACACACACACACATACACACACACGCACACACACACACACACACACACACACACACACACACGCACACACACACACACACACACGCACGCACACACACACACACACACACACGGTCTCCTCTGAGCAGACACAGACATTTACTCACACACAAAAACAGAGGCAAAAACCTCCAAAAACATCCCACGTTTGCCCCATCACTGCAACAATGTGGGAGTATTTTTAGTCAGCCTTCCTTGCAGAAACCTAGCAAGGTTATAATTACTGAGCGCTTTCTGACTGCCATGTGACAGAAGTACTATTGGTAGAGCACTGGAGAGCCAAATATAGTCCTCGTACCCAGAAAGAAAAAAAAAAAAAAAAAGAACAAGGGTCCTAGATCCAGGAAAAACGGTGAAAAAGATAACATTGATTACCGAGTGGCCGTCCAGATAATGCCTTATCAAAAGGTTTGGGTGCAGTTTTCAGTGACTACGGCTGTTCTGGTCGAGTGCTACAAATAGACGAGCCGGGTTTCAGGTCTGGGGAAATCTGCGGTTTGTGTCGGTTTCTTCAATTTCCTCCCAGAACTGTTCTCCGCTGGCATCAGAGTGTGTGATCACAGTTATGTGATGTGGTCATTTTGTCAGATTTGTGGATTTGAGGGCTGACAGACCAGCAGTTCTGTTTTGTTTTTTTGTTTTTTTCACTTTGATCTTTAGTATGTGTGTGTGCAGTACATACTGTACAGAGTATGATTTATTATTTGTTATGAATTTTGTCGCAAGGTTTTGTGCTTTGTTCCGCCTCACACGCACTTTAAAGTCTCTTCAAAACCATCAAACCACATTAATGCAGCTTCCTCATTTATGGTTTCAGCCTTACACACTGACCCCCCCCCCCACACACACACACACACACACATAAAGGCCGTGTACTATTCCATGACAGTTTGTTCTTAATCGGCAGGTTGAATAAAATAAAAATAAAAACTCCACTACTATCTTGTCTATTACAGTCCCTCTCTTTCTGTCTGCAGGGCTGGGTTGTCTCTGTATTTAGCCAAAACACATTGTACTCGTCCTGCGGGCCAGTCTGTGTTGCTATGTATAGGCTTTGTTGTGGACAGTATCACTTGACTTGGCCTGGTCTTTCTGTGTTGTCGGCCTCATCTTTCCATAAAACACAGACACGAGCATGAATCCACACACACACACACACACACACACAAATGTGTTGAGGGACAGTAGATGCAGGGAGGGAGGAAGGTGGGGGGGCCTCAGGCCTCAACTCCCACGTGATCCAGGTCACATGTTGCTACCCATTGAGCAGAAAAAGGGGGTAGAGGGAAGATGGTGGTGGTGGTGGTAGTGGAGAGGCAGGGGCATTAAAAGGTTTCATACCGGGGCTCGGGGACATGGGTCAACCAGCTCCACAGAGGGGGGCTTCTCCCTGAACCAGAACACTGACACAAGCTCTTGTGCCATTAGGTCGTTTTCGGAGGGCCACAACAAACAAACAAACAAACAAACAGGCCTAAATACAAATAAAGCTACAACAATTTCATTTAAACATTCATATTTAAGCCAAAACAAACGGTATGTATGAAGACAACACACATCTATAGACAAAAAGCCAGTTGTGAATATGTACAAAAGCAACAACGCTGGAATAAAGACTGGAAAAAAAGTCCCCTCCAACAGACGAGCAACCTTCACACCAATTAACAGCGCCCAGCCTCATGTGCTCATTTGATAATTGGGTTGACTTTTTACAAATAGTGGACCATCTTTAATTAGCAGTGTAGAGGATCTGATCAATAGTTTCCATATTTTGAGCCGCTCAGGCCAGCATAATGGACTTTCACTTTAGTCTCCAACCGGCTGATGACAGCACTTTAAAACTCACTGCTGGACAGCAGCACCACACTGTCTCTGGCCGGTAAAGCTTTATTTAAAATGTTTTTCTTCATATGTTTTCTTCGCCATATATTTAAGAGTTTATGAGACAGCACCAAAAAGAGCAATTTAAAGCAACTAAAAAGAACAAAAAATAGCCTAAACAACTCAGGTGACACTTTGTTTGGATAATCCGCCTACAGATAGTTTATTAAGTATTTGTTACATTTCAACAGATTATTAGTTTGTTAGGTTTAGACTAAATAACAAGAATAAAAAGTGATCTCTTAAATGTCTACAGTCAGAGAAAAACAGCTGAAATGTTACAAATACTCTAAACTATCTGTAGGCGGACTATCCAAATAAAGTGTTACCGTAACTCAAAGTTCACTGACGGAAAATTGATGCCAAACGGCATCACCACGCTGACCACGCTTTTTGAGAAACAAATGATCTCTGGGAAGTGCAAGAGCAGAAACACAACTGCTCATTACTACTCCGGACATTAAATAAACAGATTTTAAACAAACAGATCACCATTTTAAAATCTTGGATCCAGGACTGTGGGTGACAATTCTACAGAATTAAATTTATTTTAAAAAGGCAATTTCCCAGAAGCCAAAGTGACATGTTCATATGTCTCTAACAAATTACCAAAACATAAAAAGGATTCAGTTTACAATAAGAGATGATATATAACAGAGATACGTGGCAAGACTGGAGACTGTTTGCTGTTTGTGTGAAATATGACTGAAATGATCAAACTAATTGCTGATTAACTTTCTGTCCGATACTTTTAGCACCACTTGGATCGTTCCTGAAATAACACGTCTGTCAAAATGTTATCTAATATTTAAACTTCAGAAGTTTTCCTTCACGCTTCATCGATCTGCTCTCACAAAACACACCCAGTATCATAACAAAACCAGCTGCACGACACAGCTCATCACATAACGCAGGCCGTCAGAGGAGACCGAGCTGGTGCAGGAGCGCACGGAGCCGGGACAAAGTGAAGGTGGAGCTGTGCAGGATCCTGGTCACCTGGTGGAAAGATCTGAGCCCGGGGTTCAACTCATCCATCCAAACAGGAACACTGTGCAGTTTGGGAGATGGATCTGAAACTAGACAAATCCATCAACGGCTCAGTGGGTACTTCCTAAATATAGGAGCAAGAACGGAGACACTCCTGAAAGTCAAACCAAATCTTGTGTAAACAAAAGTGCCTGCTTTATCTCAAGGCCGCCAATTCGCCTTCCAGGGCCGCATCAAGTCATGGTTTTGAAAGGTGTTGTATAAAAATGTAAAATACATTGTAATGCCATTTTGTCTCTGCTCAATGTCTACGTGGACCATTACATTACCTCGGCTTAAAATAGACTCAGCCCCCAAATTCAGGCTACAGTGGGAACACAGGGACTCTGTCAGGCCTGAACTGTGTCCCATGTGGAGCTCCCAACTACAGTTCTCACTGTGAAATTGACTTATGGTTTCTCTAAATAATATTGAGGCCCAACATCGATACACTATCTGTCAGCTGCTGAATTAGTCTGCGCCAAAAATAGAAAACTGAGTAAAAATAGTCTAATCAACAATATTGAGCAGGTTTCAATTCTCCGTAAACAACCACAGCCTCCACGTCAAATTAGCTGTTCCGCTTGATGACCCAATGAAAATGAGCTTTTCCTCTTTTTCCCTAATCAAAAGTCAATAACCAATGACTAATATAAAACAGGGGAGTCTACAGTATCGGTGCAGATTGCATAAGCCTGAACCGAGCCATGCTGGTGATTAGAAGCTGCTCAGATCCACACATAAATACATAAATTCTGCATTAAAAAACAGGTTATTATCCTTTTAAATTCCCAGATTTTAAACGTGCAGATTTCTCTGCATGAGATTCAGCCAGAACTCGAGCGGTCGAGGCCTGTGTGCTGTTTGTGTAGTTCACAGACTGGCCTCCGGGTGGCATCCCTTCGCTCCTGCTGCACACAGCCGCTCTTCCTCACTGACCCTGCCTGCTTTTAGCAGCTGGGTTCCCATGGCAACCCCAGTCGGTCCATACCACTCCTCTCTCTCTCTCTCTCTCTCTCTCTCTCTCTCTCGCTCCCTCTCTCGTTCTCTCTCTCTATCCCCCCCGTCTCTTCCTAAGCCAGGCCGCTCTTGTATCCTTCCATTCCCAGACTCTCCCATACATCAACACAGAGCAGAGCCGTGCTCTGCACGAGCTCTCTACATTGTATGTGTGTCACTGTGTGTGTTTGTGTCTTCGGTGGGAGGGCACGGCAAATTTAGGCTTATGAAGACAGATTATTTTAGAGTGCCACCGTCTCAAAGCACACAACCAAAAATAAGTCCTGTTTTCAGTAAAAGGCAGGAATGTAATGTGTAGTTTGTAGTATGCAAAGAGACACAAAGTTACTGACAGACGCGGAGTCAGTTGTGATGAATTAGACGAACGGGGTTATATGAGTTGAGAGGGCTGAACCGTGGGGATAATTGATAAGGATATTACAAGTCACGGAGCAGTCAATAAGAGTCCCGTGAGATGGGCCTGGTAATGCACACTGGAAAATGACACTTTATGGCCAAGTGGTGACGGCAAACTGTGTTGATGTTGTGACGGCTTTGTAACACACCACAACGACACATGCTTCACCACCACCACCCTAAAAAAAAACAAAAATCACAGCAGATTTATGCACGCTGGTCAACAAATTACAAAGGTAGTTTGTGTGATAGCAGCAGATCAGGGGGGGAAGGATTTGGAGTGATTTGATGTGTTGGTGATTAGTGGGATATCTGTACAGAGTAATGAGCGTACAGTTGTCAATGAATAGGTGACAACAGCAGGGTCAGAGGACCCACACGATTACTGCAGATTATTCCAGTGGTTCCTTCTAAAATACACTAATCTGGGTCAAATTTGAACTGAGTAAAATTAAACCCCAAACTAATACAATTCACAGATATTCCACGGCCCATCACTTCACTTCTACACAGCTCTTACATGTGCCAAAATGTCAAACACATCAAAATTGTCTCATTTAGTTGTGAGTGATGTTGCTTTCAACTCAAAATCTGAATATACTGGGCTAAAAGTGGCAAATCAAACACTTTGTCTACAGGTGGTTTTGTGAGTTTCACATGTTGGCAAAATCCAACTGTTCTCTTTGAATGCACAAGGTGACAACATGTCTGTAAGACACTGGTTTGTATATACGGTATGGTCAAGTCAAGTTCAGTAAATCTGTTTCATCAACTACTTTATCATGTGGTCTGTAAACAGAAAGTAGTGTCAGAACAGTGTCGGAAAATAGCGAAACACACCCATTTCAATTTCCTAACACCCAAAAGGTTCCTTATTTCGTCGACCAACTCCCAAAAATCCAAATATTTTTAGTCTATGATCACATACAAACAAAGAAACGCACCAAGTCCTCACAGTCTGTTAAATGGAGCAAGAGAACGTTTGGAATTTTTGATTGAGAAATAACTAAAATGAAAAGCAGTTATTGATCGACTGATCGATTTGTTTTAGTTCAGGTTTGTGGTGTTTGTGCTGCAGCTGACACAGACAGACAGATAGCAAGTTAACATCCACAAAGGAACATGTAACTATATATTATGCCTTTGTTTAACTTGTGGCAGCTGCAAAAACACATCAGGTGTGGACTGGAATTAAATTTCTAAATAAATATTGCCTTATAGTACAGTATCACTCTGAAGAACCACAACTGCATACAAAGAGGAACCGGATGTTCCCCTGACATAGCATTTTCTTTTGTCAGGACACTTTAAGATGGGGACCTTATCTATCTTATCAGTACGGAGAAGCTCCAGAGTCTTAGGTTAAGAATACCTACAACAATAAATCATCCGAGCAACCCGCCGAACCGTGGCTTGTGCTGGAGCCAAATGTTTACTTAAGTTGGCCTCCAAGCTACCTCCTTCAGCCTAGCCTGATGAAACAGCCAACAGCTCAAACTGTCTAGGCAAACAAACCGCTGTGACAGAAAAATATAAAAGGTTTCTATAAATAGCCTTTGTGCCCCCTTCTGACCACATTCCACAGGAGGTGAAAGTTGAGGCTTGTTTGACTAGTGGCCGAGGTGGAGGGAGACCTTTTGCCTGGGTGTGGCTGGACACCGCTAACTGCTAGCCACGCTGTTAGCCGAGGGCCTTACAGGCTACACAACCTGAGCTACAGTACACAACCAGGCGCTGAGGGTTTGAACGTCCCATGTAATACAAAACATGCTAATGTCAGTGCTAAACACACGTGGTCATGTGCTTTTTGATGGATTTTGCATGGCTCCGAGTCTGCTGCTGCTCACTCTGATAGGCCGGCTTGGCAGCAACAGGGAGACAGTGTGGAGCCGGGAGCCCCTGTCATGATTAGACAGCAAAATGTCTCCTCGCGTGTCAAACCCCGCTTTGATCAATTCAGCTCAACCCCCCCCACCCCACCCACCCCTCTCTGTCTGTAGCAGTGGCAGAAATGGTTGAAGCTGTGTGTGTGTGTGTGTGTGTGTCAGTGTGTGGAGTAGGGGGAGACAGAGTGAGCAGGGAAGCATATGAGTGCGTTCATACACTCGCGATGATTTGTTTTATGTCAGGGCATTAAGAGAAGAGGAAGGTATGGCCAGTATGGCAGTACGCAGCCGGCTCGAACACACACACACACACACACACACACAAAACCAACACAGAGGCGTTTTGTGTCTCACCTTCTGCTACTGACCTTCCCTTTGTTTACAGCGCATTGCCGGGATACTCCCTTTGATTCGGCTGCGCACACGTGACCCTCCGCCAGTTTCTGCTCTGCAGTGCTGCTGCTAAAAATAGCCTCAGCTTGCCCTGGCTCCACAGCTAGTTTACATAAGCTCTAAGGGGGGGTGGGGGTGGGGGGTGGTGGAAGAGGAGGGGGAGAAAAGGGAGCGACAGAGGGGGGAGAGAGAGAGAGAGAGAGAGAGAGAGAGAGAGAGAGAGAGAGAGAGAGAGAGAGAGAGGAGGAGGAGGAGGAGGAGAGAGGAGGAGGAGGAGGAGAGGGGAGGAGGGGGGGTCTATGGACGACCATTCCACAATCTCTGAGCAGGGAACCTGCAGCGCCACTGCTGTCCTCCAGCAGTCTGTGCCTTTACACTCCTGGTCAACAGCAGGGTGTGTGTGTGTGTGTGTGTGTGTGTGTGTGTGTGTGTGTGTGTGTGTGCATGAGAAAGGTATGTGTGTGTGTGTGTGTGTACTGTATGTGCGCGTAGTCGGCACACAGTAACAGACTCGCAGATATCCGCCATTCACCAGCCTCGCTCTGTGTCTGTCTGTCCTTTAAAATGGACGCACATTTTAACCCAAAAATAAAAATCTATTTATAGAAACCATTCCCGTTCTTTAAGTGGAACATAAATTCCAGTTTTTTTTTTCTCTGCGACGCTGCTCGTATTAAACAGCAGAGGGACAAAACTGGCAATTAACACGATCCTACAAAGCATCTAAACATGACACAGTTTTGCTAATTTAAACTGACATGAAAGTTACTCAGCCATTTTGATTTTAGATATTTAAAATGTATATCTGCTTTCAGTGGAGCGGTGCTTTGCTTTTTAAATGTGATCCAACTTATTGACTAAACTAAATACAGGCTGTCGGAGCCTCTGGTCTCTAGAAACAAAATAAAAACACACTGGGAGTGTAGCTAATCTTGTGACATGTAGCATGCTATGTTGGGCACCTTTAGGCTCTCTTAACTGTTTCCAAATGCCCAGCCAGTCTGAGAGCTTTCTAAACCCCGACATGTACGACTTTAAACTTCCACAGCACTTTAAAACACTTAACTAATGGACAGAAAAAGCCATTAACAGTTACAGTGACGCTAAATCTCGTGCCGTACTTGTAAACTCGAAGATGTTGAGTGTTAAATGATCTGAAAAGGGGAGGTTTACACACACAGACACACACTTTGAAAAAGACTTCATACAGGGAACGACATGTGTTCTCATGTGTCCTGCAACATCCTCTCTGCTGCTGCTTTCTGGCCTCAAGAGAGGGACTGAATAGACAGACTGAGAGAGAGAGAGAGAGAGAGAGAGAGAGAGAGAGAGAGAGAGAGAGAGAGAGAGAGAGAGAGAGAGAGAGAGAGAGAGAGAGAGAGAGAGAGAGAGAGAGAGAGAGAGAGAGAGAGAGAGAGAGAGAGAGAGTCGGTCCCACAGGGGGCTCTAACAACCTTAAGGACAGTGGTTTGTGTAGATGGAGTCCCACTGAGCTTCCAGTAGATCAGATTCTACAGTTCAGCTCCAAACCACTCCTCCTCCCTTTTTTCCTCAGAAATCATGCACACAAGCACACACACACACACACACACACATCTACACACTCGCAGATATATTCAAACACATACACACAAACACACACACACACACTTCCATAGTGCCCCCTTTGATTAGTCTTCAGTCAGCTGACAGCAGGGTCATCTGATTTTAGTAAGCGACACAAAGGTTTTTGTTAATCTGGATTAAGGCCTTTTATGAAGAAAGTGTTTATTTACAATTGTGTAGTTATATACATGATTTGAATTATTAGTATTTTGTTTAAAAAGCGTGGACGCAGAATTCACTAGAAAAGGATGAAGAGATTTCATGAAGTGAACTGAAAGGCTATTTTTAACAGTTTGTTTACTGGAGAGCAAGTAAACTACAGAAAGTATGAGCACACCCAAAATAGATATAAACAGTTTAAAATGCAATCAAAAGCACTTAAATAACATAGAATTGGTGCCGTTTCACAAACAACTTTGAGGATTGTGCTAGTTATGTGTTTTAATTTTGTCCCTTGTAGCATTGTTTGACTTTTTGGAGCACGCTGGTTGTCCTTCCGTCATTTTTGTGACTTTGTGTAACAAATTAGAAGTTGTTTTTGTTCTTTCTTTTTGCTACTAAAAAACTTATTTCTGAATTTCTTACTTTACTCCACACCTTGCCGTCACTGTCTTTCTGTTGTTTGTTGTTTAACAACATCATTGACCCTACAGACACAGACAGATTCATGCTTTTTAGATGCATAAATTCATACTTTCGTCCTCAAACCGTGCGAGCCCTAACCTGGACAGAACAATACAGTCCATGAAGGTCTAACACGATTTCAAATGGCTGCAGTGAGACAGCAGAAAATCCATTTCTTATGTGTTGAAAGTAACCCGATAACCGATCTGAAAAAAGTTATTACACAGATCAGTTCGGACATGTAAGAGGAGCCCAGCCTCGTCCCCTTGTGTTATACTCTGTACATCAAATCAGCTCAAACATTAAGAAATGAAGCAACTTATTGGTGACAGAAAAAAAGCAGTGACATGCAGCCGGTGTATAAATATCGCTCTCTCGGGCTCTTCCGTGAACAGAAGAGGCTCCTTATTGAGGAGAGCCACTGTTTGCGAAGCGTAGCCCCTCTGTTTCTGTAGGCCCTTCAGGGGCTGGGGCTGGCTGACAATGCCGACCATTCTTAGCACTTTACTGCCTCAGATGACTGTGTCAGTGGCCCCCAGGCTGGTGACAGAGTCCCGTGACCAGCACTACACCCCAGCCCCAACCCCAGCCACAGCCTAGGCCAAGAACCAGACCCAGCCTTAGATATGTCTATGCGCGGTCCCATCTCCTGGACGCCGGGACTGCTGGAGATCTGTCTCGTCCCCGCCGTACCGTTCCATCCTGGACCAACTACATCACATCTACGACCTACGATGATCCTTGCAGATTTTAACACTCCATAAACTCTGAGAAATGCAGATGTTTTGGAAATATTGGTAGAAAAAAAAACACTCTGTAACTCCATTATTTGATATAAAATGGAAATAAGTTCCTTCTCCTGACAGGAGGGATAACACAAGGTGCTCAAAGTCCTTAAATTCTGTGTTGTGCAGCTTCAACGATTAGTTGATTAATCAATAGGCAACTACTTTGCTAATCAATTATCTTCAGTCCCTTTTTAAGATGAAACTTTTCTGAGCTTGATTCTAGTTTCTCTAAAATGAATATCTGCTGATTTTCTCTGCAACATTATGCAACTATTTCACCTTAAAATAACAGCTTCAAAATCATTTTCATAGATGATTGGGTAACTTGGGTTGAGCGGGTAAGATGCCCTGCGAGAAGTACATACCGCTTCACGACACTGCGTCACACACAGGTCCAATTCGATATAGTCAGTAGGGACGTCATGGCAGAGGCAAAGAAACCGAAGAGGACATCAACAGAGGAAGCTTATGAGAGTGACAGAACAAGAGGCCAGACCTGAGTAAATTGCGGACTGGCTTTAAGTCGTTTGGCTGTTTAACATGGTTGTTGTCTCGCTAGTGAGCAAAGTCAGCCCATCAAATTAAAATCCTTCAACTTGTCAACCAACGCAGTGTACAGCTATCCATGAGGGTGGCATTTTATAGACTAAATGATTCATGTATTAACCGAGAATAGAATCGTCAGATGTATTGATAATGATAAGAATCATTTAATGCAGCTCTACTGCATCCAGCAACAGTTTTAGTATGACATTTGTGACAGATTAAAACAATCCAAAACAACTTTTTATAACTATATTTTTGACTGGCTTTATTTCAAAAACGTCAGATTTTCGAGTGGTGAACTACTTCATTTCCAGTAGGAGGCATGAGTCTTGTGAAGATGGGTGGTGATGACACCCATTTTCCAATCCACCCTGAAGAGGCCAAACTTTTCCTCAGAATCTTATCTTTGCCTCTTCCATTTAATTCTCATTAGGGTCGATATCTCTGGATGGCTAAAGCAAGAACAATCTGACATTTGTCTCAGTAAGAAGGGTGAGTCAGGGCCAAGTCTTGTTTTCCCGTATGTTTTGTGTGCGTGTGTGGTGGGTGATTACCATAAACTCTAGATGGGATGTGGGATTAATAACTGTCGAGGGATTATCATTTGGACTAAAAAAAAAAAACAGAAGTGAACAAAAGGATGAGTAGAACTTACAGTAAAGCAACAGGGCTTCAACTTCAAACAGGGGTTCAACTAGGAATTATAAAATATCTGACTTAAAGTTTGCAGCATCTAAAAGCTAACTCCGGCCTCATCGGGCAGAGACTGCAGCTGCATCACTCAGCTGTTTCATAGCCTAATTTCTTCAGTTGCATTCCCAGACCCCGGCTCCATCCAGGCCCCAGTCCCTGCTGCTGCAGCCTGGCTTCCCAACCACTGAGCACACCAACACAAACCCAGACAGCACTTAACACTGGATAACAATAATCCACTACAGTAGGAAATATTTTCGTATATGAACTGTGTCATGAATTGTGTCATATTTGCTGGTGGACTGCAACAAACACTCACCACAGATGAAGAAAAAAAAGGAAAAAAAAGAGGCAGGAGGCCTGGGAGTTCAGATTTGCGTGTGAAAAAGTGTTTGATTTTGCCGTTGACACATCCAAGGCATTGCAATGGAACCAAGCCCGCCGCAGCTGAAAATAGCTCGTAATCAATCAACTGGCAGACACATATCTGTGCTCTTAAAACGTATAAATGTGCAATGCAGAGGGCAGATCGATGGGTGACAGGATTCCAAAAGCATCGATATGGACATGCTCTTTGGCATAACAAGCGCTCGCCATCGGCCCATACTTATTTCCTGTGCCTTTGTCCAATGGGCCGTCCAGCGCTAGGCCTGCTGGAAAAAATATCTGCCATTGGAGCAAGGTCTGTGAAGGACAACGCAGACAGGATGGCAGAGGTATATAATCTGCCTTCACAGAATCTATATACGACCTATAGCTACATTTAACCAAATCTTATTCTGCCATGATCTTGTTTGGTGGTTTTTAACCACAATATATCTATTGTGTTTGACTGTTAGCAAGTAAGGTCGCTGCCTGCCAATCAGTTCCTCCCACAAACAGTCACATGTAGGCCAACTTCCTCTTTAATTTACTCTGAAAGCTTATCACATTTGTGATCCAAGACGTAGCCTACAACACAAACACAAGTCTGTGAACGTGATGAAAGATGACATGAGAGCTTCCTGGACTGACTAGAGCGGGTTTGGTCAGTGCTAGCTAGAAAAAAAAAGACCAGCTAACAGAGTCTTTTCTGAGCTAACAGCCGAAACAACGCACCAGATATTGTCCAAACAATACAACATGTGTCCAAAGTTATGACCTCTGCCCCATTCCTTTCAACCCAGTTGGCTGCTGAGGCTGTCTGCCACTGTTTCCTTACTTCCAGGAGAGTTACTGAGAACAGTTACTGTAGTTTAGTGGTCATAATAACAATAGGAGAGTGTGTGTGTGTGTGTGTGTGTGTGTGTGTGTGGGCCTTTACACACAGACAGATGTGCTGCCATGTAGGACAGAGTATCTATGAATGCCCTCCATCCTCATAGTTCATACAGAGGTTAAAAACTGAGAGAGGAAGTAAGTGAGAGGCCGCAGTCTCACAAATCCCAGACATCAATCAAACACACCGACAATAGAGGCATATTGTGATGTTTCTACTCTACAGTGAGATTTCAAAATGAGCCGCACATGTGAAAAACAGTTCAGGGTAGTTACTGAGATGCTTTTCTATCACTGGAAACAGATTGGTTTATTATGTTTCGAGATTTTGAATCTGTATGTTATTTTTTGGTAAATTCACAGCACTAAATCACACGTACACCTTCTTACAGGCGAGGAAAAGCACTTGAACAAGTCACCTCAACTCTCACACAGCTATTCGAGTAGGAAAAAACACAAAACCTCTGACATACAAAGGAAATCAAATCAGAGTTTGTACATTTGAACCACATGAAGCTGTAACTTTTTATCATTTGTATCTCCTTTACACACACACACACACACACACACACCAGTAAAATAAATTTGTTAGCTTCATGATGATTTATTGGTCAAACATACAACTGCTCACCGGCTGTTAACCAATCAGCAGCAGCCGACGTAACAGCCAGGGAGGCGGTGATAGGAGGACGGGGGAGAAGGGCAGGAGAGAGAAGCAATCAAATGAAGAAAAAAGAAAAAAAAAAAAAAAAGTGAATGATATCGAAGAGGAGGAGGTTGGAAACGGGGAGGACAACTGGGAATTCAAATAAACAATTAAGCATCAGTCATTTGGCAGCATAGAGTGGATGTATTGTAACAACATAAGGACAGAAAGCACAGGGACCAAGTTCAAAGCCAATATATGCACTGTGACTGCAAACATAAACCAGTACCACTCTATTTAAATACTGTATGCTTTTCACGGTCTTCATTTTACTCTGTTAATGTTTACTCATGTCACAGGACAGTTGTATTTTCAGTGCTTCCTCTAGCTGCAAGCCTCACTTGTTACAGTCTAGAATATTCTTTCTGATTTCGACATTCAGCAGGCCGCTGCATGTACACAGTTTAAATGTTTATGATCCCACAATATTATGTGGTATCGCCGTGTTACTGGAATATTGACTAAAACAAACACAAGATGCTTTTTTACATATTGTGCAGTCGTACTGCACACAGACTGACTCAGAGCAGCAAAGACAAACACAGGCCTTGGACTGTAACAGCTCCACCTTACAGATTCATGTGACTCTCCAACCATCACCTGACTATCTCTCTCCTTTCTATGGAAGCTGCTTTCAGGCAGGGCAACCAGGGAAGACTTGACCCGAAGTCAAATTTATGTTCAAGGGACGGAAGATATTCAGGAAAAGAGTACAGAGACTGTTTGTCTACGTGATGTAACATCTTTAAAACATCTCGACACTACACCCATGTAAAGCGGGCTCACAGTTCGCTGGCAAAAAGACAATATCCCCAGTCACTGATAAAGTGTGCCTTTCACCGAACCCTGAGAGATAAAGGGAACCAACCTTTGGGTTGGGAGGGGACAACTTCCAGCGGGCTGCACTCCTGAGTCTGTACCATGAACATGTCCTCATATTTACATGTGAATCCAGAGGTGAGTCAGAGAGGAAGCAGAAAGAGGGGACTGTAATCAGCGAGTCGCTTTGCATATCCAAACTTCCTTTTACAGGCAACAGAGGGGCCCTCCACTGTGTACAACCAGCACCCTAAGGTGGCCCAAGGTACTATAGGAGCTGTCCAAACAATCTGGGGCATCGGTTTCTGCGCCTTGCCACAATGAAGTTATCAGTATTTCCTAACTACAGTATCTGGAGTACAATTGTATTAGGAAAAACTCTCTACAGATTGTAGCCAAAATCAAATCATGACCCACGTAGCTTTTGTCCAGCCTCAGAGACGTTGAAATTTAGTCTATCAACCGCACAGGTAGCCTGTTACCAACACTGAAGCACAAAATCCAACCTTTAACTGCAGCATTATTACATTTTACATGTGTAAACACACAAATTTTACATCGGCACATTTCCAAAGAATCACACAGTTGGGCATTTTATTACAAGCCACACCAGACTTTGCATATTGCCGTGGTGAAATGTCAAATACACTGACACGAGGAGATGTATGTATAATTTTCCAAAGGACGAATACAACTGCTGCTTGCCTTGCCACACCCAGAGTAAACATATCTCAGCCATATTCATATATGACATGACACCAGCGCACACTGCAGAGCTTTCATCTCAAACATGACACAAAGAGGACGGACAGAGCAGGGATGAGTTTACAGGCTGTAAAAAAAAAACAGCTCACCTGTCTTGTTCTCACTATGCTATGTAGTTAAGAGAAATCTTTGGCTAAGACAAATCATACCACAAGATGTCTTTTTTTAAACTCACTATTGTGCGCAGTCGATGAGCTGGTACTCATTGGACCTCTCAAAGCATGCCTTCACTCCTTCATCGTCCCACAGCTTCTTTGCGTGATCAAAGAACTCCTGAGGAAAAGAAAGAGAAATATTAAAGAAACAGACAATAACACACGTCGGACAACAAAAAGACTCAACAAACTGCGGTACAATGTCATGATAGGAAGGTCAGGGACCTTGAATACTTTCATATTGATACTGTGGAAGCACAATGCACAGGGTTAGTAACTTTAACAGCATCCTTTGTGAGATTCCTTCATGCTTCATACGCATCATCAACATTTAATTAGTATAGCAGGATCTTGTACAGAGTGTTAAAATCATGTTCACATAATTACCTAGTATCTATGTCACCTTTTTGTATTGTAGAAAATACAGGTAACTATAGTTAAGTATATCATGTGTTCAGTAACTTACAACTAAGTAGCATTTTACTATTTTTACTTACAAACATTTGACAACTCTGAACATGCACTTTGAAAATGTGACTTATGATGTTCAAACTCGTGGTGGCTACAGAAACCGAATGGAAAATTTTGAAATATTGCAATTTTGTACACACATTTATGCAAAGAAAACTGTCATACACACAGTTTCTAGTGCCACACTTCCATACACACATTTGCACAGCAAAACCCCCCTTCTACACAGAACTGGTTATTCAAAGCATCTGCCTTGCTCATGGGCAGTTCAGACTCAACATTTCTTTGTAGTTTCTGTGTAGTTTGCTTTCTCAATGGAAACTCCGTGCCTGTACTTCAGCTGTCAACAGTATCGATACCGTGCGTTTAAAATAGTATTCGATAGTACTGAAGAAACAAAACTACAATCACAACAACGCCCCCCGATCGCTTAACTCCACCTTGCTCTCGCCCCCAATCACGCATGCGCTGTGGCAGACAGAGAGAGAGAGAGATGTTATCGGGTAACCGGTTGAAGAAGCGGACGCAGTGTTTATTTAACAAGCACAAACTGCAACAGTAAACAGTGAACACCCCTGGTCATTCGGTACCACGTCGGTCACGTTAATTTCGAGCAAGCCTCCTCGGCACGCCTGATGTTATGAAAGACAGAATCGCAGGGTGAAAAAAACCCAAAAACGAAACGCTAGTTTTGTTTTTCAGGCGACTTAACAACAATAACTGCTGTTTTTGTATGATACAGCGAGACAACAACAGAATGAGGCGGGGCAAGCAGGTGTGTGTACAGTAACATGTAGGTGTGTGTGTGTGTGTGTGTGTGTGTGTGTGTGTGTGTGTGTGTGTGTGTGCGGAGGGGGAGGGGGGAGCAAAAGCAAGGTGAGCAGATTAAAGTAGTTTGTGAGTAAAGACTAAAATATGGTGGAGGATTAAAATTCTTGAAATAACCTACTATATAATAATGTAATGTAATCAAATAAAACATAAAATCCACCCTAATTACAGTCATTTTGTGGAAAACACTGCAACTGGGACGTTTTTTCTCTTGGTCGTAGCATAAAAAGAAGTATTTAGTATTGTTTTTTTATACTAGTATTGTATCAAAGTTTAATCGTGACAACCTTAACCTGTACAGAATACACAGTATACGTATGGAGCTAGAGGAGAGATGTGTTTAGCCTAGCTTAGCATACACACTGGAAGCAGGGGGAAACAGCTAGCCTGAATGTGACTGTGGACAGCTTCCCAGAGTCTTGTCAAAATGAGGTTGCCTGGGAACTGTACGAAAACCTGTGCTCGCAGATAGCATCTAGCGCTACAGCGAGAGACGCTGCACATACAGGCTGGTAGTTATACAAACAGTTGTTTGCTGTAATGGTGAAATGTTCCTTTAAAATTTGCAAGTCATATTAACAGTATAATTACTTGTGCAGTACAAACTAGACTACAGAGACACAGTTACAAACGGTCACATGAATTCTCTATTTGAACATCTTCTCATATATTCTTTTTCTTTTTTTTAAAGATGGTTACATCAAATTTAACATAATATCTGTCACATTATGCCTCTGCAGCATAATTGTAGGCCACTCCAAAAAAGTACAAAAAAACCCATTTAATACTGTATAATGAACAGTACTTGCAATTATTTACTTTACACCTCTCTTTGCAGTGGCAGAGGGAGGGGACATGAATTCTCATTCACTTCCTCGATACAGGTTTATCCAGCAGTTCCTGAATTTAAACTCATGACTTTCTGGTCACAAGCTCTCTTCTCTAAACTGCAAGCTAAAGCAAAAGGTGGTACACTCAGATGCCATAACTGTACTGACCGATTCTCTGTACTACATCTCCTAAAATATACAAATATAACCAGCACAAATCCATCCATAGGCATGATGCTGTAAATGACACATAGTCTCAGTGGGAAATCATCTTATCAATGACTTTGAGACATTTCCCAGGACTCTCTGTATGCCCCTAAACAAAGATGATTGGGCTAATATCCCTGGTCGCCTCCTGTGCACATGTCTTTCAGATGGGCTCCTCCTCTAGCCTAGAACTACCACATGACTCTCTGCACTCAGCACTGGCTCTGCGCTCCGACTGGGGAGAGAGGGTGAAAGTAGCCCCGAACCAGAGAGAGAGAGGGAAGAAGGAGCCTGATAAATGATCACATGCTCTGGGAGATCTCCTCTCGGCAGATCCGGTGATTAAGTTCAACATGGAGGAAATCCACTGATCCAGTCTGCAGAATCTTACAGAGAGATACATTAACATTTGTTGACTTTTTTTGTTGTTACAGACGAATATAGGCTCGCACTTGAGGCTGAAGTCAGAAATAACCTAAAGACTGCTATCATGCTAGCTGTGTTGAAGCGTGTTCTGGCTATCAACCACGGTATGATACAGCGACACAATATTTTTAATTTTACAACCGAGGTTCGGCTTTTCTGTACCATAGCATGTACATGCTACGCCAAACTTGATTAACAAAGAAAATGGGGCCATATTTGCTATCTCTCGGCTGTATTTGCTTCCACTTCTGTTACAGTCCAACTTGTACACCCACCTCGACTAATATCAATAAGATTCAACAGCGCTGATTACATTCTTCTGCTACGAGTTCACTGAATTTTTTATACCAGCAGACGTCGAGGGGCTTGAAAACTCAAAGAAGGGACCGACGACGAAGCTAGCAAGCGTTGGGACTGGATGAAGGGAGGACGAGGGGTGGAAGGGGCAGAGCGGGGGGGAAAAAAAAAAAAAAAAGAAAAGCAGAGTATGGTCCTCAGGGCTCTTTTCCACAGAGGCGTGTGACACTGGGCCTTTGAATAAATGTAGTGTGTGCTGCAGTGCCCTACAGAGGAACTGATAACACAGAAAGAGACCAGGAGGGAATTTGCTTTAACACAAGCTTTTTTAACTCTTTCCTGTGCTCTTCCATCACCCCCCCCCCCTCTCTATCGACGACCATGAGATGCTGATTCTCTAGCGGCTCTGCTAGGACCAACTCTCAGCTCAGCCTTAGCTTCAATGTTAATCAAGTTGGGTGTGTGTGATGTAATATTTCACTTGAATCATATAGGTCAGGCTGACACAGAGAGAACAAAATGGCCTAAATCTGATTCGACTTAGCAAAACAAAGTTGTGGAGCGAATGGCTTGCATCTTCCGCTGCCAGGGGACACTAGAATTCCTTTGGGTAGGCTAAAGTTTTGAAGAGACCTTTGGCCTTGGTGCAAAATGTACAGCAACGGCCACTAACCTCGAATCCCTCCATACATAGACAGCCAGACAACCAGCTGGCTCCTCAGTAAACCATCATCGCCACATTTATTGGATTTGAATAGAATATCTGTGTTAGATAACAGTCGCCGAGTGCAGAGAGACCTGACTTTCATGGGTTACCTCAGTTAAAGAGTACAGACAAATTTAGCTAAAAAAGAGAGCAAAAGCAAAAAAAAAAAAAAAAAAAAGGAGAGAGAGGGAGCGACTGTTCGAGACCGTTCATCTTTCATAACACGGTTCCAAAAACGGAGCAGCCCTCCGTGCCACCCTTTGCCCCACATACATCACGGATCTTAAAGTAATCAATTAGAGGCGAAAACAAACTTCTAGGACCCGAAGCCGTTCATCACGAGGAAATCGCCAAGAAGACGGTAACAACAAGGGAACGCTATGAGAGGTGTTACCCTTCACAGCTGTAGCGAAGAACAAAAGCAGCACAAAGCAGGTCACGTTCCTTAATAGGAAGTCATAATTATTAGTCGGCCTGTAAACTTGACATCAGACAACATTAAATAAAGTTACACGCTCACTGACAGTTGCCGATGTGTCCAAGTTTAGCCGCGGTGTAATATTTAAACCATTTATCAGTACAGTAATTCTGCACCCAAACCCAAAAATAGATCAGTTCAACAATGGGTGGGGCTGGACATAATACGAAGCTCACCTTCCACCACACGCTGTAATGCATATCTTTAAGAAAAGAAACAAAACAAAACACGAGAACAAACTTTTGTGAACCTTATCCTTGTCTTTGTGTTGAGAGTATAATAACATTAGCAGGTCTGCTCTGTTTGTTTTAGCATCAGATGGACATGATGTACAAATGTCTGACGGACTGAAAGCTACACGGTGCTAAAACAGGGGCTGGGGCTCATTTGAATTTGCTCCAATACAGTCGACAGACACCGTCGGGTGGCTAGCAAAGCTACCACAGTGGCATTTGTTTCCATTTGCATAGACGACCGTTTGTATCAGTGCTTTCTTTTCCATGGCTCTACTGTTATCCAAAGCTACTGTAGGGAAAGATTTTACAAAAAAAGGACGCTTTGATGGAAGAGACTACGCTTCAGTAAAACTAGGCCTGTTGATTTACATGTAAGACAAGGGGAAACTGTTGTCTTACACAATCTCCCGGTTATAAAAGGTGCATGTGAAGGAAAAATCCACACCAAATCTACTCTGTATAAAAAAAAAAAACTACAGTCAGTGTACCTCGCACTTTTAGGCCTATCTTGTTGATTAGAGGCATATATTTCATAATCATGATCTATCTGTACAATACGCAGCCAAATATAGATCCTGTGACTTTACATGAAGATATTTAACACAAGTTTGACTGAAGTTTTTAAACACAATCCACAAACAGTGCCTTCAAAAGACCATGATGCAATGCAGCCAACATTGTTCTCTCTCAGGCCGTCTTCTTCTGGACTAAAAAAACCTAACTACGCTCTCGTGTCAGAGACAGAAAACATTGTTTAACATTTTAAAAAGAAAGTCTTTCCTTTCACCACAGAGACGCTTTGGCTAAATCGGATTCAAAAAATGTTGTGATTTGAAAGAAAAAGATTGAGTTGAGTTTATTTTTTTAAGAGCGGCAGCCAATAAAAGCAAGTTTAATGACTCATCTCCATGGCCACCACTACGCAGTAAAGCATTTTAGTCTTAAATGGTGTGTAAAGACTGTCATATCGTCTCAGTGAGATAAGTCATACAACAAGCTAATTTTGGTTTTGATGATTGTACTGTGAAAATTAGAGCCAGAAATCAGTCAAATAATTGATTAGTAAATTGGGAGAAAACTATTTTGATAATGGATTCATAGGTTGAGGAGTTTTTCAAGCAACTGTATGCATTTCACTGCAGTTGAAATCATTGTAAATTAAATATCTTTGAGTTCTGGACAGCTGGTCAGACATTTGAAGATGTCACACTGGGCTCTGGGACTCAATTTTCTGTCAAATTATAGACAAATAATTGGCTAATAATAAAAATATTCTTAGGTGTAGCCCCAGTAAAAACCTTCATAATGGTACAACCAAAGCTACTGCCATCACTCTCTCCACCTATTCACATGCAGCCATTCAGGGAAATGTAGGAAGTCAAAGATTATTGTCTACTTCTTCTTCTTCTTCCTGTCCACAGCAATAACTTATCAACAAAACAGCTGCTAAACTCGACTAAAGTGCACTGAACAGCATGTTCATCAAGGAAAGCATTCACATCAAGATCAGAGTTCAAGATGAATGAACGTGGTTCACCATGACATCATGCGTCCAAAAGTTTCCAGGTGAAACATACTTCCACATTTCACAACGGCGCCAACAGGTGAAAGCCACAGGTTACTGATTGGCTATGTTCTCGTGCGCTGTATTGGATATCATGCCTGGTGGCACTAAGTGACAATGTAGTGGTGACACTGAGTGAAGCAGTGAAGCCTGAGACTGATGACAAGCACAGACAGTCCAAACAGAGCCATGTTGTTCCCTTTGGCCTAGCCGGGCCTGGGAACTCAACGCCGGCTCTCCCCATGGCCCCTGCCCTCACACACAACACAACATCCCAGCAGAACAGACTACTGCTGCCCTGTTAACACTCTCACTGTGGGGAAATTAACATGCAGATCCTTTTAATGGATATTCTTGTGATGTAGCATTAAATAAGGTTGTTGAGAGGGATGCTGGGAAACATCATGCAAAGATGTAAGGCGGCAAAAACAATTCAACTTCACGGACAACGCAGTGAAGTGATGGTACTGCAAGAACCAGCAAGTACCCCTGTACACAGGGCCTAAATATTAGCTAGTCATATTATGGCTAAGAGATAAAACACAAATGTGAAATTCATTCCTCTTAATCCGTTTTTAATATGCTGAACGACTACAAACTTGATAAAAGAAGAAGAATATATATATAAAAAAGGGGCTGCATCTAACAGTTATTCTCATTATTGATTAGAAAATAGAGAGAGATATCTATCAATCAACATTTTTTAAAAAGCCCAAGCTGCCATCTTCAAATGTCTTACTTTGAAAACTCAACTCAAAAACTCAGATAAGCGGCAAATCTGCACACTGGACGAGCTGGAACTTGAGAATCTTTAGTATCTTTGCTTGAAAAAAGGCTTTCACGGTTAAACGGCTATCAACATCCAACAACTACTCGATTAACCAGATGATAGTTTTAGCTCTAAAAAACAAGCTTTAGTGCATTAAAAGAAACAACAGTTTAAACTTTAGTGCCTGAGTTACAACATGTTGAGAACAGGGATCATGGTCAACTCCAATACAACCAAAAGCAAAAGGGCTGATCAATACACCAAAAGGAGATTAACCCTGTACTAGATTCACACATGATGGCATGTTCATGCTTCCCTTTAAAAGTCCATAAAGTCTATAAACAAAAACAAACCTCCAATAGTCTATCTGCAGCTTTGTATTAATTTGCCATTCCTGTTTTGAGGCGCTGCACAGCTGGTGTCAAACAAGGAACACTTTCAAAATTATGTAAAACATTATCTACATTTCCAACACATGACCTCACGCTATCGAATGACTGATCAAACACTGAAAAGAATCCCATGTGCTCCAACTTGCATTTAAATCCGCATACGGTACATCTGCTCCGGCTACAGGGGGGAATGAAACCTTCAACAGGCGCTTGAATCAACTAACTGTTGATTTCACGCGAGTTAGCTGTCGTTTCCATTCATAACTTTGCGTAACTTAACTTCAAGACCCCGCCACGTCATGAAAAGGAGTGAATTAAAGAAAGAAAGGCAACATTAGGTCTGTTACAGCTAAATTACATCTGACATCCCAAGCTACATCAGGAAGATCTACTTTGTTGGCCATAGGGCTCATAAAAACAGCAAACGCTCTCATCACATACCATCCAACACCCACGCAAACACAAATGCATATTAAGAAAGACAAAAAAGCACATATGCATGGTACCAGCCCTGTCACACACATGCACGCAAACTTTGATGAACGTCTTACCTGTGAATAGTCAAAGTCAGAGAGAGGTGCTATGCTTTTGATGTATTCGATTCTGAATTGGTCCTCTGGGTTGGCTAGCGGGACTGGGGGTATTAAAGTGCTCATCGCAGACACTATAGTCTGTAAAACAGAAGTTTTGGGAGAAGAAAAAGCACAAAAAACAGACATTTAGCAGGATGAATACAAGAAAAAACCTGTAAGCCTGTATAATAATCAGTAAAATGGGATTGGGTGTAAGAACAGAGACATTGAGCACATTTGGGAAGCGATACAGATGAAACTCACCACTATGGCATCCTTCACGTTTTTCCGAATATCTTGGATTTTCTGTTTCTTTTCTCTGCATGGGAACAGAACAGACGTGTGAGCCGGCGGTTGCGAAAAACATCAACCACAGCACACCACAAAAGATTTATCATCAAGGTGATTATGAGTAAGACAGAGGTTACTGCCAGGTTAGACATTATTCTAATACAGAACAGTACAGGTGTTAGCTTGGGAGTGTGTACCTGTGGAGGTCAGGTAACACGGAAACGCTGGATGGGGTTTGGTAAAATGCAAAAGTAAAGCGACACAGGGGGCTCTAGTCTCGGTTTTTTATCCTTAAAATGCAAAATTATGCCTGCTAGCCTCTTAAATGCAGCATCCACCTGGATAAACACTTTAATTTTACACATACAAAAACAGATTTTCATACAGTTACAGGACTCTGACATGTACTAGGCCTGTTTAAAATAGACCAGTGGTAAGATCAATGCCATGCAAGGCCTTGCAGCAAAACAAATCATCAATAAGGCCTGTGTCGATCACAACCTTTCACCCTCTCACATGAAACAGGAAACAGTGAATTATTTGGCATGTGTGTGACACTGAGATCCTCACATATGTATGATAACTGTACATGTACACGAAAAAAGGAGGAAAAAAGACAGAGAGAGAGAGAGGTAGGGAGGGAGAGTGAGAGAGTGAGAGAGAGAAGGAGAGAAGGAGGGAGGGGGGATATTAGCTGCTTTGCATGGGATACTGGGCCCAACAGGCGCTGCAGTGCCTGGGGAAAATCCATTCACAGGCTATATTCTGGCCTCGACAGTGTTACACATTAGGAGGATAAGCCGTAAAAACAAGCATTGATATCATATTTGAGGCGTTAATGTAGCTATTTTTAATAAGTGTACTGAATAGCACTCACTCCGCGTTGAAGCCGTTGACGTGTAGAATCCTCATCTGCTTCACAATGGTGCTTTTTCCGGACTCTCCCGCACCTTCGAAAAATAGACCATAAAAATACATAAAACACCGACAAAATGGACACGAACACAGCCGTGTGGCTTATCGCTAAGAGCACAAACGTGTTTTGGGGGTGTTTTTTTTTTTAAAGCAATGAAGCCAGTTTAATTGTATGCTCTCGGAGCTTCGCTTCCATCAATATCCACCCCCATGACATATTATTGCAAGCGCTGTCAAATGGGGCTAACGTTACGTGTTCGGTAAACGAAAGGGATTACAGTTAGCTTACATTTCAGACAGCCATCACATATAAATCAGCCTTACCCAGTAATAAGAGCCTGTGTGTGGCTTTATACGCTTGTCTTTCCTTTTGTAACTGTTTTTCTATCTTTTTATTAGCCTCTCGTTGTGCCTTTTCGTCGATGCGTTGATCTTCAGTCTTGCTGTTGCCCAAACAACCCATCTTCCGTCGCCCTAACCCTTCCTTGTGGAATCGTTAAAAAATATATATATAAAATAAAAAAAAACAACCCCCCGGGATGATATTGTGGAGGGTTTTTTTTTTTTGTCGAGCCAAAAAACAAAACAAAAAATGACACAGGAATGAGTCTTGCTGTGAAATTTAAAAAAAAAAAAAAAAAAAAGGGAAAAATCTCTGCGAGGCTTCTTCTCTCCGTCGGAGGGAGGAATATGTTTCCCCCGTTACAATTCCGCTTTAGCCGCAGCCAACCGTCATCCAAACCGTTTGTTAGTTTACAAACCAACCGAAGAATAACGACTCGGTTCAACGGAGAAATATCAAAAATACATATAAATAAGAAGAGAGAGAGAGGGTTTTCAATTTCTGGGAATCCAGTCAACTGTTCCTATCGCGTCTCCAACCCCTCTCTTCTCTCAGTATTTTTTTTCTATCTGAATTTCTATCAGTATTTCTGTCTCTTTAACTCAGCACTGCCTCTCTCTGTGGCACCAGGAAGTAACCGTGGACCGTGGAGGTGGAAAACAAACCTGCGTTAAACTGTAACATTAACAACCTGCACCGATATAGCATTTTATAACTTAGTGTAGCAAAGGGAGAGGAGCCATTCCCGATTTTTTTAGTCCTTCTTCGCTATCCCTGCTATCAAACTAATCGGCTAAAAAAAGGGGTGGAAACCCGGACGCCTCTCTGTTGGTTTACAGAGGGGCTGGGTCTCTTCTTCTTCTTGTTGGCTTCCAGTCAGCGAGGCGGCCCTGACCCAAGCTGGCAACCCATTTACAGAGTGTGTGTGTGTGTGTGTGTGTGTGTGTGTGCACTGGGTTTTACCTATCTCTGTAGTTTATACACCACAGGTCTGGGGGCCATCATGGTAGTCCTCGAGAGAATGAGGACTACTAATACGTGGGGGAGGAAGTACTCAGTTCCTGCACACAACTAGTAGTGCTACGATTTTAAAATACTTTGGGGCTTTTCCTGAGTAAAAGTACAGATGTATAAGCAGCTAAAGTAAAAGTAATGATTGTGCAAAATGGCCCCTTTTAGAGTTTTATACTGCAGTGCCATATAAATAGCATTATAAAGGCAAATTTAACCATTTTATATAGAGAGTGGACATTTTTATCTATACTACAGACTATGTAGGAGTAAAAAGTACTATATTTATATCAAAGTAGGAGTACTTTACGGTAGAGGTATAAAGTTCAATTGGAGGAAGTACTAAGTTCCTGCACACAACTAGTAGTACTAAAATACTTTGTGGCTTTTCCTGAGTAAAAGTACAGATGTATCAGCAGCAAAAGTAAAAGTAATGATTGTGCAAAATGGCCCCTTTCAGAGTTTTATACTGCATTGCACTGCAAAGGCAAATTTAACCACTTTATATAGAGAGTGGACATTTTCATCTATACTACAGACTATACTATGTCAATCTAGGAGTAAAAAGTAATATATTTATATCAAAGTAGGAGTACTTTACAGTAGAGGTATAAAGTTAAATTGGAGAAAGTACTAAGTTCCTTCACAAAAGTAGGAGTATTACTATTTTAAAATACTTTATGGCTTTTCCTAAGTAAAAGTGCAGAGGTAGAGGCAGCTAAAGTAAATATAGATCTATATAAATATAGAGTTTTGTACTATTATTATATGTTTCATACTGCATTGCCATGTAAGGATCATTTTTAAAAGCAAATTTAACCATTTTATATAGAGTGGACATTTTCATCTATACTACAGACTATACTATGTCAATGTAGGAGTACTTTACAGTAGAAGTATAAAGTTACATTGGTGGAAGTACTCTGCTCCTTCACAAAACTAGTAGTACTATGATTTTAAAATACTTTGTGGCTTTTCCTAAGTAAAAGTACAGAGCAGCAAAAGTGAATCTACTGATTGTGCAAAATGGCCCCTTTCAGGGTTTTATACTGCGTTGCCATGTAAGTGGCAAGCAAATTTAACTACTTTATATAGAGAGTGGACATTTTGAGCTATAACAATGGTTCATATTTTGTAAGACTTGTTTGCGTATATGTGCAAAATGGCCCCTTTCTGAGCTTTACACTGTATTATTATACGTTTTATACTGCAATTTTAAAGCAAACTGGGCATTTTTATCTATAACAATGGTTCATATTTTGAATTAACATTTTAATCTGTAAAGTAACTATATTATGTTACTGTTGGAGTGAAAAGTACAATATTTTCCTCTGAAATGTCATTAAATAGAGGTATAAAGTACAAGTATGTCAAAATTATACAAAAAGCACGATGACCCAATTAGAATTTCTAACATACAATAAAGCAATGATGCTATGCAAGTACATGTACTTAAGTAGCCTACTGTACTTAACGATTTTGAGGAATTTTACTTGAGTATTTCCATTTCATGTTACTTTATACTTCCCCTTTACTACAATTTCTGAGGTAAATACTGTAGTTTTTATTCCACTTTATTTATCTGACAGCTTTACTTAGGCCTTCTTCTTTACTCCGTAGATTAAGATTCTGCATACAATGTATGTAAATTAAAGCAGTGGCACAGAGTAGCCAAATATTTATTCAAGTACTAAACTACAAAGCTGAGGTACTTCCTTACTTGAGTACTTAAGTCTTATGCTTCTTTATACTTAACAACATTTCAGAGGTAAATATTTAGTTCTTTAGATACTACAAACAAAACATGATGATTTTATAAAATATGCGTTACTACCAAACAGTAAAAGTACTTGAAATTAGCCCCATCTTGATCAGCTACAACAGTAAATTACTTCATGCACATTGATGCATGAGTAATATACAATAATATATAACTAACAGTGGTCACTCTGATGCATGAGTACTTTTATGTTTGATACTTCCTTGTAGTTTACTTTTTACTTTTTGACACATTTTGCTGATAATACTTTAACTTACTGCTGCACGACTTTTACATGTAATGGAGTATTTTTACATCGTTGTATTGACTTTTACTTGAGTAAAGAGATGAGTACTTCTTCCCCCACTGCAGTAGAGACAATAAATGACGAGAAACCTGCTCAAACAGGATCTTTCACATAATGTGTGCGTCTATTTTAGGCTCATTAAAATATGTTATAGATCAGTGATTCCTGGGGGGAGGGGGGCTGGAGTCGAGGCCCTCTGCTAAAGATACATTTAAGAACTCACAAAATAATTAACAAAATCAAGATTCAGGATAATATGACCTCTTCAAGCCTCTAAAAATGATTCAAAATAAACAATGTAAGAAGGAAGAATCACATATTGGTTGAACTTCTGGTCATAACTTGTAGACATACACTTCACTTTGATTAAGTCACCATCAAGCCTGCAAAAATACTGTAAGTCCCAATAGGTAGTAGAAGAATACTATAGCAATACCTCAGGCAATAAAAGAAGTTAAGTATGATAAAGTTTACAGAAGAATAGAACACTATCAGTCTTATTGTAAAGTTTTCTCAGGGAAACAATATACTTCTCTTGCATATGCTCCAATTTGTCCAATAATATAGATAATTGCCAAAGATTTGACCTTTCATCTGAGAGTTTGTGTTATTTCTATACACATATATAAATTCCCCTTATTTTAAACAATGTATGTTATTGCAATTTGATAAAGTTTCATCGCCAAATATCAGAAAGAAATACAGATAAGAAACAAACAACAAAAAGGGCCATGTATGACACCCACAACACTGTGGTAGAGCAAGTCACGCTTTCACCTATAAGGAGGAAATAGAAAAGGTGTCACAGCTTTGAGTATTCTCTGACATTTAGGTTTAACTTGTTGTGGTTTCCTTTTCATTTGACCGAAATGGGGGTGTGGATTTGTAAGGTTCTCAATTTCCACTAAACATCCCCCCTGCACTTTACATAGACGCTGTGTTATTTGTAGGTAACAGTAGCAAACATTTTTCAGCTCTAATGTCTGTGTGTACATGTTTGAGTCTTTTTCATTCAAGAACAACGGGTAAAACTTAGTCGGCCATTAAGCTAAGGTCAACATACACTGTTGCATTCAAGTCAAACAAACAAAAAAAAAGAATTACGAATGACTGTATGCTTATATTATAAAACGCTCATAGATCACTCAGGAGCACGGGACAGCCATGAATGATTATTTGTGTAACATGTAACAAGGAGTGTGCTGTTATTGTCTCCATTATGCAAATACAATGCAAATACTTGTGCATGGTGAGTGCATGAGTGCAAAAGTTGTGTGGCATGCAAATCCCAACTGGAACCCTTACTTCACCTTATAGTGGTGTGAAAATATTACCAACACCACCCTCTCCACCCTCACCAAATAGGAAAAGAAAAAAAAATCCTGTCTCCCCACCTTCTGAAAGCAAGGTCAAAACAAGTGACTGGCCCACATCACTCTCTAGTGGTTAGAGGCAGCACAGCAAAGGCCTACATGCCGAGGCTACTGTAAGCTCCATATGAATGATACAGAATCTGCTTTTGTTGCATAAATTATCAGCATTTTTGGAAGTGCTATCTGATATTTATATTTAGCTTGCTATGGCTTCTTCCTAACATGAATAAAAGGGTGCATGTGTTTGTTAATTTCATTAATTTAAAGTCCCCCTCCACTCTGATTAGCTGCTTTCAGATTCATCTGCTGAAGACTGGAAACTTTCTCCCTCATCTTAAATCTTAGAGTTCAAGACGTGTACGTTTAAGCATGATTTCGTGACATTACAACTGGTTATACAGCAGGAGACATCTTGTGTCCAGCAAGTTCTTGTGGTAAAAACATATCAGACACAAGTTATTATTCAGAGCAGATTATTTCCGTATGTCTTTAAACATGTTATGATATTTGTAAGGAATCGTAGCTGTTATCTTTCATAATTAATGTCTCTGTCAGTGTGTGTGTGTGTGCATGTGCAGTGTTAGGAGAACTTTTCCTTTACTAATGTAAACATAGCAATGAAACAATCTAAAAATACTCGACTACAAGTAAATTCTGTTTTCAAAGTCTGACAAAGTCTGATGTTTTTACTGTTTTCAGACCTGCACTGCAAAATGGCATCCACACTGCTAGTGTTTGGGGTTGATTCCCATATCCTGTAAGTATAAGGCCCTTAAAAATGGCTGATAATCAATGAGTTAATCAGTTTGGAAATATACTATAGACTCTCACTTTTATAAATATATTAAATATACTTAAATACTTAGATTTTCTGGTAGTTTTCCAGTGAGCTGTTACAATAAATCTAACAATATCTGACACTTAAAAGAGTTCGTTTCTATGTGGAAATCTTCTACACTTATTTATACTAGCTCCAACTGTAACTGAGGCATGTACTGTAAAAAAAAAAACGAGGCACACATCCAAATGATATCCAGCTAAAATTAGCCTTCCTGAATTTTTTTTTTATGGAGCCAGGAATAACTTTATGGCACCCTCTTTAGGGACAGAGCCTCTTGATAAAGTTTATATTATACAGTGAGCAAAAATCTGGAGAACAAACATAGTCCAATGTCCTTCTGGTGTGGCGTGGCTCACTTTGATTCAGCTGATACAAGTATCGAGACGGCTGTGCTATCAGTATCATAAATATGACAATAACTCATAGTCCGGTATCTTGTGTCGGTCATTACAGTAACTAGGAACTCTGTGCAGTTAGTAGCAAAGTTCAGCAATGGTCAATGATAAAACCCATTCAGACAGAAGCAAAGTTCACCTGGCTCTATTCAAAAGTGGAGGGCCAACGGGGCTATATGTTCCACTATGTGCTTCTGTAGATGAGTAAATTTCTTTGAAATACATGCAGGATAGGGGCACACAAAAAAAAGACAATAATGAGTGACTTCCAACAAGCTATTCATTGGCCTGCCTACCTTGTTTCACTGATCATTTCTGTTGAGTGAGCTACATTGTTAGCAGCCTGTTGTTCAGGTTCATGAAGGGTGATAAGGCTGAGATATGAAAACAGCCAGTTAAGGACATCTAGGAAAGCTGTAAGAGATATTATCACAGGCCTGTACAGAATCTGATCCAAGAGACCTAACAATAAAGTGACTTCCTTTCCAAGAAATAATAGGAACTCGCCTTCCAGTTCCCTGTATTCCTGTATTCATGTGCTTAAGTATAAAGTCTAAAGGAACTCTATTAAAGGAATTCAGATTTTCTCGATTGTCCTCTGGTCAACAAGTAATGAGTTTGTTGGTGTGTTTTTACAAGCGCTTTTGGACTAATGGTGCCTTCAAATAGGCGAAATGCAAATCTTTTAAGACATTTCACAAAATATATTATGTACTGGACTTCACATGTCTAAAACACAAACTCACAAAGTTGCATTTAAAGGCATCTGAACTGGTGGTCACATCACAACTCTGCCTTATTCTTATTAACATAAACTATCATACTTTGCACTAAATATATGGTTGTAGGATTAGCTTTATTTATTTAATATGCAGAGAGAACTTGACCTTCTTAAAGACTTTTATAGGAGACTAAACAGCCACTGGGACATGGTGAGAAACATTTTGAGTATGTGTCATTTTTATGACACATTATTCAGTTATTTTCATGATTAATCTATTAATATCACAACCTCCCAGAGCCCAAAACACTAAGAAATAACTAATATATGTACATTTGAGAAGCTGGAACCAGTTAAGATCTGACCTTTTTCCTTTAAAATGACTTTATCAGAATACTCACTGGATAACTAATTTTCTACAGATGGAATAATTGCTAGATAGTCAACTCTAATATAAATTTCATTTTCTTTATGTACAGCACCGTTGGAGCCATGTACTGTTTGTTGTATTGTCAAGTTCACTCACTACTTTACATTGAAACATTTGATTTATGGAGCTTCAATCTCATAGGTTTCCTGCACCTAATTTGAATTAAAGCAGGTCCTGTATGTCAAAATGAGAATTACCTTCATATTCTGTAAACAACTACACTTTTAAGTAACTGTACTATATTTCCAAAGCATCAATAAAAGCTGTTTTGTAATTTCTGAACCTGAACTGTTCTGTGTTTGAATACAAAACATTAAAACTGAACAATATGAGACATTCATTATCATTTTTAACAGGCGTTTTTTTATGAAATGTATCCAGATTTTAAGAGTTTAACTACTTTTAAAATGCTAACTCGTGTTGTATCCTGTAAAATACCAAACATTTGATTCAATATGATCAAATATTACAAAAATTAAACTAAATATAAATATGACTGAAACTGCATTCCAGCCCCAGCACAAGCTGAACATGGCAGTCCATTTAGGATAAACAATACTTCCTTATGGCTATCGTTATTCAACTAAATACCTGCAGCAAATACAAACAGATAAAGTGACCCAGATTAGCTAGCATACGTTGCCTTGAAATGTAACACTATTTGAAAGGTGTCCACTTTCAGAGGAACACAAACCACCTCTGGCATGCAACAAGAGTCCTACTGGAGACCTGGAGGGTATAAAGTCCCGAAGGCCTCTTAAGAAAAACCAGACACGGCCTGTGGCTCGTGCTGAGGCTCCTGGGTGTACCAGAACAGATAGCTCTGAAAATAATTGTGATTCTATAGTGGTGAAGAAAGCTGCCAAAACCATAATGACATGCTGAAATGACACAGTGACACAGGTCACACACGCTGTATAGCTTTCAACAGTGTCTCATGGAAGAATGTATGACACTTCCCTGTGTGACTTCATTAGGATGAGCCATTTCTTCCTGCGTGTAATTACTGAGAGCTGTTTACTCAGGAAATTAAACTGGTAGCCATTTATTATATAGAGTAACGAAGCATTACACTGTTTAAAGTAAAGTAAATACACGCACACACACGTGGTATTCAGTATGACTTTCAAAACCGAAAGTGGTTGTGATCTGGTTGTTTTTTTTTGTTTTTTGGTAAATATGTCTACATTTAAACATTGGTTTCCTCGTCTGAGTAGCTGTGATGACACTTAAGATCCTGTTCCTGATCAACACTCTCTGTTTTGGAAGATAAGCATTGATCTTTTTAGGAAAGTTAAGCACAGTGTCAGCATGCACTGTAATATAGAGATGGTTACTGTACGTGTGGTGAAATAACACAACCTACGAGCTAAATCTAAGTCCTACATTGGTAAATTAAACTTCTACTTGGACTCTTTAAAGCAGCTGGAGAGCTCAATTAGTAAAAAGTGGTTAAATTATCTGCTGTGGATGAAACATGTCCTAACTTACACAGTGGGACAACAGGGTTAGAGAGGCCTGGTCTGACACAACACCTCCATCTAAAAACAGGGACAACACTGGGATGGATGCTGGAACGCCTCTTGATAAATTATATAAATGATCAATCATTGGATTCCAGTGAGGTAATAAAATATATGACCTAAAATTGATATAAGCCCTGTAATTTATATGGGACACTATTAAACCGATAACTAACTTTTATAGTGAATTAATCCGATCATTTTATGTTTTATCTGTTTCTAATCATTCCACAAATGCTAAAAATAATGTCAAAGCAATATCACATGTTATCAGAGCCCTAACTGATGCCTTAAAATTGATTATTTATGGCAACAGAGCCATAAAGCAGCTGTGAGAAAACTTTACACCCATATGGAAAACTAAAGCAAGCAATTTTTAGCATGTCAAGCTGTAATCAGCAAGTGTTTGGTATCTTTATCAAACTGATGATCAGAGTTGTACTTTGTGGATTAGTTTGTCAACTTAGCACTGAAACCAATTTTCCATGGACACATGGACACCTACAGTTGTACTCTACAACCTACTTAACTATAATCTACAGTACACCATACTGTACAACACTCTGCTGTGCTAAGGCTATTTTTCATCTGTTGTCTCCGAGCAGATCACACTACAGGCCACACTCCACTATACTACAATATACAGTACTCTACTATCCCATACTATACTACCAAAAGATATTTTAAGATAAATTAGACATATACAACACTATATAACCCAACAGCAAAAAAGCTAAGTACATCATGAGTGCATTTTACTGACTGCATATACTCTGAAATATCATACTACTACATTATACTGTACTCTACTCTACTTTTATTTATTCATAAAACTTTCTGTAACATGACAGTAAAATGCTATTTTTTTTATCTGTAGTCCTGAACAGATGTCAAACTACACCACACCACGGTCCACTATACTATACTCTACTATAGTCTACTCTATCCTATGCTCTACTATACTCTACTATACTAGTTTTCAAACAAACATGGCCCAATAGCCAAAAGCTAGGTTGTATCTTTGTATACTAAAGCCTCTTAAACTATACTCTCTATAAAGCTACACTGCATTCTACTATACTGTACAACAGGCCACTATACTACACTATACTCAACTGTACTACATTTACCAATTATTGAAAGCATTTCTGTAATTGACCCAAAAGCTAAATGCTCTCTATGAGTACATCACTGTAAAGCCTACGAAACAATACTGTATATTACACTATACAATACTACACTATACACACACAATACTATAATCTACACCACATATTTATTTATAGATATACCTTACTGTAGATGTGTGATAGATGTCACACTAAAGAAAAGGCCACTATAATATACTATACTATTATAATCTACAATCTCTACTCAACTCTACTATTCTGTACTGTACTATGTTATACTACGTGGGTCTTCAGAACAAACATGACCAAAAGGAACCAAGTAAACTAAGGTTTTTTTTCAAATAAATCAATATATATTGTAGTATTAATTAAATTGCAGTAGCCTGTAGTATAGTATAGTAATATACAGTATGGTATAGTATAGTATAGTATAGTATAGTATAGTATAGTATAGTATATAATACAAAGATATTTTACACCATTCATCACTATACTATACTATGCTATACTATACTATGCTATGCTATGCTATACTATACTATAGACCACCACACTATACTCAATATTACAATATTGATTTATTTGAAAAACCTTAGCCCTCATATTGTACACTGTACTACTATACTAGTTTTCAGAGAAAACATGGCCTGATAGACAAAGGCTAAATGGTCTCTTCATACAAAACCAACTAAATGATACTTCTATACTCTACTATGCTACACTAAAGTATACCACACTATACTCTACTATGCTACACTAAATATAGTATACCACACTATACTCTACTATGCTACTATATATAGTATACCACACTATACTCTACTATGCTACACTAAATATAGTATACCACACTATACTCTACTATGCTACACTAAATATAGTATACTATGCTACACTAAAAATAGTATACCACACTATACTCTACTATACTACACTCTACTATACTAAAAATTACTGTAAACATGCCACAGTTAATCAAAAGGGCATATTTCATCTGTAGTCCCATACTACACTACACTATATTATACAATGAGAGTAAGCATGGCCCATTAGTCACCACAATAAGTGGTCTCTGTAAACCTGTGTGTACTGGTCTATTATGTGAAATGTAAAATACCTTACAACCTAAAATGTAACAGGACAGCAGGCCCATTGAGTCTAAACGTCCATCTTCATCATTTGTCATTGACAGCCGCAGGGGGTAGTCTTCACAGCCAAGCCAACAGATGTGGCAACAGGCCTCGGCAGAGTAGTGACATAATTTGTGTAAAGGCCAGTACGTTTTGATTTCTAATAATAAAACAGCTTCCTAGTCCAACAACAACAACAGAGAGGTACACAACCTACCGAGCAGCAGCAGCCGATGTGTCTGTTTATACTCCCGTTTGAGCTCCTTCAGCGCCCTGTCAATATTCTTACTGACTTTCTTCGCCTCCTTTTCGGCCTCCTTCTCCTCCACCAGCAATTTGTCCCAGTTTTTCTGCTTTTGGGTGCTAGTCTTTTGAAGCAGCTGTAAGCGTCGGCCGCGGTCCTTCCCTGTCCCCTTACCGCTACCTCCTCCACCGCCGCCACCACCACCTCCTCCACCGCCACCTCCGTTTTGTATGAGCACACCGTCGGTACCGGTGTCTCCACGGCGGTGCTCCCCGGCCGGGAGCCTAGCAGGGTCCCCGGGGCGCACCGGGCCGCCGCCTCCTCCACCACCACCACCACCACCGCCGCGTAGCGACGAACTCTCCCCGCATCCCCCGGTGTCCTCCTGGCGAGCTCCCCCGGCGCGGGTCGGCACGGCGGCGTCCGGAGGCTGGTCCGAGTCCGAGGTAGCGTTGGAAATAGAGCCGCTCAGGTCCCCGAAGAGCCGGGGACGCAAACTGTAGCACAGCCCCATGTTGAAACCAATATTTGTCTGTGAATGTGATTTTTCATAAATTAAAATATCCAAAAAAATCGCAGTTGCGCCACCAGCCCTAACGAGCCATCGTTACATTGGAGCTCCAGCGGTGCGATTTAAGTCCAAAATTGAGCCGAAAATGTGAATGAATTATGCTCCGACATTTGCTATATGTCATTTTGCATTTTCCCCAGTCAGCCTTCGCTTCGTAGTTAGTGGATCACCTGATCCTTTAGTGGACACTGCGGGTCCATCTTACCGTAAGTAACCAAAAGCACAACCTTGGAAAAAAAGCGCGGCTATCCGCTGCGCAGACAGTCAACAATCTGACTGCACAGTTGTTAGGTGCAATGCACGGCACGTCATGTTACTACAGTATGGCCATTTCGAGAATGCTGGTCATGATTTTCATTCCTCACATTTCATGCCTGCATGTCTAAAGACACCTCCTGAGCTGGAGATAGTGAACCTGCTCTGCATTATCACACACTGCTCCTACCTTATACACAGTCTATGATTTGAATACATATTTTTTTAATAAAATAACTATTTTACAGCTGATTCCAGACTAATTTACACCTACACCTGATATAATCAGCCTTTTGTTTCATTATTTTTTATTTTTTCATCAGTGTGATGTTCTCTAAATTCCCACAATGCAAATTATCAGTTCTCTGAAATACACAGGAAATATACAGGACCTATTTTGAGCTTGCGTCCCTACTTTGCACTTCAAATTAGGGTCCTGGGAACTTCAATGGGTCCTCCCCAGGGAGATAAATATTTAATTTGGCTAGTTAGTTTCTTTTAAATGCAGCGCAACCTACCACAATACAGTCTAAGATATAGTAACTTTTTGACCTTTAGTCTCCTAGTCTCCTCACCTACACTGTGACTGGCTGTATGATAACACATGTTGTTGTTTTTTTTAAAAGGTAGATGACACTGGAATTATGAATATAGTGATCAGGATCCTTTGTGACATGTTTAATTAGTTATAAATTAGAAAAAAGTTGAGTTTATTTGAGCTATAAAGGGGCCAAAGTCACAGTCAGATGCAGTGTTGAGAAGGAGCCACTTGATGGAGCACTTGTAAAACACATGTGCAGACTCTAAAGTCAGTTTGTAGAGCTAAATAACCTACATACAACAGCCTAAATGTTCACATTTTGGATCAAATAGTATAAGCCATAGTTTTTTTAAAACTAAATATGCACTTAATAGACTCATTTGCATGCTAACCCTAAATATAAAGCTGAATCAGACACCCTTTATTTGAACTGATTATAAATATTGTCCTCACTCGTAGTTATACCTAAATACATTTTTGGAAGATGAGTCAACAGAGACCCAACACAATTTTTTTTGACCAAAGGCTGCTCACAGGTTAATAGATAGATCACATGAAGGTCTGTTTGTCTTTAATATAACCTTATATATTGAGTAACGTTATAAAATGTGATGTTTTTCTCCGTCCTTTCAATAAACAAAACACAAACTTATAAATGTTAATACCAAACTGAGCTTTAAACATACAATACAAGTCTATATTAGAAAAGTTAAGGTTGAAAGTTAATTATTCGCCACGAGAACAGTAGTTTTTGAGCTATAATTTCATTACAATTCATATGTTTGTAGTTATAGTATGTATTTATACTGCTACAGATGTATTACCACTCTGTGGTGGCCAGTGTTGTCTGTGCTGTGTTGTGATCTCTATTTCTATTTCTATCTATTTTTTTTTAAATTTATTTTTATAATTTTATTCAACATGCTGCATAATATCATAGGTCCACCACGGTGTTATGTAGTCCATACATCACTGGACATGAGGATGACTTTACTCCCTTTTATTTTGTAGGTCTCTGCGTTGCCTAGGAGACAGGAAGCCGCCCTCATAAACGGACAAGGCTGGCAGCATCTCTACACAGCCAGCATCACCGTGTCACCTTCATCAGCACAAAAATGTCTCCTATGGTAGGTGCACACTGCTCCAGTGTTACTTATGTTGTGTAAGACATTTAGTATAAACTGTCTGTTAGATCGTACGGTCGAAAATTACATTAAATTAAGGCTAATGTTAGCCTATTTAGCTATCTAGCTTATTAACCTTGTTGTTGTTGTTGTTGTTGTTGTTAGCTTGTGTGCTAACTGGCTAAATTATGTTTAGTTTTCAGACACTGTGATGAATAGTGTAAAAACTCAGTTTAGTATTTAACATTTAGACGTTTTTTGTGATTTTTTATTGAAAGGAAAACATTAAATTTCAAGTTTTGTAACATTATTCATGTTCCTACACATACAGTGCTGCTCAGAAGTTTGTGAACCCTACAGCGATTGTCAGATTTTTTGTAAAAAATACTAAAATAACCTTATTAAATGTTAAGTTATACCCCAATTCACAATACTGACACTCCAAATTATGGACTCAAACAAAAGAAATGGTTATATTGTCATTCTATATTTAAAAAAAAGGGGTTGATTTAAAAAAAAAAATCAGATGTCATGGGTGCAAAAGTATGTGAACCCCTTCAGTTAATATAGGATATTGCAACTCAAACAGTTTCGGTAGTGACTCATCAGTCTCTCACATCTACCTTGGAGGATATTTGCCATTACCAATGTTCTCGTGTCTCTTGTTAATATTTTAGAAGGTCGTCCACTTCCAGGCGGAGTTGTAGTCTTTTTCAGTGCTCTCCATTTGCAGATGATCTGCCTCACGTTGGAACGATGAAGCTCACATTTTTTTGAGATGACTTCATAGCTTCCCCCAGACAAACGTGCTGTCACTACCCTCTTCCCGAGGTCCTCTCTGAGATCTCGCCTCCTCTCTGCATGATTGACCTGTATGGGTTCACCCGGGTAAGACTAAAGTGACCTGGTTTTATCTCTGTTTCAATCAGTGATGCACAATTTCGTCCCTAAACATCTCTGATGTTATTGATCCATTTCAGTGGTTCATTTAGTCACCAGTTTGTCCCACCAGATTCTGCTTAACTGCTTGTTTTAACCAATGCAGCTCAGGGTTCACGAACTTTTGCACATACATAAGTTGACCAAAAACTCTTTTTAATTTAGTCTTGACTACACAATCAATTTATATATATATATATATATATTGAATTGATAAACCTGCACCTTTTACTTCATATAAAAAATAATGGTTTTGATTAAATAAGGAAATGGGGGTGAAACAATAGAACTCCAAAATGCTCAAGATGTTCACAAACCTTTGAGCAGCACTGTACAAGGTTATATTTAAGCAGGTGATACTGTATTAAAAACCGCAACCCTAATCCTAAATCTACCACTTTTTAATACTCCACCCTTTGTAAATGCATATAAAGTATATCTTATATTATTTACTAATGTTTTATGGATAAGTTGTGAGCTAAGAAGAACTTTTGGGTTGCCAGGAGGTGAAAAATCTCCCTGGTTTGTGTTTATCCTCCTCTTGCAGGACACTTGCACTGCCTCTTAAATTAGTCTTTTAACATGTAACAAAACACTACAACTTAAACTAGATTAATGAATAAAGAAAGACTTTGCTTATTAGATGAATGAAAACAATAAATGAGGCATAAATGAGACAAAAATAGATTAATATGTACTGGCAAATGATTAAAAAACTAGAGACACTGCTGCTACTGGGCATGACATACAATCTTTAGAAAAGACACTATTAGAGAGAAGGCCAAAATGTTTAAAGCATTATTAATGATTCATTAACTATTAATTAGCCTGTTAGTTACAACTTATAACCGCATCATAAAGGGTACCTTATTAGAAAGTGGTACCATCCCGACTACCTAGTCTACTCTTGACTCCTCTAACCTAGTATTATGTCACCAGCCCTAATTTGTTCAAGTCAGGTCCTGCCCGTTGGAACATGCGGGTTAATTGGATGTAAAAGAAACATGGGAGACATTGATAGTGACAGAGAGTGACTCGTGAGAGACTGAAATCAAGGCGAGCATCTTTGCCAACAGCCAGTTCATTGTTCTTGGGTCAAAAGCATCCTTAAATGACATATATATATATAGTGATCAGTTTTAGACAAAGGTAGGTAAATCTGTACCTGCATCAAATTCATAAATGCAGTCTTATTTTGAAATATCACATATTCATCAGACCTAACAGAACATGCGTCACCGTGGTCCTATTTTCAAACTCAGGGGACTCAATTAGTTAAAACCATGTCTCCAGGTTCTCCTGTGTGTCCCATTTCCTGGCACACATTCTTAATCACATGTCAACTATAATCCACTTCCCCTCGCAGGGCGTCCCTGTCCCCTGTCTGCCGTCAAGGCTTAGCTTAGGATAGGTGAGACACGGTGCAACAGGCAGGATCGCGGGAGCGTCACTTTTCCACTCTCCCGTGCCAGGTAAACCTCCACCCTTCATCAGCAATCTGCGGAGAGAAAGGTAAAAGGATGAACGTCCTCATGTTTTATTTCTGTGTTCCCAGAGTGAAAGCCTTTGAGTAGGCACACAGTAACAGCAGGATAGAGCAGGGCAGAGAGGCTTTAAGTCATTTATCTGTGGAGGGATGTTGCTGTGCTCGCAATGACCAACTGTTGGACTGCGTGGGACTGTCAAGGCTGCTCGGTGAAGGAGAGGCAGGGCTCTCTGTGGACGATGAACCGCTACACCACGCTGAAGCAGCTGGGGGACGGCACGTATGGCAGTGTCCTCCTGGGAAAGAGCAATGAGACTGGGGAGCTGGTGGCCATAAAGAGGTGAGTGTAGCTCCGGTAAACATGCCAGAGACATACTGTGTTGTTTTGTCTAGGAGTGTTAAGCTGATTAAACCCTGAGTGGCTGCTGCAAGGTGCTTCAAGACTCTGGAGTCAAACACATTGCATCCTCATAAGAAAAACAAAAACATTTTGAGTCTTATCATCTTATCATATGTTGTGATTTTAGACTGAATAAGCTCATTAGGGTAATTTTGAAAGTCAACAGATGCATATTTCTTGTCAAAACACAGATACTTTTACTGTTATTAGTGTTATTACTATATATTGTTGTGCTGTCATACAGACCACATTTTAAGGATGAGCTGTGTAAGAATCAGTCTTTGGCAAGAAATTAATAATGAATGTTTCACGAGGCTCCACCAGGCACTGTTTGTAAATGTAAGGTTATCGTGCAAGCTGATACTACTGATGACAGTGAAAGGAGTGAAAGTGCATCGCATAGTGTTGCCCATGGAGTATAGGAGATGTAATATGAAAGACTGCAGCAGTAAAACAGTCACATTAGACATGTAAAACATCTCAGCAAAGTACATTTAAATATAGCAGTGTTGCCCAGGATGCTGTTTTTACTACTATAGTAATTGAATTAAATTTCAAATGTCTTCTTCCTACCATCAATAAAGCAGGTCAAGATTATTTAAATATGATATGATAATAAATAAAAATCCATTTTGAGCCTGCAAAGGAGAGAAAACTGTCCCAACCCTCCTAATTCAGAACTTAAATAAGTTTTCCCATGTTCACTTCTGTTAGTAACTCAGCAGTCCAACTCTGAACAAAGGTTTCTCCTTAACACTCTCCAGGTGAGTGTACCTATAATTTGCTAGTCATATGACTTTGTATTAAGTAAATTCTGGGCAATTTATCCTTCAAATAAAAAAAAAAAATAATAATTTTTGCCACTGTCCTTGGTGAAAAGTTGTAAAATGTGTTATCTTTATCAGCTTATCTTAATCAGACTGAAATGTCATTTCATGTAAAAGCAAATTTCAATTTAACATTATTATTATCATTATTATCCAGTACAAAACTAGGACTTGTTTACAGCATACCACGGAGTGTTGTCAAACTCCCATTGTACTTCTTATCTTGCCCGATGACTTTATAAGCCCTTTTTCGACACCACATCACTCACAACATAACTCAAAGCAACCGAATATATCAAACGGACAAGCGACCATTCTTCACATGATGATGAATGTAGAACGATAATGTTGATTAGAGGTCTGGTACTACGACAATTACACTCAATATTACTGTCTTAAAATGTCAACATTTGTACTTTTTTTAAACAGGATGAAGAGGAAGTTTTATTCTTGGGATGAGTGCTTGAATCTGAGAGAGGTGAAGGTGAGAATCAGTCAGGATGATACAGTATATCTGCAATCATATTGGCTAATATTATCATTTTAAACCACCAGTGTTTCGGCCTTTAAAGTCCTGCCCTGCTTTTTGCAATATTCCTGTGGATTAAGCCCCAAACTCAAATTACAACTGACATATATTATTTGCCCATAGTAGTTTATTTTTGTGGTATAATTGAAATTTGAGTGAAAAAGTTCACTGTGTTCAGATATTTTAGGTAATTCATTGACATAATGAGCTGACTCTGTTGTGTTTGTCTCCTAAATACTTTGTGTTTTCAGTCGCTGAAGAAGCTGAACCATGCCAACGTGGTGAAACTGAGAGAAGTCGTCAGAGAGAATGACTACCTCTACTTTGTCTTTGAGTATATGAAAGAAAACCTCTATCAGCTCATGAAAGAAAGGTAAGAACACTCGGACACACATTTACTCACAGGCCTTACACCAGCTGTGTACACCAAGTTATTTTTGTGATGTCATTCTGCAGTGTGTGTTTTTTTTATCACCATTGGGAATGTGAGAATTATTTGGGTCAGATTGAGTCATCATGTGTCGGTCTTCATTTTTGCAGAAACAAGTTGTTCCCTGAGTCAGTCGTCAGAAACATGACATTTCAGATATTACAGGGACTGTGCTTTATCCATGAACATGGTAGGTGAATACAGACCGAAGAAAAACTGACTGTGCTGTCTTTTTCTGTCTTTTAAAATGCCGTGTTATCAAGCCGTCAGCGCTGTCTCCGTATAAACAGTTCATAATTGAGGAAACAGAAAACAAAGTTGAAAAACGAACGCTGAGCGGCTGATAAGACATCAGGCATCACAGCCAAAAATGACTCACTTCTCCTGTGTCCTCAGTGAGAAGAGGAGGTGTGAGCGGTACCACAGCTTAACTGAGCAAGTTTTTCTTCTCAGGAATAAAAAAAAAAATCAGCACTGTTTTTAGTGCTTGTGGGTGCTGGTGTCATTCCCACTTCAATAAGGCATGATTGTTTGCATAGGGCTTTTTTCTTTATCCCCTCTTTCTTTCTTTTGTCTTTTACCAATTTGCCGCTGCCAGAGAAGATAAGATGTTTTCTGAAAATGAAATAAGGAACATTCTGTTCCAAGTATTGTCTGGCTTAGCATTTGTGCATAAGCACGGTAAGAGACTCCTCCTGTCTTTCTCATTTCCTTATAGGCTTGGCTTCACTGTGCTTTGTCAGGTTAAAACATCTTTTTTTTCGGTCAGAGATGTTTTAACTCACTCACGTGTTTCAGATTAAATCTGACAAAACATCAGATTGTGATACTCAACTGTAGAGAGTCTTGTCATTGTTAGTAGTAGTACCGGCCGCTGTGGTTGTAGTAGTAGTTGTAGAAACTTTAAAAAATAAAATAAATCCAGGCAGATTATCTGCATCCGCACAGGTTTATTTGACTGTCTCGTGTTTTTCAGGGTACTTCCATCGTGATATGAAACCGGAGAACTTGCTGTGCATGGGCCCAGAGCTGGTTAAGATTGCTGACTTTGGACTAGCCAGAGAAATCCGCTCACAGCCACCTTACACTGATTATGTGTCCACAAGATGGTGAGTTTATTTACACAATAATATCAGAGCAATGTGCAAGGAGGGTCATTGTTGATCTGAAATCTGACCTTAACCAAAGTTTTGACAGTAACACCTGCTGTTATATCACTTCTGTTCACAAGACGGTGAGTAAGTCGAAGAGTTTAAAGGAAAGCATTTTATTTTTTTCTGACAGCGAGTGTCTTGATTTCTTCATGATTTTTTCAAAGCACTTGTTAGCTGCTTGTAGGAGACACATTTATTCTGTGTGAGATAAGATGAAATAAATGATCCGGTTGTGAAATTTGGTTTATTGAGCAATAAGTAAAGAGAAAGTAGAACATGAACAAAAAGAGGAAGAGGAGAGTTAAATCACTATCCGCAAATGTTACATAAATATCCTCCCGTGCTGTTGTGACAGGTACCGAGCCCCAGAGGTTCTGCTAAAGTCGAACACCTACAGCTCACCCATCGACATCTGGGCCGTGGGATGCATCATGGCGGAGCTTTACACGCTCAGGCCGCTGTTCCCTGGCAACAGTGAGGTGGACGAGATCTTCAAGATCTGTCAGGTGCTGGGAACGCTGAAGAAGGTGAAACATCACAACAGGTTTCATAAATTATGGTGATGCCCTCTCCGTTTTGACCGCTGACACGATTAAAATCACACTTTTATCCTTTTGTTGTAAGACATCGGTAACAAACGTTTCTGTTTTGTAACATACTGGATTTACAGTTCAGAGGGTCAAAGAATTATTTTGTATTTGATACGTCATGATGACACAAACTCACAGATGATTCTCTTGTTTTTCACCACATCAGTCAGACTGGCCCGAGGGCTACAACCTGGCCACCTCGATGAACTTCCGCTTCCCAAAGTGTGTCCCCACCAGCCTCAGATCCCTGATCCCCAACGCCAGCAACGAGGCGATCACGCTGATGAAAGACATGCTGCAGTGGGACCCTGAGAAAAGACCGAGTGCTGCTCAGGTACATTTAAATGTTTTATCATAGTCTGGTTGGAAAAAACACAAAACGTACAAAGATTAGAGTGAGGACAATGCTGAAGTGACAGTGTTTGCAAAGGAACACAAGTCCTTTGGTGAATGCTTTTAACCTGAGCACCTTTTGAGTGCATCTATTTTTAGCGTGGGACGCCCAAGTGGGAATCAATCAGCTTACCTTGGCAAATCCGGATGCACAACTGAAGCAATGCACGTCCACTGACTTCATTCAAAGTGTGAGACAGACACGTCATTCTGAAATATTTTTAATTACCCCTGAAGCTTGAAAAAAAAAAAAAAGAGAATGCTGCACGATGTTTATACATATCTATGGATCTATATTACATTTGAGCCTTTAGTACTGTGTGAACTGTTCAGTGGCTGTCTCATTAGTCCTTTATCTTACATAATATTCCATGTCATAAGAACTCATTTTCTTATTTCCATGTTCCTTGTCTGCACTTTTATTTTGAAGTTGCAAGCTTCTGTTTTCACCTTGGTTTGCACTGTTTGTGTTCCAGGCTCTACGGTATCCATACTTCCATGTTGGCCAGGCACTCGGTGCTCCTCTTAAGTACTCAGAGCAGCTGAAGGCTGAGGCAAAGATGTCCGAAGTGGCTCCAGAGACAAAGCCTCTGTCCCTCTGTAAGACGGGCCAAGAGTCCGGTGAGCCAATTAAAACTCAGACGGAGCTGCAGACCTGCATCCAAACTCTCCACCAGCCCCTTCAGCAGATCTCCCTACCTCAGGACAACATGGAGCCAAGCACAAAACAAGCAATGTGTTTCACCACGGTGCAAGATGTGCAGCAGGAACCTCTCAGCCTGGTGAAAAACAGGCAAACGATGAGCTGGCAGGCTGTAGGTGTCACTCAGGTACAGTTTGTAAATGTCAGAATCGGAGCTTCTTTGAGCTTACAGAACTTTTTTTTTCTACTTTATGTTCATCTCAAAGGCTACAAGAGAAGCTCCCACAGGAGCAGAAAACAACACGACCTCAGCCCGGACTGGACGCCGACGATGGGGACAGACGTCTTTCAAGTCCGTAGACAGCTGGGACGACGGTGACGATCCAGACGCTGGAGTTTCCATCTCCAAAAAACCGACCATCAGCTCTCTGAAGGAAAAAGCACCAGATGGGCCCAGCTGTCGGTTAGACCTCTTCTTACATTTTCATGTAAAATATACAGTTAGAACTTTACATTACAGCTCGGTAATACCTAACATTTTGTAGCCATGATCCATGGTTCAAGTTTTCCAGGTGACAAGTTAAAGCAGTAAACATATAATAATTTGTACAGTATCACCTTGAAGTATACGGGTGACGAGTATAATATAATAACAGCAGCTGGCATGCATGCCAATATATAAACAAAACATCAATGGACAAACAGAACAAAGGATGTACAGACATACACTGTACATATGCCCAACAACGCCTCAACAGTCCACATTACCATTTTTTAATCTGAATATTGCACTGATATAACCATTGTATTGTGATCACACTATACTATTACTAAACAGTTTTGCCATGTTGCCATCTTTAAATGTGTTTTCATCAGTTTCAAAACAATGTAACAATATGTTTTTGTCAAGATTTCCAGACTCAAAGAATGATACGGTATCAATGCTCCAGAGCCACAGTGAGCTGAACCGAGCTGATTCTGCCACCTTGTCTGCCAAGCAGCACTACCTCCGCCAGTCCAGATATCTGCCAGGTGAGAAAAAAATGATCTACTGTGTCACAAAAATCACATTTACATTTCTTTACGTTACTTTATTTATGTCAGTTAAAAGATCAACAAAGGCAATTTAATTTAATTTAACAAATTACATTAGATAATAGCTGCCTCTGTTCACTTTTTTAGGCACTACATAAGTTTGCTGTTACTGTTTTCTAACACAAACAGCTCTTATCAAGTACATACTGTAGCTGCTAAATCTAAATATGGCACAGTTCCATCAGATCTGGTGCAAATTGGTGTGTGGGCTCAGATACAGTGAGTTCATTCTGATCCGTCTGTCCTTTTCAGGCGTAAATCTAAAAAGCAACTCCTCAATAGGAAGCCAGGGGGTCGGCAGAAACCTTTGGGACAGCTCGTGTTTATCCAGAGGACAGGGGCTGGAGTTCCCTCCACATAACGGTAAGAGAGATTCGAGGACGCATGTTTCTTTACCTGTTCAGAGAAGCAGGTGAGAGCAGTTTTCTGGATATACTTTTATCTCTAAGATTTAAAATAAGATATACATGTAAAATAAATTACTAAATTACTAAATTACTGTTTTCCAATAAGAAGCATACATTTTTTTAAACATTTCATGTCCCAAAAGGAGTAGGAAGATGCAACATGCTTGTCCAATCCTGCCCATATAATATTATATTTATTATTTATATTCACATAAACTAACTCTGCCTGTCAGAACTGATGATTATCAACTGAACCATCCTCTTCATACATCAACAACACTACCCAAACAAGAATGTGAAAAAGAAAAAGAAAACCATAACAACGGCATCACCGTTAGCATGCTTTACATTCCCCTTTCCTCAATGCTGTACGTAAAAAATAATTTCTTTGTGCATTTAAACTGTCTGATATTTTTACTTTTGGAAGATGTCGTCATGTGACGCTTTCAAGCTCTAAAAAGTTAGAAACAGCTTTAATAAAAACATCAGTTTTTTATTTTATTATTTGCTGAAAAGAGGAAAACTGAACTCTTTTTCTGGACGTAACAGTGTCAAAAGATGAAACCTGCCTTCTTCATGAGTCACCCATCACACAAAAAACACACACACATTGGTTTTCTGTTTGAGAGTGTGAAGCAGCTAAAAGACTTTGATTGGAAAAGCTAGAAGGAGACTTCAGATTTCTGATCTTCTCTTCATTGTGTTCTGCAGTTCCTTCACTCATCCCTCCTCTTTTCTTTCTATGTTGTGTTTTTTTTTTAAGACATTAGTCTTCCTAAACTAACAGATAAGCAGCCTCTAAAAGAAAAGACCCTGATGGATCTTAATCTCTCCAAAGGTATCTCTCAGATTTAGGAGCAGGTCACAGATGACCGGTGGTATTTGTGCAATTCAAAAGTTACTGTGAGTAAAGACATCAATGAAGTGCTTTACATTATTGATGACAGTCAATTAGTAACCTGTGATGGATCTCTTTGTCCTTTCAGAGCCCTTCATGAACAACCCAACTAAGACCTACATGTCACCTTTTCAGAAGACTGAAACAGGAGCAGACAGGAGACAGAGGATTACCCTGGCACCGATAGGAGGCAACTCTGCTAGTGAGTCACGACAATGAACTCCGCACAGGATAATGGTTGAGTCAGACTTTCTTGGTTTAGTGTTGTTTGGTACCAGTCAGGCGGTACTGGAAACTAATTCTTTGTGTACACTTGTTTTGAGTTTCTCTTCCATCATACTTGAGCAAAACGCCCCCTGGAGGAGAAATGAGTCAATACGTTCCTTAAAGACAGAAGTGTCTGAGAGGATTGTTGCTGATCTGATGAATCTGTTCAGTGTTAACCTGAATTTTTACCCATTTTCTTAAATCTTGTAGTTGATCTTTCATCTGCTGCTGATCTAAGAGTTGAGTCTAAAATCAAACCGTCCAAGAGTAAAGCTTCCTCAAACAAACCGGTGCTCTCACATGAAGGTAAAAACAAAAATCAGTGAACTATTAATTCATATATTACAGGTTGAGTAAAGCCTAAACACACCCTCCTTCTGTTTTTTACGACCATCTCCCCAGAATACGCAGGCTCGAGGAGCAGATCCCTGAATCCTCAGTTCTCTGGATCCAGCACAAGCATTACAGGGAAGAACACTTTTTCAAAGAGCACAAACATCCAGCCGGTGCACGGTCGAGTAGACTGGACCGCCAAATACGGAGGCCACCAGTAAACACAGCCCTGCTCCACACCAGTGACTCATGGGAAAAAATCCCCCCACTGCACTTTTGCCAGGAAATACAGACTTCAGCGGAGAAGTGTCAACAGTGCACAGAAGTGTTTTCCTGCTAGTCTGTTGTTACATTTGCCATGTTATTCAATGTTGTTCAGTGTTAAAAGTGTCCCACGACTTCTACTGTCAGTATTTTTTTTTAAATATAAGACTAGAAAAATAAATAAAGTAGTTATTTTTTTTATTAAAGTGGTTTAAGTGATCATTTTTCATACACATTTACAAACATAAACATAATCTAACTGTATAAAAATTGATTTGTATAATCAAAGATATCAATAGTCAAAATATTTTTATACAGAACCAGACTCTAATAGAAAAAACATCATTTGTGAATGCACAGTATGTTCAAACGAGCAAAAATATGTACAGAAACACAGAAAATTTCACATTTTTTTAAGATAATTTATGTGGTCTCTTCAGCATCCCAATGATGATCTTCATCAGCACCAGTACACTAAAAAGAAAAACCATTTATGTCAGGATACAGTGAATAGTAAATGTGTTCATTCCTGATTGTCACAGGAGCAGTCAGTGAAGTGTATGTGTGTATTACCTCGCTAAAGTCATTAAACCAGCTGGCATGAACTTCCACGAGTTGAGAAATCTCAGTCCCATCACCACAGCCAGCGTTCCCGAGGTGCCTGCATTTCCTCAGCAGAAGGGAAACAGTTGTTGCCATGTGTTTGTGAAAGCTGCGGTTCAACTGTCACACTGTAACAAACTAAACTTGCTCACCGAGTGAAAGCCAGACATTCTTCGGATTTTGAGATGCCAGATAAGCGCCGACTGCAGCCAGCAGGCCGAACAGGAGACCTGCAACCAGAGAGGTGCTGCTGCCTGTGGAGGAAACACTGGTTTGATTTTGAAACTAAGTTGGATGGATTCCACTTTCTCATCTCAGAAACTAATTATCTACAGTCCCCAGAATGCCTTTTAACATCTCAGTAATAGGAATATTTTGTTTATGTGCACTCAGCTGGTTTATTAGGTAACAGCCCTGCTAAAAATCTGAACTTCATGGAGGTTATAATGTTCAAAGTTTGTTAAAACTGTGTGTGAGACGTGCGGATTAAATTTGGATGATGCAGTTTGTGGTGTTTCGTATATTTTGTCCACCTCGTTTATATC